>VKOC01000009.1:3713250-3919159 GCA_009364415.1 Spea multiplicata
ATATGAACCTCAAAGTGAAGGGCAGGAGCAGATCTTTCTGAAGCAGAAATTATCGCATGTATTAGACATTATGTGCTATAGTGCATGAACTATGAATTTTCAGAGACAAGATGTGCTCCTCTCCGGTGAATTCAGAATTCAGTGACAGTGAAAACAGACTGTACTACGTACATCTCCCCTGCAAGACAGCTTCTCTTGGGGAAAACAGAACTGAGGGCAAAACGACACTTAAGTCATGAAAGAAGGCCAAAGGGTAGTGGCAGGCTGAGTACTTTTAATGTCCAAAAACAAGCCATGGTCGTATACAAGAGAGTCAACGACATAGTAAGGACACCCAAAAGATCACCAAGGCTGCATGGGTGAGTGGGAAAGAACAGAAGTTGGTATACGTAGGGAAAAGGCACGAAATTCTGTACATGACTAGAACATCGTGACGTCAAGCCATGTATCGGCAAAACACACGAAGGATGCCGGACATGAAGGACATTAAGCAGGAGAAAGATGCTTGTATGGAGCCTGGGGAGAAGCAACCAGTCAGATGGGAGGACATCACTGAGAGTGCTGCCATTTTGGCGGAAGTTCACCTTAGGGCGCCACCATGTTGGCGGAATTTCGTACCAGATTATGTCTGATCTCTCAATTGGGCGAAAGGATGTCACCAGAAGAGGTCACAACAGGTTATGTCTGCGGAGATGCGGATAAAAGATAAAAAGATAGAAGATGAAGAACAAGAAGATGCGGAAGCAGAAGTGGTCAGCACAGAAGGTAGGGAACCATTTACAGAGTGTGAGAGAGAGAGCGTGAAAGAGAATGAGAGTGTGAGAGAGTGAATGAGAATTAATGTGGACCAAATGAACCACATGGGCACAGAACATGACCTGTCTAATATCAAAGCCATGGAAATTGTGCAACAAATTAATGATTTTGCAATACTCTCATGAAAATTATTTCAAGCATCACCCAGAAACTTCGAAGAATCATCTCAGATACAAGGATTCTTTTCAAGTCTGATCTATCCAGATCTTTACATACAGCTTCAAGTGATCTTGATGCGTGGGACTGAGTGGGATGTTCCGTGCGTCAAAGAAACTCAACTTTATCTCCCTTTTGATAAATGTCTTCAATCTCCTTTTTATAAAGGATTCTATTATTGTTGTTGTTTATGACGATGATCTCTTTATATATCTCAGGCGACTGCGTATCATTGGGAATTAAAGTTTCTCATTGGCCCTTTTCAGTCAACAATTTGAAAAGCTTCTAACCCCAGATCTTTTCAACTCTCAAGTAAAACGTTCTGGCGGCTTCTACCAAACTTCCCAACACGGGAAGTGTTTTCTATGTAGGTTTCGGGTTATTATATACGATGATTGCGAAATTCTTGAGGTCTTATTTAATTATAGCAATTGCTATCCACTGAAAGAGCTCTGGATATGATCCATTCAGCTCATCAAGTCTGTAGAGACTCGGACCTTAATCAGTCCTTGGTCTTTTCTTAGATTCAGGATAGCAGCAAAGAAATTCCGTCACCATATCAGCTTCTACCACATCTGCTGGGTGGCTTATCCAGTACCCACACTAAAGTATAGCTTCCTTACATTACAGCTAATAACCTAGTTTTGGTTATAGAAGATCCAGCCCAGGCTGTGCAAATTCAGCATATTCTGGCCATGGAAACCTATTCTAGACATCAAAAATTGATCATAATTCCTTAAAGGGATGGGTGTTAAATTGGCTGAAAATACTTAAATACGAGAGAGTGTGCTTTGTGAACGCGGAGCGTGACAAATTCCTGTAGAGGAAGGCATTATGAGAGATATGGTTTAAGATTAAAGTGAGCCGTACGGGTCAATAAACTGAACAGATCTGACATCACATTGTGATTTCTGCAATATCCAGATATCCGCACTTAACATAATAGAAAATGAAACATTTTCTATCTCATCATAAATAACCCAAACTGTGTGTTTTAAAACACGGCTAATGCGGGGAAAGCGAATCTTGGGGTAATATGTAAAGCTGCCCACCAAGAAGCTTTGAAAGTCAAATTCTTCTTCTTCCCTGCATTTATTTATCACGAGAAAGATTTCTAGTAGTGTAGGTGAAATATGATATCATTCTGAGCTTTTCTGGAGAGCCGTTTGGCCATGCGTTTTGCATAATGTTTGTAAAAATATTCAGACCCATATTTTAAATGTTGCATCCAACAAAAGTCACACAATCCACTACTCTTGGAAAGTAGAAATAGAGTTTATACAGACGGGAGAAATCTTTCCTCCTTCTCTAGAAGAGCAAATTGTACATGATGATGATGATGATGACAACAGAGAGACCCACGTGTTTCCGCGGGAAGATACAACGCAATTTAATATCCTGTTGTTATTGGATGGGGATTCTATTGCGTTCCGACGCCGGTTTCTATCCCTTAGAGATGGAATTTTATGATTTAGGTCAAAAAAGAATTGAAAGAAGAAGCAGTGGAAGGAGTGACAGGAGACAGAACGTTGTGGTTATGGTTGAAAATTCAGAGGAACGGTCTTGTGGGGTACCACATTGTTAATACAGTGTGTTTTAAATTAAAAATTATGGATCACAAAGAGTTTTATGTTTTTGGAACAGAAAAAAATGGGCAGACTGGGCCAAATAGTTCTTATCTGCTCATAACAAAATTCTATGTATTGCTAAATGAAATAGGGATAGAAATATATAAATCAGAGATATTCCAGTTTTATGGTCCCAAACTACTGACTTTCAGAGATATTAAAACCTGTCCACTTACTACAGCTCTCTCAATTCTCTAAAATGTTCATAATATCCATAAAGATCATTTTACTTTCTTGGGGGGGGGGAATAAGAATTGCCCCAACCCTTAAGCAGTTTCTTACAGAACCAACCACCAAAGATCTGTCTTTTCCTTGTATTTATTGGTATTCTCTTTGGTAAATGCTGATCTCTGCTTGACGGTAATGTAACTAGATGGCCGGAAACTTATTGGCAATCACTGACTATTCAGGTTAATGATGACACCTACGTTTCTAGCCGTTTTGATGACGGAGTTTTCTGGATTGACTGGTTCCCAAGACCAAACAACTCCAGCTTGCACCGACGCTTCGGAATAAGTATATTTCATGATTTCGATGGCAGGTGTCTTTCAAGAGTAGCATTATGCATAGTAAGTAGGTTAATATCTGCTAGATCACACTTTAACGGCCCATGACAATGACATCCATTGGGTTTTTTTTTCTCCCTGTAGACCTAGAACTTCCAATATGTTACATTCTGACAATCTGTCTGCTTTAGGCTGTCACAAATCAGTGACGGGACATGCCACGGTTATTCTTCAGGAAACTTATTCTAAAATAAGTGAAAGCAGAACAGGTGGCATTTGCCATATTAATGTCAACTATATCCTAGGCTCCCTATCTGTAGCTCTTGGTTGCCGAAGTTAGTTAACTGAATTTTAGCAGTAAAACTGATCTTAAGTAGCCCCCTCCAAATTTTGCTGTTTGACTAAAGATAGACTTTTCAAAAGTCCAAACTTAAAAAAAAAATACTACTACTCTCTACCAATGTTCTTTCACAACATTTTTTTACTATTTTAAGGTAAAACGGCCTTTGGGGTGATCTTTTATGCCTCAAGTTCATATCTCAATGGGAACATGACCTTCTTCAGTCTGACCATTATAGTACGGACTTGAGCTTATATCTCAAAGACTTGGCCATGGAATTGGTGGGACCCACTGTGGTGGAGTAACCAGGAGAATACCGTAAGAAGAATCGATTGCTCGCAGTACAAGACCAATATGGAGGATTTCTAATTAATGTAGAATAGTTAGCATATTTTATGAACTAATTGATACTGTTCCATGAGATATATTCGTTTGAAAAGTGACAGGTCCTCTTTAAGGTATCGGCAGAAGGCCTCTCAGACACGATAATGAGGAGGACTTTTTTGTATAATATCTCAACCTGATAAACGTGAATTTCAGATGCCATTGATATGCGTCAGTTTTTAGCACCAGAGGGCTTTATCGCCTACGAATACATGAGAGGTTAATTGGCTTCAAGTTCCAGAGAGCAAACTGCATCTCATCTCCCCTTCAGGGAAGAATGCTTGGAATATAGAAACTAGGGAGAAATAGCGAGACTGTTTTACATTGTAAAGAAAATATTTCAAGGCGCAGCGGTATGGAAAGCAGTCCATTGGCACATGATTTATGATAGAGATATTGGAAATGTTTGGCTTCTTTCATCTACTGCTATTGATTATATGTAATCCCGCGACCCAAAGGAGAACATCTTTGGGGCCAATACAGCTTTAAAGTTCCAAACACTTTGAGCGAAGAAAAAAAAGAATGGTTTTGGTGTCTAATTAAAGAAAATGACTATGCTCGGAGAACACACTCAATAGATCTCATGTGAGTCAGAAAAAACAAAATTGTGCTATTCTAACCAACAATAATCATCACCTTTGCTTCTGATGGGACCTCGCTTTGCACTGCCGGTACTCCTACATCACTCTCCCTGCAGCTATTTCAGAAGCACTTAAACGTAAGGATGGATAAAGCATTGTGAGTCGCATAAACGTGCTCTCCCCTGCATTGTTACATCGCTAACAGGAAGCCGATACAATCTTTCTGCTTATGATGTTCTTCCCGAAGGCTGATGTAACGCTGTGCGTGACAACAGGGAAGCTATAGCCCAAGGGCAATAATGTCTATTCTATCGTGTGAAAAATTTAAGTAAGATCATTAGGGCTCTTTGTACAATGCGAAGTCTGCATTGTTCAACAGATACATCGAGGCACCCAGTTTAGTAGAGTTCTACGTATCATTCATGGATGGGTCGGAAGCCAAACATTAAATGCATTGAAGGTATAATAGGTGTGAAACATAGCCCCTATATCCTATATGTAAATGTATACAGAGGAGGTCATAATCTTAAAATAAATGGTCAGAGGCTTAGATGTTATGTGAGAATGTTTTACTTTGATGAGAAGGTGGTAGATAAGTGGAAAAGCCTCACAGCAGAAGTGGTGTAGGGTAATACAGTGAGGGAATGTAAACACGCTAGCATGAATCTAATATGACCAAGGACTGAATGAGGCTTGAGTCTTTACAGCAGGAGAAACAGACAGAATGGATTGGTCACAGGGTTCTTATCTGCTGTCACATTCTATATTTCTATATGTGATTTTATATAACAAAAATGAAGCAAAAAGCTCAGAATTTTCATTTGAAAAATCATGGGCTTTTTAAACTCAGACTCTCTCACAATCTCATCCACATTCTCTCACACTCTCATTTTCATTCATGCTCGCTCACATCTGAATGTCTTCCTACCTTCTCCACCGACCGTTTCCGTCTCTCGCGGCTCTGCTTTGTCTTTAGCATATTCTTGTTCTTCTCTCTTATGTCTTCCGTATTCTTTCTTCATCTGCATCTCTGCCGACATAACCTTCCCATGAACTTCCGCAAAAAATGCAAAATGGACAGGAAACAGAATTCTTTGTCCGAAAATTAAAGGGCCAAAAACGAACCAAAAAAATTGTCTGAATCATTTTTTGGCCCATTTAGTTTTAAAACATATTCACAGCTGGTAATCTGGAACACAAAATGATGATATTCTTTTAAAGAGGCAACTTTATCATTATTGGAATAATTTTGCACAATAATATTCCAAATATACTTTACTGGACAACGCACGGCTGTCACTTGAATATATTAGAATATCTGTCTTGGGGACCTAATCTTGGGGCCCACTGAGCCACAAAATTTGCTGTGTGAAATAATGACCTCAATACGTTGGGTATCCATGACAAACTTTTCTTTCCATGGTAGCTATCAGGTCTCTCGACAGTGAATGAGCTGCCATCTAACTGGTAACTGTATCTATCCATTCCGAGGTCATCAGCCAGTTGCACTTGCATTTTCCAACTGCGGAGAGCGAATACCTGTCTCGGTTTAGTCTCATTTATCATCGGAATTCTGACAGCTTGCAGTGTGTTTGTCTACCAAGAAGATTTCTCTATCCAAGCCGTATACTTCTCGTGCCGCAGAACCATTCATCTCCAGCCGAGAATCAACAAATATATAAGATATTGTGTGCGTGTCCAAGAGAGTGTGGCGGGTACATCTGTCTTTCAATGTGTGTAAAGTATGGGTGTGTGTGTGTGTGAATCAGAAACGTTGACTTGGATTAATGAATTAAGGCATGAAGATTGCTCAGTGGAAAAATGAAGCTCAGTTTATAAAAGGGCAGTAAGTTAAATCCCTTCCAACATGGCAGCCATGACTGATTAGGTCCCCGCGCCGCCCTCTTCATTCATAATGGAACAGCAGGTAATACAACATATTTTATTTTCAATAAATAAACTTATATTATTATCATTCATTTTTTTCTTAGTGTTCATTGAAGTTTATATTTTTTTGTTAGTTGCTATGGTTATTAAAAAAATCTAAAAAAAAACATGAAATTATTAAAAATAATAATACAAGCCGCTGGATACACTCACTGGCTGGATATGCCCGGACACACAATGCATGAGCATTAAGAAGTAGCCCAAGGACGCACATATACAGCTGTCGGCCGCACTTACGTCATCAGGCGAGTGACTGGGCTGCGTCGTCATCGCCAGTCGCCCTCGGCCATGTTAGCTGGAAGCTTGTAGAAGAGTCCAAAACCCTGAGCTCTCATTAGAACGATAAACCAGCTTCAGCACCTTGACCAGCTCCTTTTTGTATGAATGGAGGTCTGAATCTTGAAGGCACTGATCTTAAGCACAGCATCTTTAAGAGACGAGATACGCTACAGCTGTTCCTTCTCTAGATTGTTTCTTGGTAAATGGTCTCGTGTCAATGGATTTGCTGCTTTCTACTTGCGAAAACTTTCTAAAATTGTCTTTTTGATTTGTACGTCGAATTAAGGAACGCGGTGCTTTTTAGTGACAGATTCTGAACAGAGGTGAGTAACTGCCTTGATTTGATTCAGAAGACAGCTTCTTAAGACAATTGGTCAAAAACCGTAAGAATATTCAGTTTCAACAACTCCAGGTTATCAGACGGCCTCATAGTTTTGGTGCCGAAAGAAAGAATCAAGTCAACTCATGTGATAACCCAGTAATAAGGCAGCCCAGAATGGTTATTGCCTCCCTACACCCTTGCCAGCCAACCCCTAATTCAATGGAATTACGATAGAGAATTTTAACGAGGGAAATATATTTTATGGAGCTACGAGAACTCACCAACCTCTAAACCTAGAACATTCCACATTTGACATACTTATTGTCTCCTGGTTTCCACAAGATGACCTACGTTACGTTCCCACTAATGAGGTTGAAGGACTCAAAGAAGCTCTGAACTTGAGAAGGAACCAACATTAGTAGAACTTTGTTCTTCAGATCATTTTATTGAAATCCCAAGAAGGCAATTAGTAGTTATTCTTGGGGTAGTTTGACCTTTAGTGAATATACCTCAACATTCTATAATGCTAGTGCTACAATGCCACATTATAGTTAAAAAAATATATATAATAGTAGTGTTCTATAGATAATTATTCTCCATTTACTTAATGGACACCATAAACAGACCATTCCCCATCAATGCTGTGTTTGAGAAAGAATCGTTCAGTTTTAGTAATAACATAAGTGAAAATGAATCAAAAAAGCATAGTTGTATGTGATGTTTCCGTGACAACCAGATGTTTTGTCAGGTAAAAAAAAAAAGCCTTTCTTGTTTGATCTTGTTCTTGATAAGGCTGTTTATAGAACTCTTTTGTATAAGCCGTCAGTAGGTTTTACTCCTCCACAAAAATAATTTAAAATGCGTCAATTAGGACGCATTTCTCTATTTCCGGCAGAAATATTGATATAAAACACTTGCGTTTGGATGTTTTTCTGGTCTTTGTTCTAGCAGTTCCACTAAATATAGATTCTTGGCAAAATATCCTTTTCATTTGTAGCTGGTAGTTTATCAGCCGCGTAGCCCAAGTACTTTTAAAGAGTGATAGGGAGGAGATGCGCTATTCATTCATCCACAGTTATGTTTTCCTGCATTTTTTTTTTTTTCAATTCCGACAAGACGCTTCGGATTTGCATGCACGCTATTTTTTTTTTCCTTTCCTCTTCAAAAGCATTTTTGAAAATCCAAACTTTTCATTCTGCCTCGAGCCATAATAAAGGAGTTATGAATTATATATGCTGAAAACCAATGAAAAATCTCTCATTTGGTTGTGATTAAAAATCTGGTTACTGCTGACAGAGAGTTCCCTCACTCGCGTGGAATTGCTTTCTTCATCATTATGCACGCCGCATTAGTAACATCATTCCTTATATTGTTGAGTGACAAAAGCCTTCCCATAAATAATTGTTTAATCATGTGAACTTTTGCCTCATTCATAACTTTCGCCAGGAACACTTAAATGCCATGTGACACAAAAAGAGGCACTGGTTTATTCATTTATTTTTTTCTGTGTTTTTTTTAGATGATAAAATGATAAAGAATGAAAGGACAGCTTTGCTAAGAGGTTTAGCATCACATACACTCATGGTGTGCGGCTGCACCTACGTTCCGCCTGCAGTTCCACATACAGCCAGCAGGGTGTCTAGATTGACAAGGCCTTTAGGTAGGACCCGAGTTGTATCCTTTCTGCACCTTCAAGCAGCCTATTTTGGACAGGGTGTATTATGCACACTGAACATTGTCTACCATGTGATTGTTAGCCAAATGTTTTGCGACATTATGTTATTAGCATATCGGGGCTGGCAATCTGCATGCATGGGAACTCTCCGGGTTAAGCACCATTTCTCTAGGTTTTCGAGACACTACGACGTAAGCAAGACCACCCACTGATGTCAACAGGTCCTCCTACCCTCATCCTACCCAACTTTCCAGGTATGGCCATCGCGCACACCAGGCAAATGCCCCATTGGCCGCTATCTGACATCACTCCATACTCCAGAGGCAGATCGGGTGCTGTAGTGCATTGTCACCTGCTGGAAATGACCGGCAGCACCTGCGTGAGCATAAACACTTGACATGCATTCTCTCATATATCATCCTGAATCTGGCCCCGAGTGTTACTGTAGGCCACCAGCTTGTGTTTGCCCCCTGGTTCCAGCCCTCCCCTGACCATTACTGCCCTGTGCAAAAAAAGCAGAGAATACGATCATAATGGCTTGCCAAGGACTAATGCAAGGTGTAAGCGTATACCAAATCCATAAGACAACTTTGAGTACGTCTAAAGACTGAGAGTCTATAAGAGATACCTGTCAATTTTACCATAGTGCGAGAGTGCGGGCGACAATTACGCTCCCCCACGTTTCTGAGCTCGGTCAAATAAATGGATGTTCCGAGGAGTAATGTTGGAGGTTTCCGTTTTGCTTGAGAGTAAGTACAAGAACAGCAGGAAATATCGGAGAGTTAATGCGTCGAGCATTGAGTTACGCGCGTCCTGTAGATAACTAGTAGGGAGGGCTGAAATCAATCTCTCTCCGCCGAGATATTACGTCTCCCCGGAGGAATGCGGCGGAATCATTGTCTCCTGGCCTCAACAGACAGACCGTGCTTAAAGATTAAAACTGATGTGTATTCGAGGGTTAACCAGGGTGATTATTAGTCCATTTTTAGTTAGATATACAATGGGCTCTGCGGCGGAATCACCCGCCGTGGAAACAAATGTTGGATTAGTGAAAGTATTGTATTATTGTAAATCTGGTCGGGAGAAGATATTAAATGAATTGAAAAGCGGCATTTCTTCTTTAAATCTCATCCATTCTGCTCTCGCTCACACACACACACACACATCTTATATGAGATTAGTTCTGCTGTATAACGGAATGACGAATGTTAAAATAACGAGTGTTTATCAAGTCCCATCTGGACGGCTACACATGTCTTGGAGGCCCTCGGAGGCTTAAATTCTGGAGACCAACGGGTCAGCTTTAGTGCCGAAAACGTTGATTTTCAGAGGATGCCTCATTTACAATTACTGTCCAGAAATATCAGAGTTTTTTTTTATGACTTCAGTTAAACAAGGACATCCATCAAGCTTTTTTACCCAGTCCTTAATTGTGTTTTATAAAAAAAGGTAGACAAATAATTCAAACATCTGGTCTGACATCAGAACATCTGGATAGATGTGTAAAAAAAAAAAAAAGAAAAAAAAGAAAATGATTTTTGATGTAATCTGTGATAATTATTATAAACGCTATATATTGCATGAATAATTAATTGATTATCTTTAAGTTTATGTAAAAGAGAGAGAGAATGCTTAGTAAATTATGTTGTCCAGTGCACACAAAAATGGTATAACAGCCATAGATGGATCACAGAAAGGATTTCATACATAATCACTACAGTTAGGGGATACAATAGATTCCTAATGCCCCTGGTGGACATTTGAGGAACTGCAGTTAAGAAAAGGTTGATTGATTCTATGTTATGCCATTGCTGTGTACATGCTTAGTACATAGAGATTCTAAAACAATTCCACATAAATATAAGTGTAAGAATTAGTTTTCCAAAACACCAAAAAGCCAAAAAGAAGAAAAGGCAGGTCAAAAAGTGTTGACCCCTTAATACTTAAATGTAACAAAGAGTAAATAGCCCTTACTGTGTTAGATTCCCTTAAGACATTGTAGAATTTATTAACTTGTTCCCTGCCAGTGATGTAGTAATGTTCCCGTTTGGCTTCATCTGAATTAACAGCTGGCGACCTTTCGAAGGGCTCGGCATGACGGAATTGGTGGCACTGTTCAACTTCACCAACTACGTAACCAGAGGCAAGGGCCGTAATGTTTTGCTCTTTTATTATATCTCAACGAGAAACAAAATCTAAACACATTTAAGGTCTGGCTGGATCCCGACGGTTATTTGTTAAAATCCAGACGGCAAGAAGCCGATTGCAAACCCAAGAAGAATTACCCGTAACGCATTAATAAATGCTGTCGTTTTGCTGACAAATGCCCCTAATAAGGTATTTTAATGGGATTCCGGGATAGAGGAAGTTGAGTAAAACAAATATATCTGAGTATTACTTATTCAGGACATCCGTGGCTAATTATATTGCGGGGATCATGTGGTCGGCACGGTGTACGGCCAATGCCTGTCTGAATTTGATTACACTTGTTAATCACTTGCTGTTGGGGGAACTCTGACACTGTCCGGCACGGCAGAAAGCTTTGATTTAGAGACATCCTTGCCGGGAACTCATTCGATAGACGTATTGCGGCAGAGACCCCCTCCAAGTGGTCTATCAATCACTGTTTAATCAGAGTGCACCCCAAGCGGCTCATTGCTTTTTTGTAGCTCGGAGAAGGGGGGCGGCTTTGCAGTTTTTCCGCCACAATGTTTCTCGCGTTCCTCAACAATGGTCGGCAAAGCTGTGCGGTTCTCATTAACCTCTTCATTGCCGAAGGAGAAAAATGTACACCCTAGCACTAGCATCTCTAACAAAAATATAAAAAATGACCATCTATAGGAAATAATTAGCACCTTAATACCAACTTCAGGGGCATTCCTAGTCCAATAGTGTTTTGTTTTACTGAATATATTTGGAGGAATTAAAGGGAGCTATTTTGTAAGAACAGGTGGAGAACAAGTGGATTTTAGGTATAGCGATGATATTTATTTAGATTTTTATTACAGATCTGTAGGAATTTAAACTAAGCCATGTATCTAATTCCTCCTGATGCATGCGTTTGTTTGAAAGCATACAAAAGAACCTCAAGGGAGGTCCGGACTGGCAGACTGGCTCACCAGGCAAATGCCCGTTGGGACGCTGGCCAACAGCTACACGCACTCACCCAATCTGTCACTCCAGCACACTACATGAGCATTAAAATGTGATATGTGGCTGCTCTTATCCAGCCATCAGCTGCAATTATGTAATTAAGCGGCCACTGTCAGGGCCACCAGGTCATTTTCCTGCCTCAAGTCAATAACCCCTGTCCAATCTGTGTCCTGGGTATCAGCCTGCTTTGTCTATATGGCTGGACTAGTCCATAAAAACATCTTTCCTTTCCATCCACAATGTCACCTCCACACATGAACCTATGAAGTGCTTTGTGTTCTTAAGGCAAATGAATTGACCAAACTGTTGACCAAACTCTAGAGCTGATGTTTATTTGATGTTAAAAAGATGTGGTTTACTGGCCTCCTGAACATTTCCTTTCGGATCCCTTAAAAACCTAAGGGAAGGTCCTAATTTCAGGACAACTTGAGTGTCTTCATCATGGCAGAACATCTAAGTCTTACCCAAGGCCAAGTTCCTAGTAATGCTCAGAGGGCTCATGGTAATACATGGTCTTAATGACGTGGTATAATATGCTCACTGATGCTAAGCTTCCTGTAATAATAATAATAACAGATTCTGGTGCTTACCATGTCAGAAGAGAAGGTCTAGTTTACAAGCAGAAGCGCCGAGGGCCTCAGTAATTTCCCAATGCACTCCTCCCGCATGATGTCCTAAGCCTTGTATTTTACAGCTTCAGTCTATTATACATTGTATCGTTAAAAAAGATACTGAACGCATGGGGGTCCCCATCCATAACGGCGATACAGAACATGAGGGAAATTACTGAACAAATCCAAGACGCGTTCTTCAACAGCAACGTGGCCTTATGGGTCAACTGGGGCAAATTTCCTTGTTACGCAATATTTGAAAGGCATAATTGTTAGCATTTTTCACCCTTCTTCTATTTACTTTTATTTTTCTCTTCTTGCTACTGCAAGATCTGATTTGTTGCTCAGTTCTTTTTCCTGAAGTGCGTGTCAAATGTTTGGAAAGTAGCAGAAGCGCAGGGGACCCCAGACAGACACTAAAAGATGAGAGAGGATATCACAGTCAGGCTGTCTAATTCTGACATGCAAGACTTGAAAGAGGTCATTAGGAATTGATCTCTTTGCTTCCTTAAGCTCTTTTGGTATTAACCCCTGCTATACCACAGAAGACCTAAGATAGGCTAGAGGCAGGGACCAGCGAGATTAGGGATTTTGTCTTAACTAATAGGTTAGCTCTAGTATATATAGAGTATAGTATATAGAGTATAGAAAACATACTCACACTCAACTCACGCAAATATCCGCTTGCCTAGACAAAGCAGCGTTCGCTCTGCGACCTTTGAATAATGCCAAACCAATTATTGATGGTTACAAATAATAATTGCAAAAATAAAGTTGTTAGTACAATCTCCACATTCTCTGAAATGCGGGGGTCATTAGGAACTTTTAAAACAGATAAGGAATAAATTGTCTATTTTGTAAGAAATACAAAGATTAAGGTTGATGGCCGGCAGTAATCTACTCTCTCCAAATTAAATATCGACTGTTTCTAAAGTAATTATATTATTATAACACTATACATCTACCATGAGATTCGGAAAATATGCTTCGAAGGGCTGCATCACAAAAAGCCCTTAGTTGGTCAGGACTTGGGAAGTCTCTATGTTTTGCACCTTTTATCTTCACCTATCCAACAGTAATGGGGGGGGGGGACACACAGTGATAAGTCTCAGATTTATCCAGGACTGCAATACACATAGACCTAGAAAAGAACTATATTTAACTGGGAATTAGGATGGAATCTCATGGAGGATAACTGGACAGGTAACCTGACGCAACAGCGACATCCCCTTTTCTCCAGACGTTGAGCCCCTCTGCAGCATCTTGGACGTAGAAGTTAAAGGAGTAGGTCAACCGTTCACCTTGGCAGCCCATTTTGCCTAAAGACAGAACTCTTAGATACCCCACAGCCACCAGTACTTTAAGGAAGGGTACTAAAGAATAACCTAAACTCATTAACAGGAGACAAGCCAATAGGTCACGGCGGTTGGAGTTCACTCAGTGGTCAAATAAAGGCAGAAGGTCTCGTACACAGTCAAGAAAAAATGTAGACGCACAGGTATTATCAGGGAACCCTGCATAGTGCTAGAAATTGGTGCCCAGAGTGTTATTATTTAAAGACGTAAATGACGCCGAAGGCAAGAAAAGGCTTGCCACAGCAGTTGTGTGCAGTTAATACACAATGTGCGACAATGCAACACACATCTATATTGTGGCCAGAGGAGCAGCGCAGCTTAGCGGAGCAGGCCTTGACAGAGCTAGGAGGAGGGCTTGTGTTATGCCACTAGGTTTGGGGTTGGTTGCAGGGTTTAGTAGGTGGGGCCTTTCTGGTGCTATAAATGGGCGGACATTTTAGATAACGGTCACTTTTAATTTGAGCCACTTACCTGCTTTTGTCCCACCCTCCCTCCCTATTTTTGTTTTTCTTCTGGCTTCGCTTTGTCACAGCGGCGGTGCCAGTTTGGTTAGGCGGGGTAGAATTGGGATGTTTCGGTTAATTTTGGTTGATTGGTTGGTGGTGTTGGTTGGTATGGTAGGTTTCGAGCTGGTCTGTGGCTCAGAACCTGGGGGTGTAGGGGTGTCACGGTATGCCCCTACTGTTGGTTTGGTAAGGTATTGTACCTTAAAGGTATGGTGATGTTTATTGTTAGATCTGTTATCTTGGGGGTCATTGTCTATGTGTTTTGACAGGTGGGAATGTGTAAGGGGTTTACATTGTTATCATGTTTGGACAATGACTTATTGTTATGTTTTGGTATGTTTATATCATATATATATAAATATTATATTTAATTCTGTGGTTATAATAAAGCTGTGGACAATATTTTTTCCAACCTATATGGTGTGGTCTCAATTATTTGGTCAATGTTTGGGGGGGTTTTATCGGTTCCTTTAGCCCTAACTGGACGATGCGCCTGTCAAGTAGACAGTACAAAACACTATCTCCGCGTGGAGTCATCAAACTCTGATGAATGAGAAGAAGACAAGAATGCAGGTGTTTTGGTGAAAAACATGACTTTTTTTCGGTGTCATCAAAAAAGGGCATATGTGAGTCTAAGGATCGTTGCCAATCCGTCGAAACCCCAATGAATCTGTTTTGGCAAAGATCGTCAGCTGCTTTCTACTTGATGATACCATGAAAAGTTTTTTTTATTTTCTTCTCTAAGACAGCAGCGTTCCAGAACTCATTCCAGTGTCTATGTTTAAGAACGACCATTTGACCTCTTCATTGAAGGCAAAGCCCAATGTAATAATGTCTGAGTTGTTCTGGGGTAATCTCAACAGCATTCAGTTTGGTTATTCATAACAATGTTCTTGGACCTGGCTTCCTCATTCATTCACAATGTAGAATCACAATTCTCCATGCAGGTTTTATTTCACGCTAATTAAGGCAGTGTTCTGATGTTTGACAATAATACAACCTAAAAGAAGAGTGGGTTTACCATCATCTTATTAACGTTTCATACATCTACGTCCCACTCTTCCAGTGTCGATCACTATTTATCATGTAGCACCTGTATATACAGATTGCATGACTGCAACATGTGATACGGGCAAAAGACGCATCTGAGTGGCAGAGATATATGAATACAATTTAGCAGGTCTATGAATCATGAAAGGTATAATTCAGTGTAATAATATAAAAACTGTCAGGTTATTATAGTGAATGAGAGAATGATTGGAAAAGGTTCTTAAAAGATTGCAAGACACAGAACAATCTTTTCTCTATGCTAATGCTGGTGTCATTATTTTGTCAGCTCTCATTGTGACTTCTTGATAGTGGCACTTAACAAGGTGTATTGAGTAAGTAATAAAAAAGAAAGCACTCGCTCGCACGCAAATGTGCCTGTCTCCTTACGTGTTTTCCATAATTTGAAATGTGATTAAAGTGCTGATAAAACTTTGCTGCAAATAAACCTTATAATAGAGGGATAATAAAGGTACTGCACCCAACTAGCTTTATTAAAATAATAAAGAAAAAAAATAAGTTTCCTTTAAAGATAATCATCACCGATACAACCTTTTTTAAAATAATTAAATATATTTATTAAAACTACTGGTAGATTAGACTTTTTTTTTTTTTTTTTAAGAGGACTTCTCCTTTTTACTTCACCCTTCCAAAGGCTACAAGAATTTATTTTAGATCAATGGGGAGGATAATCCCTTAATCCACAGAAAAGTAAATTGAAATAGTTTCTATTAATGGGTTTCTATTAAATATGCATGGTGCCCACCTGTGAGTTTCTTGGATGGTTGTATGCCAAATATATTTTGTAGGATACTATATTACTGTGTAATTTGACCCCAAAATATTGCTCTGTATATTACGCCACCATTAGACTGCCCATTATCTTCATATATATATATAAAAGTATAGCATACCAAATCCCCCATTTATTAAACAAAAAAACATGTTAATAGTTATTGGTAGCTGTGAATTTCTAGAACTTCTCATCCCTTATAGATAATTGGGCTAGGGCAGCAAGTTGCAGAAGAAAGAAACACAATCATATATAATTTAACCTTAGCTTCAACAAATTGATTGATTTATGGTAATGCAGACTTTTGTTTTTTGCCTCATCGGCATAAAGTTAAAATAAATCTATTTAGAATTGATCTTAACGTCTCTGCTTGTGGGTGCACTGTAAATGTTGTCACCCCAAGCAAAAAAGTGTATCCTACCGAACCTAATTCAGCCAAGTTATCGGAGAATGATTCAATTCTTAGAAAGTTGGCCGCTATGCGTGGGTTGCCTGACTAAAAGTCCTACGATCCTCCGTTATTGGAGTAAGAAGAAATAGGCAGTGCAAAAAAAAAATAATCCACATTTTTTCTTCAAAGTAATAATAGTTGGCACCTGATTACTTCATTCAAACACATTTGCAGACTTATAATAATATTATTGATTTATATAATTCTGTGAACGCTTCTTCGTCTCAAGCACTCATGAATGCATGTGCAGAATCAATACTCGGACATAGACAACATGCGGATTGTATGTTAAACAGAGTTCTATAGTTCTTTTACCTCTTAATTTATCACAGATAAGTGGTTTTTTTTGGGGGGGGGGAAAATCATGAAAAGATTTGCTTTAGCTCATTCACAGAAAATTAGCTTATACTTTAGAGTACTCAATTTTACCAGTATTTCTGTAATGACATTGTCAAGAATGTAAAGGTAAAAGATAACTTGACCGAGGTCACATGACCTCTCATGCTAACACCTGCAAGTCCACTTGCATATTCAATAGAATATGAGGTGTTTGCGAGGGCATGTGAGTGTCTGCAAATGTAACCTTTGAGAGTTTAAAACGGGGACATGAAAGCCTGATGAGCACTTGCATGCCCTTACCTGAAATTTGCAAAAGTTGCAACATGTTGTATCATTTTGCTTTGTAACGACTGATACTTCTAACCAGATGACAGCTGATAAAAAAATAAGCATTTATTTCCATGCAACAGCGGCCACAGTGTTTGCGTTGTCCCTAGACTTGAATGGGCCTATGGGACAGAAACACACTTGGTTACAAGAGGCACCCCCCTGCTCACAGCCTAAGAAGTGCCCATGGAACAAACCACTTGAGGCAGGGGGGAAGAAGGGGCTCCCTGGACTGGTCAGGAAGTGAGAACATGACTGCTGAACCTTGGAAATAGTCCACCCCTTAATTTGCTATAGGAGTTAAAGGCAATAATGTTGCACATGGAGGGTAATGGGGGGGGGGTGAAGAAACTGTGCAGTCTACCAGCGGGTATAGACACTAGGCAGCAGACAGTTTCCCACCATAAGATAGACTTGGATAGACGAGTTGTGTGGATGCTGATGGTCCCCAGAGGTCACTTATAAATGAGCCCCTGAGGATGTTGGATTCCTAAGCTGCTGCCAGTTTTGGCAGAGGGTATAAAGTCTATGGGATACAAGGCAACTGGCATCTTCGTTATACCTCTTCGTTATTACCTCAGAATAATTCTGTATTATTCTATAAAACCTGTTGCGTTCATGGACATCAAGGTATGGCTTCGCCACATAAACCATCTCAGGAGCCATCAGTAGAAAATAACTTCTGCACGTCATCACGTGATATCAATTTAGCCAATCTATTGAATTATCCACATTGCAATAGCCAGAATCTTTAATACTTAAGTATATCCTAAAGTTAATTGATGACTCCATGTCTCTTCCAACATTTTTAGTTAAAAGAAAAACAAAGTTAAATTTATCATCAAGTCCGTCCTCACGCGAAGAAAAGCCGTTCGTCTTTTAATTTCTCCGTTGCTATATCGATGAGTAC
Organism: Spea multiplicata; assembly: GCA_009364415.1. Taxonomy (NCBI): domain Eukaryota; kingdom Metazoa; phylum Chordata; class Amphibia; order Anura; family Pelobatidae; genus Spea; species Spea multiplicata. The sequence goes on from VKOC01000009.1 coordinate 3,731,377, forward strand.
GGTAATATGTCATCCTTAGGGACTCATTTGAAATCTCACAAGCTGTTTTTTTAAAATTTAAACTGATCCATTTCACGAACGACCTTTAATAGCCTCAAATAACCTAATTCAAAGTAATGCCAGTTTTGAGTAAAATACAGTTCTCTTGCCTGCTATTTTAGAAGGAAAATGCCCTTATTCATAAATCTCATTTGGCTTTGTTTTACTTTGTTGTGGTAGAACGCTAAGAGGGCTCTGTAGCACAAGACAATCGGAGCCTTGGGTTTAGGAAACGGAAAATTGAGAAAAATTGGCCAAATACATCATGATCCCCTTAAAATACCCACACTTAGGATAACAATAAACATCACAAACGCATGTTTTGTTTTTTGCAAAACAGCAGGCGGTGAGTTCTTGGCCAATTTCCCGGGGATTCGGCCAGGGTGTGACCTGGCGTGTTGCTTTATAATTTAGAGCAAAATGTTTTTTTTTCATATTTTGTTCATCGGAGAAAAGGAGATAGAAAAAAAGACACAAAAGACAAGTTTGAGGAAGCAACAGAAGAGGGAAAAGGAAAAGGAGAAGAACAAGGAAAAAGAGGGTGACAGAAGAGAGGGTGGGGTGAGCGAGAAGAACACTCACTCTAACACACAGGCATTCATTCAAACACACACACTAACCCACGCAGACACACACACACACACACTGACACTTGCACTAACTGTTGGAGAGAAGCTTGTGTGCGTGAATGTAAGTGCAATTATTTATTTTAAACGTTACCTGTTTCAGTTTATATTTATTTATTTAGTTACCAGATAGTAATAATACTAGTAGTAATAATATTAGTCTTCTTTGTGGCTTTTACAGTGGTTCTGAAGGGCAGCACAGGGTAGTGTATCATGTCTGATTTGAAATTGAGAAAGAAACTCGGTTTACTCACATTGGATTGTAAATGCAGCTATCAAAGTTCAATTATTTCATAATTTGGGATGACAGGGTCTAGCTGCAGACTCTGTACAACGGGCAGCGAATGGCCTTAAATGTCCCTGCGATGACATTGCTATCTAAGACAAGGTCCCAAAAGTCATTTATTGGAATCTACACAAAGCCAGACACCGGCACTAACGCACTAGCAAAACAAATTTGAGATGTTCACAAAGATACTAACACACACCCATACACTCACACTAACACTCACACTAGCACACACATACCCAATCACATGGGACCCTGGCACTCACACACTGTCAGAGCGTGCTGGGGGCTTCTTGAATAAACGCAATGTTGTTTTATGAACTAGCCCCTTATATGATGTCTTAACGCGCAAACTACACAGCCACCGTCAAATCATTTCTCTAAGCTGCTGTATGAGACCCCTGCCACCACCTCCCTGTGGACTGCAATTCACATCATGCTCAACCAGACGACAAATTCTGATTCCGAACGAGCTGGCCGAGGTCTGCTCCCAAGTCACCTCTGGTTTTAACGTCATGTGCATTGAAAGATGTCCAGAGCAGCTGGACTCCAAGGTGAATTTGCCCCAACTTGGTCAAAGCGAGTTCAAAGCCATCTGTAATGCTAATGAGGCTGCAGACTTCCCGCAATGTGCGTTCTATATAACAGATCAGCAGGCCAGTTTCAGATAACAAGTAGCCGCTTAGACTCCCTAAAGGCTGTGGTTTGATTGCGCTTTTGGGATGAGCGATGTGTTTTGGAGCTACTATTAATAGAGGACAACCAGTAGAAAAAATATGGCGACTCTGAATAGATGAGAATGCATTCATCCTAAGCATGGCTGTTGTAGCCTCGGCTTCCGGGCCAGGCTTAACCCCCCCCCATTAACCCCAACAACGACACCACACACAACTGAATATGGGTAAGAAAATTGTCATTGTCACGTCAAAACCTGAAACAATAAACACAAACATGTAAATATATACAATAAACACACAAAGTTTGCCAAGTAATCCAAGTACCATAACCAAAAACCACTTAAGGAAGGGATATCCCCGGACCCCCCCACCCTGACCTGATTCTCCCAGCACTGACAGCCAAGAACCTCCCACCATTTGTTACCAACAATTCTTTTAGCACCACATTAACCCCGTGGATACCTGGCAGGCTGTCGCCCCACAGACAAATACCACAAACCTAAAGAGGAGTGACGGTGGGACACGCAACCGGGTAAGCCAACCACAAGAATGGTTCCCAAGCCCGAGAAAACAGCCACTTTTATAAACTACCCCCAAATCCACCGCCAAAAGCCTCTGCACAACAGTCAGGGCCCACTATATCCCATGCTGGCCCCTCCGTGGGCATCAGGGTCACTTTTTGTTGTTAGATTTCTACATTAGCTCCTTCTAGGATAAAATTTATTACCCCACGCTGATGCAACGCAACTCAAACCCTTTCGTCAGTGCCCAGACTCTGTGGGCTAATTTGTCAAGATCTCAGGAACTAGCCAAGCATTTAGATAGAAACATTTAAATACATAAAGGGATTGAACGAAGTACAGAAGGAGAGTTTATCTTAAAGAAATTGAGAAACCATGAGATCTAAGGATCAGAGGCATAGATGTAATGTTTTAATTCACTGAGAGGGTAGTAAATAACTGGAACAGACTCCCGGTAGAAGAGATTAATGCAGTAAGGGAATTTAAAGGGCATGGGATAGGCCAACGACTGATTAAGGTCTGAGTCTTTAAAGCAGGAATAATAGGCAGACTAGACGGGCCGAATGGGGCCGATCTGCTGGCACATTCTATGTGTTTCGTTACCTAAACACACAAACCAGTGTGACTCCTAAAACACAAGCAGAGATGCAGAGATTCCGTAAGATAAATAACATTATTATAGAGAAGAAAATCCGCTGGAAATACTAAATCGCGCGGCATTGCCGTACGTTTAAAGTTACAGCACCCAGCAAATAAGTATTCTTTTTTTTTAATTCAAGAATTCTAATTTTCAGCCATTTGCAGGATGACCGGAGAGCTGTGTTTATTCATCTTTTCTAGCGTCTATTTGACATTCGCACAGCAAGAACTCCCTTGAAACTGAATGCAAAGTCAAAGCAAAGACTGCTTTCCTTCACTTGTCCCGGCCAGACCTCCGCTACCTCCAGCCCGAACGGAAAAAAAAAAAAGAAAAAAAGAAGGCGGCAGGCGACAGCCGGATCAGCTCCCAGCTCATAAATCTACAGCTAATCTGTAGCAATCAATAATTTTCATTAGGAACCTGTGAGAGGCACCATTAGAGGGACAAATCCGTTTAACCTGACACGTTGATGAAGTTATTTGGTGCTGGGGTTTAAGTCATTGAAAGGTAATAAAGAGCTAAGAAGGATAGAGAGAACTTCCTTCTGAAGCCACGCTGGGAATATTTACCGATTCTGGCTTCTGATAATGACCGATGAGCGGTAAGCTGAGAAGTGGATTCTCGGGGAAGGTTTATGAGACGCCGCAGACAGATCCCAGCGTTCTCTGTCACCGCTCGTACGACATAGATCTCTGGATAATATTCTTTTGTTTTCAATAAACCCCCCCCCCCCCAAAAAAAAATAACGCACCTCGGTTATTATTAATACCAACACAAGCCTGTAATGCGTTGGAAATCGGATTTGTTGGGATTTAACTGTTCGCAAACCAAGAAATTGCACATCTTTTGTAGTCCGAAAGGGTTAATTTATGTAAACAAACAGGCAGCACTCAACGATAAATATTCATGAGAATATAGAAATCTTATCAGACTTCTTAAAAAATATGTTTTAATGTGTGAATAGGATATCATGGCAACGTTAACCCTTTTAGGTTAAAGGGTTAATTTATGTTATGTTTTTTAATTTAAAGGGTTAATTTAATTTATTAACAAACTAATTTTTAGGTTGGCCGTTAAGACATACAACAGGCAGCACTCAACGATAAAAATTCATGAGAATATAGAAATCTTATCAGGGGAGCAAAAGAAAAGAAAGAACACAAAAAAGACTGGCAGTACATTGCACCACAATCTCACCGGTTTATTAATCAAGGCAACCCAGGGATCCATGAGGATGGATTGTCCCAGGATCTGGTTTATCGCGGGAAACATCTGGCTTAAAAGTCTCTTAATCAGTGGGCACACTCACCAAATATGAAGTTTTACCATTTTAATAGACAACCTTTGTATGTCATTGTAATCTCCTCTTTATCAGCATGTATTGTGTATGTTGTTATATGAAGGCCAATGGTACGGCCATACAAAAAGGTAAAAGGGAGATACATTTATTCAGGTTGGTCCAAAAATTTCAAACATCATCTATCAAGGGGATCCAATTAAGCCCAAGATGGGATCCAGTTGTGATAAATTCTATGCTGTATTTAATATTTTCATGAGTGAGTCTAGTCCTTTCAGGAAGTCTTCTCTGAATTGAGTCCAGGTGAGTCTTGAGAAACTACATTTTGGGCTTAGTCTACAGCCCATCAAGGTACATATTAGTCCAAGCTTTAACCTGGAGCTTTATGCCTTAATATGTCAACAATGTATCTTCTGTGCAAACGTTTGTAATTACTAAGATACCATGAAAGCTGTTCTCACATTGCTACTTTGGTTTTTGGACATAGAAGAGAAGAATATGTTTCCTCCTCGTTGCAGCCCAGATTAAGGTAAAACTTGGCTGAGATGTGCTGAAGGCTTTGACTAAAAAAAAACTTACACACAATGATATATTTTCAACTTTATTCCATAAATACAGTAATTTAAACACATCCTAGGCAAAGTGATATTTGCATGATGGTCTAGTAGTACATCAATGATTCTAAGGTCTTTGATTAGAATAACCATTAGAATAACCAACAACCCTTATATTGTCATTAGTGTCCTTGAGGACCATTTAAGAACGTACCCCACTTCACATTTAAGATTCCCTTTGGAACATAATTATATGTTGTTGCCCTCACGCTGCAGGCTAAACTAGTGTAATTCTATCCCCGCAGAAATGGAAACAAAGGAAACTCATTATATAGATTCCAAAAGTCTTCCCAAGATGGTAATTAGAATGAAGTGTCCATACATAATGCCTGAGTTATTGAGCGTCTTAAAACAGGAGGTAGTAACAGTTATTAATGTCAAGGTGTATTCTGCAGTGAAAGCCGTGCTGGGGGGAAAAAAAGCTTGGATTAATTACAGATATAGAGAATACAATACACGTTAGTAAACCCCGCTCTTCATTCTTGGAGGACAGGGTCCACAGACTCCACGCCAAGCATTTTTTTTTCAATATGGAAAAGATCTCTAGGTCCCCAGTGATAAATATTGATTACCCATAAGATATAGAGTTTTAACTGCCCTATAAAGACAAGCCAAAGATAAATTGCTGGGTAATAAATGTCACCCTATTGCTGGTTGGTTTTGTCTACTGCAAAAAACAAAAGAATAATTGCACTGTACTATATTGGAAGTCCATTTAAAGGTGTAGAAAAGTATCAGGCCTCTTGCATTCATGTCTTTGAAACTGGTCCATCACCTCCCTTCATTGGTATGTCAAGATTGAGATGAGAGTCCTTGTAAAACTAATTATAAAGAATGGAATCAGAACATGTTTGGACCTCATGGGCTCCTGTAGCGGCCACTGATTCTATATAAACCACCAGGTTCAAGTGGTGGTCCGAGTTGTTGGCCTGACGTTCCTATAGGTTTAGATGTCATTGTACCGGAATGTTGCAAAATCTTCACAATCAGACATGGCAGAATTCCAACACTGTTACCATGGTTACTAGAGCTGGAATTGAACAACATTTCTAAACACAAAACGAACATCTAAATACTCTATTATTATTTTAATATTATTGTTTACGTACGTGGTGCTCACAAAATATACAGCAATGACTAAATTCAGTGTCCAGTGCAGCCAAATGAGAATTAAATCGATAGTTTGAGCAAAAAAAGATCCTTATAGAAAGATGTACCCAACACGTGCCTTGTTTTACTGCCGACACAGTATAATACTTTCAAAATGTTTAGTTCTGATTTTCATTTTGAGGAAAAACTTCACAAGGTATATTAACGTCAACAATTAAATTACTAATTTTGGCAAAATATAATTAGATTTGATTACAGTTTTAAAAAAAAAATGTTACTTAATATAAATCAACTACTGGATTTCAAATACGACCTGAAACTGTAATCCTAAAGAAGTTTTTTTTTTCTTATTTGAGGTTTATTTACTAAATATTGAGATGTGTTTGGGGCTCGGTTCAGTTGCGGTGGAAAGGATGGGCCACAAGCTGTATTGCAGATGACCCAAATTTTAGCCCAACACATGTGTTGTACAAACATAGCCAAGTCCTTCTCAACAGAGACACATGGTTGGGATGAAGACATGTGGTCTTCAAGAGTAAGAGGCAAGGTCCACGTACAAGGACACCAGTGTTTGTGCGCGACCATAGAACATCCTTAAATCGTCCACCACCAGCAATGTTGGTGCAGACGCCTGGTTGGAGGTTATACTCAATTGTTGCTGCCAGATGTGTCTCATCTCATCATCCAACGTGCCAAGTAAAGCGAAGCCATTCCTCTAGTTCAAAACTGTCCAGAGCCCACCCTGCCTAGTCCTCCTCATCAACATCAACCTCAATTTAACCTTGGCTGTTCATGGAAAGTCAAGTTGCTTCCCCAGAAGACCTTTCTGAGCACCCATTCTGCTCTTCCCTGCGGAATTTAAACAACTTTGCATCATTGGAACAATTCAGGGGTTAACTCAGCTCACCTTGGACTTTTAGTGATGACAGTTAATTACTTTTCACACAACATTTATTCATACGCTAAAACACATTTTTGTTGAAGCAGATGATTCAGAAAGCCTCTGGGGCATCCTTCGCACATTAAAAAGCACCCTTGATATTTATTACAACGGAATGAGTATCTTAACTGGCTAGTTTACCTGCATTGTTACTTTAACAGTAAGATATTTCATAGTCAATACGGTGACTAAGTAGTAGTGCTTTGAACTGCAAAAAGAAATACAGTCACATTTATATCAGAGAGGGAGAATTTGTATGCGTGACACACTTATTGAATTATTCTAATGGCCATCTCTTCCAGGAGCAACACTAAACCGCACATAGACATCCATCAAAATGCTTCAGCCTTTTCTAGCCCTATAATCAGCATTATGATAGCTTCATCTAACCACAGAAACAGTGGCACTTTGTACAGTGTGAAAGCTATAAAGAGATTCGACTAAGAAAGTGTTTAGCTGTGATTCCTCCTGTTACAATCTTACGATCAATGCCAGAGATGGATGGATGGATGGATGGATAGATAGATAGATAGATAGATAGATAGATATTGGATGGATGGATGGATGGATGGATGGATATTGAATGGATGGATAGATGGATAGATAGATAGATAGATAGATAGATAGATAGATAGATAGATAGATATTGGATGGATGGATGGATATTGGATGGATGGATAGATAGGTTTTCAGTCAGCATTTGGGATCCATACTTTAAAAAAATAAATTAGCAGATATTACAAAAGGCCTCAAAGGTAAGGTATGTCCTTTTGAAGACGACACAAAGGTCTTCACCAGGATAGACCAATGGGGGAGGGGGGTTACATGAAAGCGCCCTAGGAGGCCTGGTCAACAGAGCTGATACCAGGGAGAAGCAAACAAAGAAGACAGAAGAACAAGTAGAGGCAAGAGAAGAAGCGGAGCTTCAGGAAACTAGAAAAGGACGAGGAAGCAGTTGGCGGAGAATGTATGAGGACAGCACAGATTTCACTTTCGCTCTGAGCCCCCCGCTCGATGCGCCCCTGCTATTTAAAGTGCCTGGGTGTGATGCACCTCAAGCACTCGCCTAAGCATGGCCCTAGCACCCAAGCAGGGTCGCACCGTGTTATGTTACTATTACAACCTATTCAAGTGCTATATGTCATCACTTTCTGTAACAACAGTCGCCAAAGATATCCATGCTGCTCGAGGGACAGGCAGGGACACAGCAGGGTTTTCTCATTCTACCTCTGGCAGGTAGAGGTTAAAAGTAACAAATGGCTTTAGGATGTAACAGTGTATCTGGCTTCTCATTGTAATGCACCCACTGCTTCCTTCGTGTTACCATGGAAGCCGTTATATTATATACTTTGCTGTTTTTACTGCAGATATAGGAACACTAACTTTGGGGGTTTTTTTGAGGGGGGGGGTTGTAGCTGAGGTTCATTTCTCTCACTTGAGAGTTTTGGGGTTGCTATGGTAACAGTAGATGGGCACCCCAAGCATGCACTCAAACAATGTTTTATTGAAATAGTGTCTCCTTTAAAATGAAGGGTATGCGAGTCTAGCAGATAAACATGTAGATTTGGGTAAATTTAAATGTATAATTTGCAATTCTCTAAATACGAGATGAAAGACGGATTCATTGCCATTTTCCCCCTTCTGTAATACCTGCATTTTTACATACTTTTCTGATGTTATTGCTTGGAAAATAAAACTTTTTTTCTGTTCCGTGACTTTCTGAATTAATGGAGACCTGCAGGTCTTGTCGACCCTGACAACGAGCTGATTTCTGAGACGCACCAGACATTTGCCTTATGCCTTACTGGGACTGACTGGTTGTTCTCTGAATTATTTTATTTTGTTTTTAGTAGAATTGTCAACTTGTCCAGTGGATTCATTATCTGTGTACAGGGATATAGTGTATATATTAGTCAATGCCTAGGGCCCTATGGTATCAGCAAATTTGATTTAAAATAGTTGCTTTAAAAATGGGAGAATCCAGATTCAGATGAAACTGCAGTTAACCCCATTTTCCGGTGCTACTTTTCACCACCATATTAATGCCCCAGTTTTATTTAGCTGCAACCTGGATTTGAAACAACTGGTCTAACTTGTTACCTTAAACTTACTGACTTATGGGATCTTAATGACTTTCTGGGGTCACTGAGACTACCCTGCCCGGCAGACACAATGTGATCCATTGACCAGGGATCCAGCCCTCGGCGACCTCACCTGCCAGCACTGATCCTGATCTGAAACAAAGAAAACTCGCTACACATGTCCATTGCCCTAAAACTAATAACTGGCTACATATATTTAATGACCATTCCATGTACTGTCATGCAGCCCTTACATCAATTCTTCTAACCAGGGTTGGTCTTTCTAAGTGGGGTATGAAAGGAAAAAATTCAGGATAGCAAATCATTTTGGGTTCCAGTGATTTCTTCTTGTACTACCTTTGCCCTTGTACTAAGGTTGCAGGACCTCGCATTACCTCACCAGCAACTCATATAATAATGAATATAAAAGTTGCTTTGTGAGTTGTGACTCAACATTTTAGTGAATCAACACAAAGATTGCAATAGCCGCTATTTTTAAAATACCCTACGTATAACACATCACAATTTGTATTTTCATACAAAATTCAGTCGGAGAAGGGTACGTTTGAAAAGTTAAACTAGTGACAGCTAGGCGTGAGTGAACTGTGGCTGTTGTTTTCTGGCGATGGAGCAATGAAGCACCTAGATCAGGGATCATCCATCCTCTGTCAGTCAGGTCACTCTCATTAGTTGCTTCTCTGTGTGATTTTTTCACCTTGCCAAAAGTTGTCCCAATTAAAAGAGTTATTTTTTGGACTTTTGCTATTTTTCAATAAAAAAAAAAGCTAATGAACCTTCCAGTTGATATAAAAATGAAAGAAACGTTACTTTTTATTGACTGGGTTCTCTGAAAACGAACCTTCAGGATGTCAGGGTTCCGGACAAATGAGACAGGCTCTCCATTCTCCTAAACTTAGCAGGTAATAATATTGTGTAATTCTAAGGGTATAACATTATAACAATGTTACAAAGGGAATTTAAACAAGTTAGGATGTGAACACTACTTTTCAAGTCAACATGGGTGCTCTTCATACCGTATAATAGGTGGCGGGATCTGTGGTTACCTGTGTAGAGCCCAAACCGCTGCAGGAATGAAAGAGAATTTACATAGTAAATTCATACCTCCCAACTGTCCCGCCGTCATGGAAAGCTGCCCAACTGGCGCGTTTTTACAGGCAGTGTAGCGCATGGGCTAGTCGAAGAGATTCTTTCATCTTCTCTCGCCAGCTCATGGAGGCAAAAATCAATGGAGGTCTCTGCTGCTGCCGACCACCATCCTTTCCTGCAACCTGAACTGTTTATGGTATAGAAATTCATGTCTGTGGCAGTAAATGTGTAAGTTCCCATTGTTTTCTCATATTTACTGTGACATCTCATTCATTATTTACAGAACACTTTATGGTTCAGAGTAAAATCACAGTCCAGAACCGGCAACCAAATAATCAAATTGACTGTAGGGAGCCCATGACGTGGAAGCCTGAATACATTCTGTGAGTTTGTTGACTGTCTTCTGCCCTTTTGAGGATTACTGCAACTGCAACATGCGCCAGACGAGAATATTTGACAGTTTATGCGAGTGCCTGGAAAAAAAATGAGAAAACAAAATGGTCCGATGACTTCTTCTGATGGGAAGTCAAATGAGGATATAAACATTTCTTAGATCACAACGAATCCATCCCAAGAACGTTCTATAGCCCTAAAAGCCCCAATAATGTGTATAGACACTGCAGAATATATTTTTTATACATAAAATTGTAATTATTCTCCTTAAATATAAACCCCAGTGCTCTATACAGTAATGCAGTTCAGCAATGACAAAAATCTGGTTTAAACTTTTTTTGCTCCAATAAACTTCCTTTATCTGCAGATCTGGAGGCGGCCATTGCTGTCAGTCATGTGATATTTTGGGTGACTTTCCCGTCTAAAACACCACACTGAGCTGATGCTTTATGACAGTGCTAATGAAGTCTGTTACGTAGTGCAATACGTAAAAAAATAGATGATAAATGAAATAGGAAATAGTTGCACTAACCAGAATAAGAAAATATTAAATGATGTCCTCTTTCTTCTTCTTCTTTAATAAATAAGGAGTCAAGGAAACAAGATAAATCCAGAAGTCCAATACAAAGGAATCAATGCAATGTCTGCTCTATGCTTTACGCCTACAAGAAAATCTTCTTCAAGAGAAAATGTACTTGTATCCTTCAACAATACTTGATCCGGTGAATATATAGAGGGTCTTAGTCTGATAGGAGTGGGGGGTTTGTCTAGTAGATTGGGGCTCAGATAACAGAGCATACAAATGCAGCTGCCTGAAAACATCATATTATGGGGCTAAAACTAGAACTGTTTTTTTAAAGATACTTTTAATTTGATAGTGGCAATTAAAAAGAAATTGGTGGGATTCCCCTTTAAGTCTTCTCAGTTTAAATGCTCAACGACCCCGCTGTTTATACAGACTCATAGCCCTTACCTAGCAAATCCCATATTCAGTGGCATTTTACCCCCAGCTTTGCGGTGTCAGTCAACAGAGCACCAAGCAAGTATCAGAGATGAAGTAATGCGCTGGTTTATGGGAATTGTGAACCCACAATTAGGTAGGTGAGCAAAAGCATCTTAAATAACTAAACAAGAAAGATACATTTTACCAAGTTATGGTGATTCAGTCATTGTTGCAGAAGTGTTTAGAGTTTGATGACCCCCAATGAACGGAAAGAATGGACAGCATTCAAGATGTGCCTCCTGGGATTTTGACCCCTGCAGGGTAGTTTGAAGTGGTGTGAAGGTCAACAATGCTCATCGTTCAATGTTCACCTTTTATAGTCTCTGTACTTCGAATCTCTGGACAGTTGGGGTTTAATATCATCAGCCCAACATGCACGGTGAATGTTTTATCCAGTGCACAAAAAGCAAAGGATTCCCAACGTTGTCATCAGTTTCTCCACAACCCGTCCCACCATTAGCTTTAGGATTGGGGGACATCCAGGCCCGGACTGGCCATCTGGCACACCAGGCAAACGTGAGCGTAAGAATGTAGTATGAGGCCACTCATTTCCAGCCATCAGCCCCACGTTGTCAAGTGCTAGGGCTGCCCCGTCCTCGCCAGTCCAGCCCCCGCAGAGCTCATGGACTCCATGGACACCACTCGCTTCAACACACTCACTTTAAGGAATACATAAATGCTTTGTAATTTCTTATTATGATTAATAGCAAAATTGCAGCCGAGGACTGGTTAATGTTCAGATAAAAGAGCATATCTGAAAAAGAAAAGTAAAAATTCCTTCCAAATGAGCCCCCGATCCATGACATATACCGTACGTAAACCACCCACCCACCCAAGACGCTCCGGTGGAATCTTACATATTCATTCCATAAGCATCTCTGTGGGTTCTGCATCTCCCAACAGTATTCATTCTCGTACACTCCGAGAGCAGGGAAAGCGAAAGAAGAGATTTATCACCAGGAAAGTAATATATTTAGACACCGATGATGAAATCTAGCCTCATCTTTATGTAACTTCGGCACAATTCTAATCAAAACAAGATTATGCCTTCACAGACCCGGCTGAAAGTCTGACGTGAAAGGTGAATTGAAGATCTTGTAAACCTCCCCAAACTGGGTTTAATTCGTTTGTTAACGTATTTTTATGCTCTAGTTTCATATTGTGTTTTAGAGGTGGTCTTGTCACTAAAGAGAGAGTTGAATATTACAATTCCCTGATGTCACTAGGAATTATGACCGGTCCACCTCAATTAGCCAACCCTGTATAATGTATAGTTAAATCAGAAACCTTTAGCATTTCCTATACATTATGCAGGTCCAACTTCTTTATTTTCCCTTGATAATGTAGAGTGGTATCATGGAATTGTAATGCTCAACTCTCTCGTTACCTCGCTCTTTAGTGAGCAGATCCAAGAGTGATGTCATAAGGTGGCCCTATGTTTTATAAGTTATGCATTATACCTGTCTGTAATGGGGGAATCAATGACTGTTCATACATGGGAACTCTTCTTCTCTGACCCCGGGTCCATCTATTTTACTTTAACCTTGCCGGGGTACAGAGACTGACCCACGTAAAGCTGGCTACTTGGGCAAGTTGGGACATAGGTAGTGTAGTGAGTGCTAGGGATGATAACTTGCTTACTTTAACCCGTGAGTTATCTCATCTTACTTCGACTCAAGTCATCCCGACATTAAATGAATCACCTCCATTGCCAGTAGACTTCACCATTGCCCGGTTTTCCTCCATAAATATCGAGGATGTGTTACAGTTCTAGGTTTTTTTCTCCCCTGAATAGCAATGATTAAACTGTGCCGGGGGGCTAGAGAGACCCCCTTTTTCTCAGACACATCTAACTTCTTCCCTTTCCCTTCTGCTGGGCGATTGACTTCAAGACTAAATGAGTTTTGAATACCAAATGCCATTGTTTTGTGTGACCATCAATTATCGAAAGCAACAAACCAGGAGAGAGGTTAAAAAAAAAAAAGAAGCTCTCCTTGAGGTATGAATTATGGATGCGGTTTAATGTAATGCAGATCGGTTTTGCAAGGGAGGGTGGGAGCAGGGGGTCGGCGAGTTTATGTGGTTGTAAAAGCTAGCAATTTGCTTGTCTTTTCATGATCATTTTCTTCAATACAGAATTTCTACAATCTGCAATAAATTTCAATACTAACAGCAGGGAAAAGCTCTGATGCAATTTGTGTCGAGCAGGTGAATTGTTTGGAGATTTTCACATCCGGAGGCTTAATGCGCCAGTCTCGAGAGTTTCAAAAAAAAAAAATAAAAAAAATCTAAAAACACCTCTATGGAATGGACCCATTAAGCCAGCAGAATCAAGTCCATAATCGCTCTTTTAATGGTTGTAGAGAAAACGGAATTTAGGGTCGGAAAGGAATGCATTAAAAAGATGCGTATGCAAATTGAGATTGTTAAGATGTTTTTGCTACAGTCCTAATAGCTTCTACTTGTGTGCAATTTGGTAACATAGAGCAAACAGTAAGACGGAATTCCAACAGGTCCAGGGGGGAGATGCGCTAAGGCAGTGGTGTAGAACTGCAGCCTTTGGCAGGCAGTAGGCACGCTGGCTTTTCAGGATAATACCAACAAAAACATTGCTCTGTCTTCGATAATGTTATTTTTGAAACACAAGCTAATTACCTAAGCCATAAAAAGATGGAAGGATGATCATATTCGACATTACTGCACCAGAAAGAGAAGGTCGAAGAGTTCTGACTGTGAACAACACGTTTCCTCTGTTATCTCCTACTGAGCCTCACTGGAGTCTTCATTAGGGTCTTCGTAATCTCTAGTGACGTCATAGAGTCATCCTGACACATCATACTCCCTCAATGTCTGAGGCGTCCACATCACCCATGTTGAGTGGTGTGACTAGATGGAAGAAGGGGCATGACTAGGCCCATACTGGCTGTGACCATACCCAGAGGTGGTGTGGTTGGGAGAGGTCCATCTTTAGGATCACCCACCATACCTGAAAGTCACCTTGTGCAAATCATCATGGAGAGGCCACGTGGGAGTTGTAATTAATTTTACAGCTCCCTGGGACGATAGGGAAGATCAGAGGATCTCCCCAACTGCCCCATTATTCTTACTGCCCACAAAAGCCACACACTAGTGCCCATACTAATTTCAACAAGCATAATTTCCAGGGCCATGTTAATCAGACATGAACTCAATGAACTCAAGCTCCAGTGGGATTCTCCCGTAATAAGGGCAGTGCTAGCCCTGCACAATGCATAGTTTAACCAGACAGATGACTTTTGAACTCGAAATCTCTCTCTATTAACTTGCATTATTCAGTGCTTTCTTGTAAGAGAAGCGTTGGTCCATTATAATGCACAGTAATATTTAAATGCCCCCCCTCCGGAAGATTTAGTGAATACATCCTAAGATTTAAAATAGGTTTTCCATAATGCACATTTTATGGTGATCCGGATGCATCAATTTCAATATACAACGATTACCCTGCTAATTCTAGAAGCCCAACTGATCCAGGGAAAGCTGATGGTAATTTGCAGAAATGTAATAAATCCCATGGGTTGATAGCAATAGAATACTTTATGGATTACAAACTGAGATTAATTTACCCAATATCCAGACGTATTAATATTAGTCCATTTTAAATGGCGCTATTTGAGCGTTAAAACCCAAATTTACACCGTCGGTGAATATAGCCAGCTTTAAAATGAAACATTACTTATCATAAAATCATAATGTACATTTTGATCCTTCTTACAAATTTGATTTGAAAATACAAACTGCATTTTTAATAAAACATTCAATTTGGCAGAATTCGGTGTAAAAATTTAAATTAGCACAATTAGTCAATGTTTTGTAGAGTAATGAGTATTTTATATATTATATTCATTTGACTATTTAACGTGGAGTTACTCAATAAACACTGAGCGATTGTGCTAAGTATTATCCTGAAACCAGGAAGACGTCAGGAAGTCTCATAGTTATTACCTGAATCACAAACAAAATAAAGCTGATTTATTTGGAAGAGGAAGCTCCGTGGAAAAATACATTTTTTACATTGATCATTAAATGCTGTTCCGGAAACTGTGATAGTTTAGCATTGAAGGGAATTTGGTATTCATTTGTTAAATCGAACTCCCTTTATCTGCAGACCTGGAGGCCGCCATTGTAATCAGTCATGTGATTTTTTGGGTGGCACTCCCTGCTCAAACACCACACTCACTTGATGCTTTATGACAATGCTAAGGAAGTCTTGTTCATCCAATTAAATCATTTTCTCTGCAGACTTTTATTAGTCAAGGGCCGATCTACGTATGTCCATTCTTCTGATGTCCCCTCTGGACCATATGTGACTCTACATATTGAAAGGAACCCCTTCCTGAAAGGAACCTCTTTAGACTTTAGACTTATCAAAATATTATAAAATAGAGGGATGGCCGATCATGCAGGTTTTTGTAATAAAAGATATTAAAAAAATGTTAGGTGGTTGTCCCTGTGACTCATGAGAAGATGTCCTCCAACTATCACCAGGACTAGACAATAAATTGATTTGTTGAGCTGGCATAAAACTGCTGTAAATCTTCTCTGCCCCAGCTAATGTATTTCAGACATAGAACTGGTTTGCCATAGAAGTCCCCTCCTTGGTTCCTTATCATTACAACGCAAGACACTCGCCATAAAGCCTCTTGATTGCAAGGTTGAGTGTAAGTAGAGCTTGACGAGGCACGGTTGGCTTTTTTAAGATGAGAAGGACTCAAATCAAAGCCAAGCCGGCTAGGAATGTTTCCTTCCTTCCATCATTTGGTTCCCTTATGGGACTTATGTATCAAGCGATCAAGTACAGCTCAACTTGTGTGTGTCCAGCAAGCTCCTTGTAGAGCCTTATGCCACAAAGTCCCACCACTAACCCTTCTGGTTACATTGGTGTTTTTCCATCATCTGGAGACACTTGATCTCTATACTTGCAGGTATCCCGCACACAAAGATATTATTTTATGAATTATCTCAACCAATATGTGTTCTTAAACTGCACATTGTGACATGGCCACAGCAAGAGGAAAATATTTTTACCCCCAAATGCATCTCAGTACTAGTACTAACAACCCACCTGTTTACGTTACTTTTGTTACTGCAAAGAAATATTAGCTTTCTGATATAAGCAGAGTCGACAGGCAATAACATAGCAGAATTTATAGAACTGCCAGCATAAGCAAAACAAAACCAAGAAAAATATACACTAAAATTGCAAAATATACAGCTCTGAATATCATAAATATCCACTTTACTTCCACAGGGGCCGAAAAATGCACCAAGTCATCATGCATTGCAGACACCTCTGATATTTAGAGAGTATGCAACCCCAACAGTAACCAATACATATTTGCAAAACATGGAATAATAAGAAAATTCTGTATAATAAAATAGTTCCTTTCGGGTACAAGGGTCACAAATGACTGTTCCGCAAGGCCTGCAATCATATGCAGAAATACACAAGAAACCCAGCACTGCGGAAGTAGCTGCGGAAATGTTCAAAGAGTTTTATTCTATCATAAAACAGATTATGCTCTAGGAAGCATAATAGTGTCTACTTCGGGTTTCTGGATCCCCATGTTGTAGAAGAAGGACCCAACCTAAGTGGCGTCAGCAATTACATCTCAAGTGTTAAAATTAGGACTTAGTCTATAGAGATAGAGCTTTATCGGTTAAAAAGAAGGCCCTGGTTATAAAAAACCATACTAAAAAGTGAGTTTTGTATTTGTTGAAATAAACCTAGCTGCAACTCTGTAAACTTAGTAACTGAACTCATTAGTCCTGGAGGTTTCAACTTGCTAGGAAATTGTCGCTGCTCACTTTTTATGTGCAGTTCCACATTTGGCCACTGGGGGCACCCTTAACATTTAACGATTTTCTTTCTTAAATGACTGGATTCTAATTGGGCTCCACCTTCAGAATTTTAAACACTGGTTAGTGGGTATTTTCAAAAAAAATATTGAGGTGTTTGAAGGACACCTGGCCCTCACTTGTTACTTGCGGTAGCTTTAATAAACCAAGCATATCCTCCTTGTAAAGTTAAAAGCTCTTTTATGCATGTTTCGGACTATAGGGCTCATGGTGCTAACCCATGCACTGCCAGCATTCATTTTTTTTTTACAGAAACTCCTATTTCTCATTAAAACGTAGTCGGAGAGTCTGCGACTATCAAAGTGGAAGATTCTTCCTTGAAATTCTGACAGGGACTCGGAGATAGCGAAGAAATACATCAATGGGTGAATCCCATACTGTGTAATTTGTGTCTTAGTCACTGCACAGTGACAAATTGCTGTTTAATGGTAACGTTCCCCCCTTAGAGCTTTCCAGCGCACTTACTGCAGGTAACACACTGACCTGTGTCATGTTTCGGAAAACATCAACCCCCCTTTCCTATTTCCATCTCTCAGCACTGTCTTCATTTTTTTTTGTTTGGTTCATACAAAATATTAACCATTTGAGAGAGGCTGAGGATCAACGTGGTTAACAATTTCTAGCTGCCTACTGCCAGGGGGTCAGTGTATATCAGGTATGGACAATAAAAAAAAGCATCCAAAAATAATATATATCTCGAAACGTTTGGGGTCACTTAGAAATTGCCTTCAATTTAAAAGAAAATAAATATTTGTCCGCTAAAATAACATGAAATGGATCAGAAATCCAGCACATACAGTGTTAATGTTGTAAATGACTATTGTAGTCAGAAACGGCTGATTTTTAATGGAATAACTTCATAGGCGTACAGATGGGATGATGGGAATTGTAGTTGAACAAGGGATTCATGCATGCATATCCCTCTGCAGTGCTACCCTACTAACATACAAAAAGTTAACCCTATTTACCCTCATTCTTCCAGTCTGTTGTTCTGTGCAAACAAAATGACCAATTGAGTTCTCGCTCTCAATTTTTTTTTTTCATTGCCTTGTGCGATTTCCAGATAAATAAAGAAATTTTATAGACCTTCTGTTAAACTCCGCAGCAGAAAATGCAATCTTTCTGCAGTCAGGCCACTGCTGTTTGCTGACTATATTGCTTTTTATATAAGACAAGCCGTGGTTAAAAAAAATAAATAAAATAGCCTTTTATTACCTGCTTCTCGCCGTACCTTGGAATTCTGCCTGAGTATATTAATCACACACCAAATCTTTTCCTGTTTGTGGTCCCCTGTTGCTGAGGGGTGATCACGTCCCGCACGCCGCTCCAATGCTGAAGGGTTAGAGGAACAATCAACCCTGCTTTTTAATTCTGAAAAGGAGAAATGCAGGATATCAATATACTTATTTGTATTTTTTTTTACAAAAATCTCCAGATTTAAGTCAGCCGTGTCCAACTTAATTAATGACGTGAATTATATAATATATATAAAAAAACATGTGGGTGTTTTTTGGACATGCTGGGGGCCATGCAGAAGCACCTTACTCTCGTGCCGTCCATTAGAACACAGTGATTTCAGAAATCCTTGGAAGACCCCCTTCTCTGAGACTCAAACCAGATACATTTGCTTCTTGATCCCATAGACTAGGGGTGTCCAACCTGCGGCCCTCCAGCTGCTGCAGGACTACGTCTCCCATTATGCTCTTTCAGCTTAGGGGCTGGCAGAGGAGTATGGGATATGTAGTCCAGCAGCAGCTGGAGGGCCACAGGTTGGACATTTTGTCCAGATACATTTTACACATTGCTGACCAGCTCATATAAAGCTCTGTCCTCCACAGTGTGGGATAATCACCCGGTCTTTGAGCCACCGTGTTAAATCTCTGGATTGTGAGCGACATTTGGCGCTACCCACTTACATTCTCCCCACTCCCCACCTTTTTCAAGTCAGAATAGCTGTGCCCCTCTGCATGTCTAACCCTGCCTTCTTATCTCAGCCATGCTCATACCTAGGAGCTCTCCAAGGCAAGCTACCTGGAGCTCTCCCTCTTCCGGTGGGGGAATGGTTTTTGTGAAGGGATAGGGCTAGCCATGTGCGGAGGTGGGGCTAGCCCCAGACAGCCTTAAATGGGCTGGGAGTAGGTAAAGTGGGCAGGGAGTGGGCAGGGAGTGGGCACGGCCAAACCCTGCTATTTTCTCGGATAAGGAAGAATTTGACCTGGAGACCTAGGGAAGCACCGCTTCATCCGGAGACTATGAGTCAAACCTGGAGAGTTCTTGGTTATGGTCTTCGCCCCCCTTCCTGCTATCTGTAAAAGCAGTAGATGGAGAGCGGGTCTGGGGAGTTTGTATGAAACCAAGTAACTAATTCCCGTTTGAGAGACTACAGCAGGGCAACAACATGCAAAATGTGAATGCTCCTTAAAATTGTAGCTGATGTGTTCACCCTAGCATCTACATTTACTTTCAATACCTTCAGTGACAGCAATAATAATTTTCCCTAAGGGTGGCAGTAGACCAAGTACAAGCGGCACGTATTTCTTTCCACCATATTACCTCCTTTAATCAACCCCTCCTCATTCCTTCCGCCTTTCATTTTAGCTCATTTCTTGTGCTTAATATCCTTCTGCTGAATTGGCCTTCACCTCTACCTGCTCACCGACACCACTTTCAGGGGTATTATAACGAAACATCCCTGAGATACAGTAACAGGTGAATGAAACATGTCTGCCTGGGCTAATGGCGTTTCCAGAATCAACAGAACGCATCCTCCTTTTTGTATCCTTTGGTCTGTCTCCTTTATTTGCCTTTTTCTTGATTCCCTATATATTCCCCATATGTAAATTTGGAAATACAGAAGAGAATAATCGTTGCATGAATAGGGGTGCTCTCGTTATATATTACAATATCGTAAAATATTTATAGTATAGTCTATCTGTACTAAAGAACGGGAAGAATAAGAGATAAAAAATCAAATCATTAAGAACAATTTACAATTAAAGCCAATCTGAACATTAATACTGGGTTCGTATAGAGAATGAATGATATGCAGTGTTAGATTGATACGGCATTTCTGTAAAGGCATCAGAGCGAAATTTATATGTAGGCAGTATAAGTCTTCCCGAAGCAGAGGCGGATCACAATAAAAATGACCAAGCTGGGGTTTAACTGTGTAGGATCTAGATGGAAACAGCAAATTGTTTCGCAACACAAACTCTGATTAGTAAGTTCATAAAAATCCCCCTACCAAAGCCTGAATCCAGTAACGGCCATCTGGCACACTGGGCAAATGCTGGGTGGGCCACTGGCCAAGAGGGCCACACACTTTGCAGTGAGAAGCCACTGGTCAGAAATGCCCGGCCAGAAATGCCCAGCTGGATGCTACATTTATATGCTTAGCGTGTGCCGCACTTACGTCTATAGAGTCGCACATTAGCTGTCGAGGACATTTAAGGGGGGCTGGCACCTTCTCGCCTCTGGGGCAGGCAAAGCCAAATGGCACCATTGACCCCTTGCCCCCTCCTGTTTTTTAAAGTGGGGAAACGTCACAATTGCGCTATGTGACCCTGCTGTGTTTCTGCCTTCCCAGGGCCACAATCTTTCAAGGGATCCATGTATAAAGTGGATATAGAGGCAAAAGCGCCTACCCAGAATCCCTTGTGGTTGTGGTCGCACCATGAGATTTCTGTGGGAAAAACAAGCCTTCTGGCTTGTCTGGTGTCTGAGATGAAGTGTTTAATAATACTTCTACTACCCCCTAAATTTTAGTGGAAGGGTTTTGCATCACCATAACTTATGTAATGGTATTTCATCATTACTCCCTAAATACACATGCATATACAAAGAAAAAACAGATGGTGCTTGCAATGAGGGTTATAGAGTAGACATGGTAACTGGAGTGCTCCTGTCTACTGGTAAAGTGGCTATATGTGGGGGCAGGGTTAACCCTTGAATCTGCATTTCATGGGAGGGAATGTGGATAGGGATTAGGTAGAGCAGGAAGAAACTGACTTGCATACCCAGAGGGTCAGGACTTCTCCCGGAGACTCCAGATTAAACCCTGCAACTATCCAGGTGTGATTATAAGCAATCAAAGCATGAGTAATTCTCCAGCACTAACCTTCATTCATTTGCAACACAAATTCATTCTCCGCACACATCTTTATTGAGCTATAGGCTTTTTAAACTTCTCATATCACGAAATTAATAAAAAGAACTGGGCAGGTGTAAACAGCATTTCACGTAAACTGACATCTGTATAAAACAGAAAATTATATTAAACTACTTAAGAGCATGTCTGACAGTAAATATGACTTATATTTTGCCGTGACATGTCCCCCGTGCCTTGCTTTGCATGTTGTTAGAACATTTTTTAAGTTCTGAAAACCTAGACTGTCAAAAGTTTCCCTTATTATTATTATTATTATTATTTATAACCCTGAAGACGCATATTGAGAACAGTCTCATTTAACGTATACCCGGGGTATATAATTACATAGAAACCAACAGTAAAAACTGTCTATTTAAACTTAAAATTAAAGGTACAGCAATTACCATTTGTCGTATACACAGATGGTTCCTATTACTTACAATTATATACAATTTCTACTTACTTTTAAAACATAGTTAAAGTTGGAAATAGATTTAAACGTACTTACACGTACCGAGAAATTTCAAAAAATTATGTAAATAAGTGTAGTTTAGGCAGTGGAAATGAGGGTCGGATTCATCCCATGAATACTTTTATGTGGCTCTCACTAAAATCCATTGTTTCCACTGATTTGACCGTTTCAGACAAGGGTGCAACAAAACAGATTGCTTGGCGGGTCGCCTTAAGTTAAAAAAGTTGATACGATTTTGGTTTCCTGGTGCTGAATAATTTAGTTCTAATGAGCAAAGGGAGAGAGAACGGACCAATCAACCTCTTATCTATAATTTGGGATGTAAATGAGCATATATTAACTCAGCGATTTTTGTTAAATTGGTGTTCAGTTATATATTGGGCACTAGAGTGCTTGTGTATAGGAAGAGATGTCCCCGTTGAGATTCTCAGTCAGCTAGATCTGCTGCCGCGCAACTTGCAGGAAAAACATGTAAGCAACCGCGGAGTCGTCTCTATAGACAAATTAGGCAACTGCCCAAGGCTCGGAATTTCTAGGGAGAGATAGAGTTTACCTATGGGGCAACAAAACCAAGAGCAGGCAACCAAAATATTTTAATCTTATAAAAACATGGAAGATATCTTTTGAATGGCAGGACATATCTAGACCTAGGGGGTAGTGCACCTTCTTGGGTGACCAAGCCACCCAACACACCACTGCACAATGGGCAGATTTCTGGAGTGATCTTTGATCTCACCAACCTGCCTACTTATGCAATGGGCATTCATTGGGCAAGTCACATTTAAGTACTGCCTATTAAAATGTTGCGATGGGCACCTTTCTACAAGAGTTAACACTGTTGCCCTTTTAAAATGCTAATCCACCAAGAAACGTCTATGAAATTGCACGCCATATGTAGTCACCAAATGATTCAAATAATAGCCACTATTGAAAATGTACCCCAAATGGGACTTCTTCAGGGTTATTACCTGCCCTTCAACATGTATGGCATATGAGGTTTAAAAAGGTGATAGGTTCAAGAACCACAAAAACATGGAGTAAGCCCTTGGCTGACTAAGTGAATGTGTCCAGTGCTATAAAAGATGGAGAAGATATTTGAGAACTATCGCATATGACAACAGATAACAGCTGGTTTGTTAGATTTCCTTTATTATTAAATCTGTCTAACGAAAAGGTTTTAATGCATATCTGGTTTTGAGGTCAGGGAGATGATGCAGAAGAGAGAAGAGATGACCTCATTTTGCATATCAAGCTGTCAGCTGTCTTGTCTGAAATAACAGAAGACTCCTGCGTTGTACATAAAGGCTCGTAGTATGCAGCGCAAGATACATTGCACACCTCTCAGCATTATAATAGCTAACTTGGAAGAGATTTTGAGCAAGGCGAACAGATGCCTTTATTACAAGCTTAGCAATTACAAGGGAAATTCAATGTTACGGTCTGAAAAGCTAAGCAATTAACTGTTGCCTTCACAAGTGAAGTGTGCAATCCTTAGTCCTACACTACTGTCACCAGTTAAGAAAAGATTTGTTTCCTGCTAAAAATAATTCATAATCAAAACATTTCGGGCTTTTTGGCCACAGTCAGTTTAATATAACTCTTTCTTGGCTGCGCGGCAATGCTCAACTTTGTGGGGGCTGGATGGTTGGAGATGTCATAGCCATCTGATGTTGGTCACTTGACCTTCCCATGTACTACCCATCCTTCCTGCCATCATTTGGAAGAACAGCTCACCCGTTTCTACTTACGGCACAAGACAAATAAGCTTGGTTCCACCAAGAAACAAATTACCCAAATAAACCAAAAAATATGTCTTACTGGTTTTGTTAGACCACTAGGTGCTGGGGAGGCAACAGTGGGGAAAAAAGAAACAAGTTGAGAAGAATGAGAGGCTAGAAGAAGAGAGGAGAGATCCGCTATGCAGATATATATGCAAAACGAAAAATACGAAATGTCTTCGGGATTTAGCTCCCTTAATTTTTTTCCCATTGCTTCCAAGCACCAGTGAATGGAAAGCTATGGTGGATGCATTAGAGATGTTGGAATTATCAGTAAGCCCTCTGTTTCTGTCCCTACAATGCTGCTCTAAATCAGTATGTATGAGATTACTATACCTTATTACAAATAGGTAAGCAATTTGTCTTCCGGCTTCTGCTTTCCCAATTTTTTCCATTGCTTCCAAGCACCAATTAATGGGTTTCCTCTAGTGATGAAGCACTTGGGCCAGGTTCAGAGAGACCTTCTTGTACAATCTGTAAGTTGCTTTTTGTTTGTGCACCACCTATGTTACTGGACTTGGCAGGATTGATACTGTAGCGTATATCACATGGGTTAACAGAATCTCTCCCTGTCCTCGTTCATGAACCCAACAGCTGTCACGGCAAATAGAAGGGCACATATCTGCAGAATCTGACCTAAATGAGCTTAGACATCAAAATATTTAGAAGATTCCGGGTGATTCTATTTGTATCACCAAAGGACAAACTTCTTAAAATCCTCAGAATGTCCCGCACAGTAGAATATTCAACAAAGTCAGGAAAAAGACATACTAAATGTCATACCATGTCCTAGTCCAGAGAATGTAACTTGGGAGAGGTAAGGAAATCTATTGATTACAACATTCTGAATTATTAATGACTTTGCCAATTACGCAGGTCGTATTTTTAGCATTGGGTTAGTCACATGAATGTAGCTTGCAAGGGAAACAGTCTGTTGACTCCGTACGACAGATTAGAGCCCTTGACTTGGGCAAGACTTACATTCCTAACCTCTCCAGTGTCCCAGGGGTACAGTTTAGACAATGACCAGCTCTCGAAAAACTCCCAAACTCTCAGTTATTGTCTTCTGTGACATCACATGGCCATATATTGCTCAGCTCGCCACTACGTCAAAGTACCCCAAGTTAGGTGAGTCCGACCTAATTGTTCACGGCTATATTGCTTACCAAGGAGCTGAATCGGTGGGACTGTGCTGCATTTTAACCCAAAGAGGCTCTCAAGCAATTTAAAGCCTTCTCTGGACACCATTTTATGTTTAGCCACCCAACCCATATGATAAAATTTGGTTTAGAACAAGTCCAACTTGGGTACTTTTGGGTTGGTCCTGGCCGACAGCAACAGGTTATAGATTCGCTAGTGCCTAGGTCCTGAGCTTTAGTTTAGCCGGGACGCAGCTGGAGAACTGGACTCAGGGTATATTGGCGACACTCCAGTTGTTGGCTAGCTTCCACAATTCTTTGGGAATCTGCCGTATACATTTACCCTACCATGGCTGAAGATGCCGATCACCTCAGATCCCTAGAGGGGTCAACAAAGTGTTTCACACTAGGAAGCCGACGAATTTATCTACAAACCCATAAACTTTGTCTTTCCCCAACTCTTTCAGGCTACTTTAATCTTATTTAATTCATCTATCACTTAGCACAGTAAAGAAAACATATAAAAAATCAACTAGAATATTATACAAATCACTACCTAATACCTGACATTGCACTACATGGGTGGTGTTTAAATGTAAATACGAGTAGAAATATTTTGACAACAGATTCCTTTTAATACGGCGCTGTCAATATCAAGTCCCAACGGACGGGTTCCAGATTGGGTTTTCAAGAAAATATTGCCTCAATCACGCTGCACGGCGTTATATATAGAAGAATTAATTGGTGGCTTGCATGCAAATGAGAGGTTTTTTATCTCTCTGGCAGATCCTTGTCACTCAAAATCCGGGCTTTATCACCCAGCTGTGTATTAGAAATGACCAAAAGATACAGAGCATGAAAAATAACATTTTTGATTATACGTGTATATCAAATATATTTTCTGTTTTTTTTTCTTTTTTTTTTCTTTCTTTCTTTGTTTAAATAAAGCTGCTTTTCTTTAAAGCTGTAGTGCCGCTATGTGTCACTTTATGAGTCGCAAGAGTTCGATTTTATGTGTTTCATACAAGAATCAAAATATGACGGCTAATCCATTGGAACAAGGAGTGATGGGAGTGATAAAGGCATTGGAAACAGGAGTGAATGGGAGTGATAAAGGGCCATTGAAAACGGGAGTGATAGGGAGTGTAAAGGGCGCATTGGAACAACAGGAGTGATTGGTATTGATAAAGGGCCATTGGAACAGCGGGATTTGATGGAGTGACAGGGCTATTGGGACACACAGAACGAGGATGATGGTATGATAAAGGGCCATTGGAAACAGGAGTGAATGGGGAGTGATAACGGGGCATTGCACACAGGAGTGCATGGGAGTGATAATGGGCTCTGTAACGCTATGAAAATTTACATTAAAAATCAAGTCATTTCCACTACAATATCATTTACATACTTTCATGTTATTTTAAGTGGCCTCACACATTTTGAATGGTAAATATATCAGAACCTACTTTGTAGGATTCACATTACAAGTAGATTACAATGCTTCTACAGCTTTATGCATTCAGAGTTCAGACGTCTGAGCCTACCAAGGGACACGGATCCTGAATGAAAGGGCGCCTAGATATTAGTTACTGCGCCTACGTTCTGCATAAATCGTCTAAGCATTACAAGTAGCTTGTGTACCCATCTCCCGGATAAAAAACCAAAAAACATAGTTACCTTTTTTCCGGACTGGGCACATTCAGTGTTGATTTTTTTAATTTGGAATATCAATAAACTGGGAATTTCAACTGAACACAAATCAGAGTCTACAAATAGTTGTGTGATTGTCTCCTCTCGTTATATTATGAGTGGTTCCGGTCCAAAATGCCAAATGTCAGTAAAGATCGGTTGATTTGTGTTTTATTTCTAAGATGCCAGACGTTCTCAGGAAAGATTTCCGCACTTCCACTTCTTTTTTTTTTTTTGCTCGATGTTTTAGAAAGTGTTAATAAGCTTCTTGTCAGAAAGAAAAAAAAAAAACAGTTTCGAAAGTGACAAATTTGGGTGAAAGTCACCAGCCAAAAACACCGAAAAGTAATCTGTGAAAAACATGACGTCCTCTTAAAGTTGCTGCTCTACTCAAACAAAACAGTAATTGTATTCTGTAGTATCCTAAACTAATAGACTTTATCAGATCTGTGACCATATTCTTTCATCTTTGCAAGTTTAATAACATAAGATTTTTAAGAATATGTTCTTGTTTCTGTGGCAACAAGATATCACATGCCCATTATGTGTTCCCAGCAAATAAATGGAATGATGTTTCTAACGCCGCATTTAGTTATAAAAGTGTTACTTTTAGTTGAGTTGGTGGAACAGCACCTTTAATAAATCAAAGTATTTATCAAATGAGGCTTCATGCAACTATCACATAGTCTGAAAGTGCGACATGTGTCAGACCCTCGAGATGAGAGACTTTTCTTGGCCGGTATGATTCCTCACTCCGGGTTAATGGCTCGCTCCAATTTGTTGTAGAAGACAGCCTGTGGCAGAACTCCACAAAATGTTTATAGCCCAGACTTATCCCGGTCCTTTGACTTAGAAAATCAAAGGTTATTTGGGAAATTATTCTGGTATTTATGCTTCTTACATACATGCATACCCAGAAACTTGTGGCTACCCGGAGCCTACCCTTGCGGGACGTGGCCAGGACTGCCCATTGGCGTCAGTGGGCGTTCCCACTAACATTGCGGGGAAACACCCCCCATTTAAAGGGGAAATGGGTGGGGAGTGGGGGGTGTCAGGACCCCACTCCCGCGATCCGGAGGATTGAGGTGTTGACCCAGAGAACTGGAGAAGCAGTGCTTCCCCTGGAGTTCTCCGGGCCAAACCCAGAGATTTCCCAGGTATGCATTTATGGCCCAAAAGAACGAATGGGCCTACGTAGTCTGCCCAACATATTGGCAGATCTGGGAGCTCTCCGGCTTTCGTCCAGAGACGGTTGAAGCGTTGCTTCTGGGTTACCATAGTGAAAACTCCAGGTCACGAGCCCCACTCCCCACCCGCCATCCCCTTCAACAATGGCTTTTTCCTGCATGTGGGGCTAGCTAGGCATGCAACATCAGTGAGATCTGATGGGACTACCCACTGCAACTCACATAATTCTGAGCTAACCAAAGCTTGGCTAAGGGATCATAGGAATAGTAGTTCAACAACAGCTTTGGATCTCCCACGGGTAGTCCGTTATTGTATACTATGGCTCCATATTTATCTGTCCTTGACCAAGATATTGTTCAAAGAACGCACAATGCAAAGGGAAAAACAATAACGAGGGTTTTTTTTTTTTTTTACCTATAATGTTTTCCCCGTATTACATTGAATTCTACAGCCTCCATCCTTATAACCTGATCACTTATAAGATGGGCTCGACTCAGAGCTCCGGGATACAGCTGCGATTCGTAACGCTCCAAGGTCAGGCTGAAGGGTTTCCCAAGCTAATCACAACATTATTGTGTTTCACAGTTCACGCGGATCGATAAATTCCCACCTCCTCTATCCTGAGGCCAGACTCGCTCAGCCAGGATCGGCCCACTCTGTGCAACTGGGAATTATACTTTATACAAGCGCGCGACAAAGAAAGAAAACCACGCAGCAGCGAAACGCGCTGGGAACGTTCTACACTCTAATCATTTTGGGCTGAAATCACAAAAAGGGCATAGATTTGAAGAGCTGTTTATTTTCTTGACAATGAGCCACAAAGTTGTTTGCTAAGGCCGCTCTGCAGTTTGTTCTGCGCAGGATGTTCCGTACCGCTCAACCCAAAGTTACTTTGGAAATTGGACGTAAATGTGCGAAACGAGGCAGGATTAACAAACAATGTTCATTTTTTAACCCCTTAAGGACAATGGGCGGTCCCTAAACCATTATCATGGTCATTAAGGGGTTAATGTGTTCCCGCACTAAAGAGGAGGTCTGATCACTTTAGAATGGCCTTGGGAAGATTACAAAAAAAAAATTCACTCCACCCACTTTTAAGACTTGCCCGCCTATGCAAATTACGTTCAAGCAGTTAATTTACATACCATACCAAGAGAGCGTAATAATAATAATTATAACTTTTTTCTTGTGGTCCACAAATATTTCAGCAATTCGTGTACCGTGTATAAACAGCATAGTTTTGTATATTCTGCATACAGAATTGTTCAAATGAAGGTGTGAGGTGGAATTAAAACTCCCACCATGCTCCCAAAATGGCCAAATAATTACAGGCCTCCGTAATATCATGGGGGGTTTCAGTTACGCAGCTGCTGTGGGTTAACTGTTTCTACCCCTGTTTAGTAAGTAATAGGAAGTGTTATATCTTGGACCTTTAAAATCCTGGCGCCAAAGCCGAAGACAAAAACGAAGACAAAAAAAAACCCACACACACGAAGAATGTACACGAATATTCGCCCAAACCGAACACAGGAACGGGCGAATATTCGTGGAATACGCAGATTTTTCCCCCACGAAGACGAAGAGTTGGCCGGCGCCCAAGTCTAGTTGTAACTACGACTCATACTGCCACCTCTGCCCAACCCACAAAAACTGCAATCACTCCTTCTCACAGACATTTCCAAATCTTTGGGAATTAACCTCTTAATGACAAAGCCCATACATGTACGGGCTCAAAATGCACTGTTTTCAATGGATTTAGGGAACGCCCATTGTCCTTAAGGGGTTAAAATGTATAACCCTACTCAGAAACGGTATTTCAAATGTCTTGCCCTACACTATTGACACTTCTGCAAGATGGTAGATGAGTCTCAAACTCAGCCTCAACACTGTCTCATACTCCGAATGTTATCGGTCTGTGGCCACCAATGACAACTTAAAATGGCGTCAGCACACTTCTATATCTAATGCTTGTCCCTACCCATTGTAAATTCTGATCGTCCAGTGTAAACTAACGTAAGGGGGAACCTCGCAGGCTGTTGGACCCATCAATCCCAGCCATAACCATCAATGAGACCATCCTCAGATTATGAAGTGTGAAGAAACGTGGAGCCAAAACATGTCGAAATTTCAGATTGGTTTGTTTTGATAGGGGCCCTGGTCGTTGTTGGAGGTTCCCGGGGTACCCACACTTTCTGACCCTAGTTTCTGTCCCCCAGTTTGAATATGTTTACGTGTATTTTGGCTTCTGTTTTTTCTTGAATTCTTGTTATTTATCTTCTTGGCCGTAAAAACATTGCACTTTTTTTTTTTAAAGGTCATCGAAGACAGTTCGGCTTCCTAATAAACAAAAAGAATCGAACGACTTTGCGCCGTCCGGGATTAAAAATGGCCTGACATACAGGAGGCGTAAATATACTTAATATCAGTAAACAAACCACAAAAGTAGGATCGAAGCGGTAAACAACGTTGGCCACAGCCAAGCGTGAGACGTTGGCCCTTTTGATACCGTTCTCTGGAGAATGCCAGGGCCGCGTCGGGTTGTCGCCCGACGATGTTGCTGATGCTCACGCACCGAGGTTGTAACAGATGCCGAGTATTCAAACATTCTTGAGTCCTAAGAGGTAAAGCTGGCAATCTTCTGACTGTCTTCAGAGATGTCTTCCATCTTTCACTGCCAGCAGGACCGCAGACGGAAAGCAACATAAAAGGCGGTGAAAATGTTCCAGTTTTCCTTTCATACAATGCAGAGAACACAGTTGCCTTTTTTCGTTCAGGATTTACGCGCCCGTCCCGGGGGAAATAGCAGCACACTTTGCCGTTCCTTCCCTTGTTCCTCTGTGCTCTTACTAATCAATCCAGGTCTCCACGCAACATAAGGAGAACGTGCAACGCTATGTAATTTACCCCTCACGCCACGTAACACCTACTTCTGTTCAACGTACATAGACTAATTTCATCTGTTAAAAAAATAAAAAAAAACATTCCAGCTGCCGTCGTATCGTAAATCTCGGCAGTGATGCCAGAACTGTGAAGGCCGAATAATTCTCTTGGAATCTCTAGGTTTCTTCAGCTTCATTTAATTGGGCCCCTAATCAAAGATGGTATTTCCTAATGAGATGAAAG
The DNA here is from genome assembly GCA_009364415.1 of Spea multiplicata. NCBI lineage: Eukaryota > Metazoa > Chordata > Amphibia > Anura > Pelobatidae > Spea > Spea multiplicata. The sequence goes on from VKOC01000009.1 coordinate 3,762,145, forward strand.
TTCCATCGGGGTGAAAATTCGCCGTAATGATTAATGCTAACGATCATTATTATGCAAAAATATCAAAATATTTGCCTTTTATTTTGCCTCTGGCCAAATAATGGCATTGCTCCAAGTGTTTGAATTCTTTTTGTAGGCCTTCTCAATAACCCGTTTTCACAATAACTTTATTTTTAGTATATTTGGCTTTAAATAATGATGTTATGAGGATAAAGCATTGACTAGTATCGTTCACCATACACCCCGTACAGAAAGCGTTATTTATTTTTTGTGAACTCCCACCAAAAATCTTTATTACTAGTATAAAAAAAAAAATCTGTTTTGAAAAGTATTGCGCTTCTAGTACTTGACTAATAAAATGTTTTCGGCCAGCTGCATTTTAGTAATGTATACGTGTTCTAGCCCAGTCTACTAGACAAACACCCTGACTCCTTATTATACTGCCTTGTGGTGAACAAAGGAATGCCTTGGTATTAATCACCCAGCCTGACTAATGAAAGCCTATGGAGGAAAGGACTCCATTAGCATGAAGAATCAAATAATTACATTTCCATAAAGAATCGGCTCGACGATGGCAGCCTCCAGGTCTGCGGATAAAGTTTATTGGAGGAAACTCATTAAAACTAGACTTTTGTCAATACGTTAATATGTTATTTCCATAGGCTCTTCCCCGCTAAGAAAATGAAGCAGATAAAAAATGTAATAAACATAATAGGTATAACTTTCACTTAAAAAAAATGCGTTGCCGGAAGTTTATCTACTTTCTTAATCATCGGAACTGTAAATGTAATATAATTTTCGGAACATGGAAATGCAATATACTGCTGTCTCACTTGGCAAAGAAATAGTTTAACTACTGCTAAAGTTTTAATTTCACGGTAATTAGCTTTAGGTGTTCGGTCCCTATAGATCCACTGGTTCCAATCGCCGAGACCGCGAGCCTCCGATTGTCCTGTTCTTTTCCACAATGCTAATTGCCTGGATACAGATTTCTGGGTCACTAATTATCAGCGGCAACATTCAGCTCGGGGACACAATTACAGAAAGAACCCTAATTAATCAAGGGTAATTAACAAACCTTATATTTCTGCAAGAGATTAATGAATGTAAGCTGCGGTAGCAATCAATGCAGAGGCAAACTGTATACCCTGTCCGTGACGCTTGTATAAAATTAAAGATGTACAAAAAAAAAGTTAAAATGATTAAAAGAAAAGTAGGAAACCCTAGTAGGAGTATCTGGCGTATATATTAAAGTGATTCTTCAGCATGCTGATGCCAAGAGCTGACTGTTCTTCTAAACCCAAAGGTTTAGTTAACTTCGCGAATAATGAAAAGTAAATTTGATTGTAAGAAAGAACTCTGAACATGTTTGAGCCTCACAGGCATCCTGAAAATCTCATTGCCTTTAAGAGTTTTCCAAGAATGGAATAAGTTTAAAATAATATTAAAAAAAAAAAACAGTTCCGGTTTTGCATAATATAATGTTTTCAGACACAATAGACACTCTGTCTCGTTATCAGTCTGCCATGAGATAAACAATGGAATGGACCAGTTTTAATCACCCAGTTAGACCCTCGACTAATGAAGGGCTTTGGAGAAATGGACTTCATTAGCATTGCCATAAAGAATCAGCTCAGTGTGGTGTTTGGGCAGGGAAAGTCAACTAAAATCACATGACTGACAACAATAGCGGCCTCCAGGTCTGCAGATAAAGGAAGTTTCTTGGAACAAAAATAGCTAAACCCAAGCTTTTACTACAGGACTGGGTTTTCTGCTGAAGAAAATGTATTGTTTTCTATGGGACTTTAGAGATGTTTGTATTTTCAGGACTTGTCTGATTTTTTTTTCTAGGTTGATGCCAAATTACAATGTTTTGTATCAGTTTTGAAATGTCAAAGTCAAATATTTGCCACACAATAAAGGTCTAGGCTTTGATAACTCTCTTTTTTTGTCTGTGATACACCGAGTGAAAGCCTCACTGATTTTTCCGCTTTGAGATGTTGATCCCAGACCACAAGCCGCTGTAACAAGCCATGACATGTAGGTGGGCAACCATGAATGTGGTCCCCAGCTACCTGCTGATTCCTCCTTCAGCTGGCGACCAGTCCACACAACAAAGATTATGAGTCCCATCTAGTCAAGATTGCCCAATGCGTGAGACTCTTCAAATCTGGTGGAACCCGGCAACATCCCGGTTTGGCTCCTTTGGCTTAACATCATAATCAACTGGTTAGTCTACTGGTGTCGATGTGTGATTTACTCATTTATGCTCTGGGGATCTTTAGTTGTAGTTTAGTCATCCCTTTACAAGGTAACTCATTACCCAAGGCTTTATTCCATCTTGTTTTTTGAGTCAGAATTGCACATGCAAAGCTTCAGCTCCATTCCATGCCCCTACAACAAATATATCAAACAATGAGAAACCATAATTTCAAAATCAATGTTTAATCATAAAATCCTAAAGTGTATTCTACAGAGGACTGATAGCATATTATATCCTTTATGTGTAAATCAATCTTTAACACTGCTGCGTGTAATAAAGAAAAGAGGAAATTTAGTCGACCAAACAGAAAAAGGCTTCGATCTTAATCAATTCTAATTCCGTGTGAATGAGGAGACATTATATAGGCGGTAGGAAAGGGCGTGGCTGGTTAAGTGGGCAGGGCTAGCACCCATGGGACTGGGATATGGGCCAATTAGGGCAGGATCTAGACAGGAAGTGAGTGGGCATGGCCAGGATATGGGTGGGATCAAATGTCGCTCCCTCACCCTAGATTACATACATTGACGGCGAGGCCTAGTTCTGATTTCCAGAGCCTTCCGTCGAAATCTGGAGAGCTCCCACGTACAGCCATATGAATTCCTGCTAAACAGCCCACTTGCCAATCCCCACGACCTTGGGTTCACAATTACGTGACTTTAAAATATTTCACAGCCTGGCTGGGTCCATTCAGAGCAGAATTGTGCATTTTAACCCCTTAATGACAAAGCCCGTACATGTACGGGCTCAAAATGCTTTTTTCAATGGGTTTAGGTACCGCCCATTGTCCTTAAGGGGTTAATTTTACCAAATGTTTCCCTAATTCATGCAGTTCATTCAAACCCTGTGAAAAAGAGGAGGGACCACAAAGAAACAAATAAAAATGAATGAAAAACCTCTGTATGTTCATTAGAAACCTGCTCATTCGCTTCTCTGTTTTAGCAGATTTCTCCTCAATTCCTCTGAATTTCATCCGAACTGAAAAGTTAGGAAACGTAATTCATTGTCCCAAAACCGAAAAAAAAAAAATTCTCTGAATCCATTTTGGTCCCCGGTTGTTTAATCAGAGTAATCACACAAAGTAACGGTCATTTTGGTTGAGAAAAGCTGAGTTTTGCTGTTGATCGGAAAAAAAAAAAGGCATAAGCCCCACCTTGCAGCTATTTGCTAATTTTGCCTCAAAAATGGGGAAAAAAATCCCTCTTGACACCAAAACCATAATCTTATATGTCATGGATCAACAAGCTTTAATTAACCCTGTGCTTATAACCAATTTTATCCCTTTATATTCTACTTTCCTTATTATCTCGCCAGCAAGACATATAAAACAGAGAATAATATACAATTATATTGTATGAAGCTGAACATTAAACCACATAATTCAACTCTACAACTTAGCAATTAACATCTTCACAAAAGATTTATTTTAAAGACTATCCCCAAACATTTTGTGCGAATAATTGCTCACTTGTGCCTGCTGCCATTTTGCCAGGAAATTCTGATGGTAAGCTAATAAAATCTAATTATTCCAACTATTATTTCTTAAGTACGAGTACAATGCTCCAGAGATGAGATACCGCACATCAATACATAATGGGGGATGCTCGAAATGTAATTTAATAGATAAAAGATAATTTAATTCAGTTAAAAAAAAAAATCTGGTTTCCTATTCAGATCTCCCGTTTTTTTCTGTTGTTTCAATTAACTAAACTAATTTGAAAAATGGTGTTTTATTTGTAAATATGTTACAGAAAATGCGTGACGTGCGTAAGAATTCCAAAGCACTCCTATGAATACACATTCATGTGCAAAATACATTAGATGAAAAGAGGTTTACATTGGTTTTCTCCATGCTGTGTCTAGCTATATGGTCCGCTATATGCACCATGCGCACCCGATCTACCGCATCAACGTCTGAAAATGCCCGATCGTACGCTACATGAGCATAAAAATAAAACATACAGCCTGGCATATCCAGACTTCACTGCCAGTTGTGGAGTTTTATTTATTTTTTACTTTTAACGTGGTGGGTTTGCTGGATAAATAGTAAATACCATCAATATACAGAAGGTATTCCCTTTAAAAGTAGGATTGTACAGAATAGACGGACAGCGTACAATAATGTAAACAATATAAGAAAAAGATCCCTTAAAGGGACAGTCATGATGGAAAGTGTGATTGCCGGATACACCTGCTGCGTAAGCATAAAAAGTCACCGCACGTCCTGCCGGCGCCCGCGCTTACGTCATTTGTTGGCCACTGGTCTTAAAATGCCAGGGCCGTCCTGTCATTGCCAGTCCACCTCTGAGCACCAACATATTCCATAGTGTAGTACAGTGGGAAAACTGTACATAATACGTAGTGCCTCCAATAACAATCTGCGAAAAAGAAAGGTGGGGAGGGCATGGTTCAAATGAGCTTACCCTAAAAACATCAAGAAGAAATTCGATTGTTCAAGACAGGGATAACCTCTATAAACGAATATATTCTGCAGCTCAAGACTGTTCCTGTACCTTTAATTGCTAAAAATTGTGGGCTAAAGCTCATGGTAACTCTGAAGGGCGATCAATTAAATATATATCACAAGAATATATAATACATGTGATATAATAGACCTTCTATATCATACTAGTGCAACGCATTCTAATACATTGCTGAAATATTTTTGGAAGGCATTATTCCACCAGATGATATCCCAGACTATATTAAACTGCAAGATACTCAGACATTTAAACTCATCAATGGTAAGTCGCTAGTGTGAGTTGGGAAAGCTACCGCATCAAACCACTCTAAAGGGTACAATAACTGCTATAGTGTTACAGAGTATCTGATGACGCTGAAGAATAGGTATTTAAGTAATCGCACATGTTAATGGTCGTCCCTTGGATTTCTCCCTCTGAATACGTTGGATAAAGCCTAGCTAACAAGTCCCTCGGCGTCTTTCTCTGTGAGTTCCGCAAGATTTGCCATCGATCCCCTATGGCAAGCGGTCCCTGAGTGTCCCGATGCCTGCGATCCTTCCTCTGAACCATGGAGGTTGTATAACAAGAGACATTCTATGTGAAGTAGTAAAAGTGGAGCAGTCGCTATGGAATCCTATGGGGTATCCCTGCTAATTGCTCTACTTTTACCGCCTTGCATTCTAGATTGTTAGTGATTTCCGTTCCTCTGTGACTTCCATGCGGCTTGCGTTCCCCCTTCTTATATATTTAATACACGCTCTGTGTCGCCGGTTGGTTCCCAGCTCCACATCTCTGGTTTGAAAGCCTCCTTATATTCTCTATACAGAGGAAAGTCTACATTTAAAGTCTCCAAAAGGCTTAGAGGGACCCTCAGGTCAGAGGACCTTCACTACCTCCATGAATAAAAGAGGTCCTAAGCAGCTGCTGAGGCTGACTTTATGGTAGAACCATCTATATGTGAAATGTATGGAAGTTCTACTTTACAGAGAGGTGCAGTAGATAAATAGAACAGCATCCCAGCAGAAGTGGTATCGAGCCAGAGGCTGTTCTGTAAATACTTAATGGCTTGTGCCATTTGATACATAGAAACATAGATTTATCCTGCTTTAGAGACTCAGGCGTTGTTGGTCTCGTCTTAGATGTAGGAGCCATACGCCTATCCCATGCATGTTTAAATTGTATTACTCTTCTGCTTGGAGGCTGATCCATTTATCTACCACCCTCCCAGTAAACTAAAACTTCTCTGACCCTCTAGTTTTAGATTATGACCTCCTGTACTTTGTTAAATCCCTTAGTCTGTACATTGACTCAGGTTTATACATAATGAGCAGTCTGATGTAGCGGGTATATCAGTTGCTATGGTAATTGCACTTTTTTTGACACTTTGCACCAGCGTTGCTCTTTGTACACAGCAGGCCCCCGTGTGTGTCTCTCTGCGAGCTCCTCTACTCGTGGAGACTTTCCAATGACTGCCTATTCCTGCCCGGAGAGCTGTTTAGTATTCCAGCCTCTACGCTCTGCCATTTCTATATCTCAATGCAATTTGACGCGTGACATGTATCAGGCAGATAGCGAGCGGAGTATCCGGAGAGCTGGTCGGACAGGGCCATCAGACGACAGACAGAATCAAACACGGCTCTGACACGGGTCGCAAGCTCGGGAGCTGGCCACCAGACAGAAGGCTGACACTGGCCATAAAAAAACCCAAATGGGACAGTGGCCCTCCGAGCTGCCAGTGTCAATAACGGCAAATGCTTCAAGTGTCTATATCTACCGTTAGAGATCATTCAAAAAAGACTGCAGAACCTCTTTGACAAAATAACAGCCAATCAGAATTTGGCAACATCTGGAAATGTTCCGTTGCCACTTGTCTCATATAAGTCATTTGCTTGTAGTCGACATTCTTTGTTTGTTTGCCGTGGTAGGGTTGAGTGGTTTTTCTTTTGTTTTTTCTCCTTCTGTACAGAAAACCATAAGGAATCTTTTAGGCGGTGAGCTTCTATAGGGCAACAAGGTCTGTATGACTACAGGAATTGTTTAGGTAGGGTGCCTCGGTTGGTTTGGAGAGGGAGGAAGGGAAGTAGATGGGAAAAGGGAAGGGAGAAAGGTAAAAAGAAATTTGATGTGAAAGGGGAGACTGCAAGAGAGAAGAGGAAAAAACAGAAAGGGGAAGTGAAAAAGGAAAGAGTGGAAAAGAAACAGGAAAGTGGAAGGGAAACTATGAGAGAGGAGGAAAAATAAATTGGAAAGGAGAAGAGGAAAAAGAGAGAGTGAAGGGAAAAGAAACAGTAAAAGAGAAAAGGAAGGAGAAAAGGGAAAATCAACAGGAAAGAGGAAGAGAAGGAGAGAAGAGAAAATCAACAGGAAAGTGGGGGGTATTATGAGAAAGAAAGGTGAAGAAACGAGAAAAGAGAAGAGGAAAAAGAAAGATCAAAGGGAAAAGAAACAGTAAAAGATAAAAGGAATGGACGGAGAAAAAATGGTAAAATCAACAGGGAAAGGGGGGAGAGAAGGGAAAAGAAACAGGAAAGTGGAGGGGGGGGCTATAAGCAAGAAAGGATACCAAACGGAAAGAGAAGATGAAAAACAGAGAATGGAAAAGAAACAGTAAAAGGAGAAGCGAAAATATAAGAGAGAAGGAAAAAATAAACAGGAAAGGAGAAGAGGGAAAGAAAGAGAATGGAAAAACTGGAAAGGTGGGGCTGGAAGACAGAAGGGAAAAGAGATGGGAAAGGTGGAGAGGAGAGGAGAGGGAGTGGCAGGTGGAGGGAAGGAAATTCGGGGAGTGGGACATAAATTAACCTTAAATCCTCTTCCAGGATAAAGAATGTATTATCAGAGAATGTTACCCGCATCTGGTACAAAAACACCCCGCAGAACCCCCATATCCCTCCAAACCCCCATATCCCTCCAAACACGAGGAGTGTAATGCGGGAAGCCCCTGTGCACAGACCTCTCCTATATGTGTCTGATAGCAGCCCTGCCCATCATCGGAGCTGGAGATGCCATAATCCGGCATGCCTGGGCGACAAAGAGTTAATGCTGAAATAGCAGAGATGCCCCACAACCCCTGGGAGTTATTACAGGAGCCACCGGGATACCCAAACCCCCTGCCGGGATACCCAAACCCCCTACCGGGGCACACGAACCCCCTGCCGGGACACCCAACCCCCCTGCCGGGGCACCCAAACCCCCTACCGGGGCACCCAAACCACCTACCGGGGCACAGTCAGTGATTACAGGGACCGGGTGCCAGGCAGTGCATGCAGATGGGGGGGGGGGCTTTCCAATCAGAGCGCTCTGCGCTGGTGGGATCTGTAGGTCTGGTCCCCAGCTCCGGCAGTGTAGGGGTTAACCAAACGCTCTCCTAATTCGCTGCTGCCCCGTTTTGCTCAGGAAGGGTTAATGAAGAAGGGTGGGTGGGGGCTGCGGGAAGACCTGCCCCCCAAGCTGATCTCAGACAGGGGTGTGTGCCAGGCAGCCGCGCTCCGTGCGAGCTTCACCCGGGACACTTACACATGCAGGAGCCCGAGGGGCCACAATGTGGCCCCTATGCATGGAGCCATGGCACCCAGACTGAGCCCCCGCAGGGCCCGGAGATACCTCTTCGCCTGCACCCTGTGCTTGTTCTGCTCCTTGCTCTGCTACAACCTCATCCTCCGCGCTCACTCCGCGATGGGCAGCGGGGGTTACCAGCAACTCACCTGCCCTCTCCCCCCAATCCTGGGGGGCAAAAAGCTACTGCAGAAAATGCCTCTCTGCCCCCTCTCCGGAGTTACCATCCTCCCGGGCAACACCGATCTCCCCAATACCACCGGTGAATGGAGTGGCACTGAAGCCCCCCAAATAAAGGGGGTCTCCCCCAAACCCACAGAGCATCAGACTCACCCTCCGGGCAACAGCAGCGCGACCCCCAGATATGGGCACAAGAGACTCCCCCAGGCTATCATTGTGGGGGTCAAAAAAGGAGGCACGAGGGCTGTTTTGGAATTCATCAGGGTGCACCCCGAAGTCAGAGCCATGGGGACCGAACCCCACTTCTTCGATAGACACTATGACAGGGGTCTGGACTGGTACAGGTGAGTGCACTGTCCTGGGGGGCCACTAAAAGCAACTGCTGCCTGCTGCTTTCTACTCATCAGTTCAGTCTTTAGCTTTTATCGCCTTTTCTTTACTGTTTTTCATAAAATATAGAAATGTGACTTTTTTCTAAGATTATATAAATTAACCTAGAAACGCAGAATTTGCCGGCAGATCGGCCCCATTCAGTCCCATCTAGTCTGTCCTGCTGCAAAGACTGAACCCTTACTCAGTTCTTGGTCTCGTCTTAGATTAGATCCCATGTATGTTTAAATTCCTTCACTGTGTTAACCTCTACCACCTCTCCTGGGAGGCTGTTCCACGTATCTACCAACCTTTTCGGTAACGTAAAAAAGATTCTTTCTAGCCTCTTTCTATGCAGTCCTAGCGTTCTGAAATAGCCTCAGCTTGTAAAATGGTCTGTGGTTTCTTAATTTGCTGGGACTAAGAAAAAAAAGTTAAAATTGGCTAAAATACAGTGATCTTAGTGCCAGGTAACCCGTAGTTTATAATCGGATTTAAAGTCCCAGGTGTCAGTAAAATCCTAATCTGATTTATGTTAAAGATTCCTTCCAAGACACAATCCGTTGAGTCTTGATTGAAAGTGGTTACCTAGAAGCGGTGCGAAAACTGCAGCCCTGCCGCCGCCGCCGGCTCGGTGACTTTGACAGATGGCCTCCTGTAAGTAGTTTCCACTAAAGAACATTTCAGAGGCTGCTCTGCCCTCAAATTCCATCCCGAGCCGGCGGCTTCCTAAGAAGGATCTGCTGGGCTTTATTCTGTGATAATTCGAAGAAGAAGCCCAATGACTTACGGATAAGGAGATTAGAAAGCGAGTGAGAAGAACGGCTGAGATAAGGAGATGAGAAGTCAGGAAAAGAAAAAGGTGACAGTCTGTGTTATCGTTATATACATTAATACCCATCAAAGTACACTACGGAACCCCTACATATATATATATATGTGTGTGTGTGTGTGTATATATATATATACCCTTTCTAATTATTTATAATGAATAATATCTTGTTTAAGACTGAAAAAGGTAGATGATAGGTAAACATGAAATATACACAATATATACAACTAAATGCACTTAACGGGTACATACACAGACACATTATATATATATATATATACACACTATATATATATATATATATGTATACACCATATATATGTATAATGATATTGTGTGTGTGTGTGTATATATATATATGTATGGATATATGTATGTAATTATATATATATATATATATATATATTGTGTGTGTATATATATATATATAGATAGATATAGATATATATATAAAACTTGACAAGTAGGTGTCCGCCAACACATCTGGATGATTTTGTATAATGACATATCACGGTTTATGTTGACATTTTGTACAACCATGGGAAAGAATAAAATGTAACGCTGTATGTATGTATATATATATATATATATATTTCTATACTGGCAGTAATAAATATAGCATTTCTATAATTAAATAAATACATTTTTTTGCAAATTTCTATAAATAAGTCACAATGTTTCACAAATCAGACAGAATATAAATATTTGAACTATGAACCCCCAAACCGGTTTGACTAAAATCTTTATAGCTATTTTTGATTAAATAGCAGGTACGGCTCCAGCAGATTCCTGCGCATGGCCCCTGCGTGTAATGTATGGACCGGAGGAGACTAACGATTCATTTTTTATCTTATAAGAATGATTTCTTGGTCGATAAGAACACATGAAACACTGAGACAGCAGGCGACACCTCTCGGCCCGTCTTAGCTTCCTAACCACATACAGAGCTCATATTTAGTTGTTTTTAAGAATATCGCAAATATTTAGTACTTTTGTACATTATTCCTAATTCTAGGAAATTCGGCTATTGTAAAGAGTAGAGAATAGAAAAGGAGAATTAATCTTTTCAACCCTTTGGAATACTTTACCAACCTATAGGACAAAATGAGGGTGGAGGATAAATGGAACTGCTTCCCAGCAGAGGTGGTAGCAGTTAATATACTGTACAGTATTACAAATAATGGTATTATAGAGGACCTTACATAGCTTTACATCATGATGGATTTATTTTTTCTCTTCTACAAACCCCTCCTTAATTACTAATAATGTCCGGCGTTTGGCGTTTTGCCAGGATGACTTGGAATGTTTGAATTTATATATGGAAGTTATAAAAGTTTGGTTAAGATTTTTCCTTTTTTATTAGAATTCTAGGTTAATGTTATCGGCCGAGCTAATTTTGGCATGCAAACCCTGTGCTCCCGACCTGCCTGGGTATTGCACATCCTTGTTTTAAAGTTGAATGCAAAGTAGACGGAAAAGAATCCAAGAGAAGTGACCTGAAAATAGAGAACAGCTTGGAGATGAAAGACAAAAAAGATAAAAGAAGAGCACGGGGGCCAGATTCCTTACCCATGGGGGCAACCGGCAGCCCAGAATTTTAAGGCAGCATATAAAGAAATCATGTTTTCCTTTGTGATAATTTAGCGATGGAGGGTTTTTGTTTTTTTGGGGGGAGAACAAATTAAACAGGAAATAAATCAGATTCTTACATGATAATTTTTACCCCATTATTACCCCAGGCTTTCAGGGTCAGGTGCCCCATACCCTGGGTTGGCATTTGCCAACAACCCCACTTTTCGAGACACAGTGGTTTTGGCTAAATGATAGTTCCACCCACTTTTGATGGCGTCCTGATGTGTTTTTACCACTCCTATGACCGCTGCATGTTTATCATGTTGTTTGTTTGAGGAACGGGTGCTCGGGGTTAATTCAGCCAATGTAAATCCAGGTTCTACTTATTTGAATTCAATATGGTTGGGCAAAAGATGGTATAAACGGAGGGGGAGGAGCTTGAGCCAATTTGGCATTGGCTATAAGCATGACCACACCCTCCGGTAGTCCTTTATTAGGACCTTGGTATACCAAGGATGGTCAACTCATGGTCCAGGATCTGGCTCAACCCTTCCACCCCAAGGACCTGTCTAGGTGTCCAACTAGTTGAGTGTAAATTACAGCAGTGTAAATGTAATTACTGCGTGTGAATTAGAAAAATCCTAAACCTGTGGCCACCTTGTGCCGCTGAAGGTCATTATTGGACTTCCCCGCTGTAAGATGTGTACCACCGACCCGCGTGTTTATGGTAGAGAGCTCGGCCCCAGTGAGTTTATAAATGAATGTTTCTGTATTGTGTGAGCCCGGTGACTTTATTAAATGAGGATTTATATGGTTCTTGAAGGATGAAGTGAAAGTCTGAAGAATGATAGGCTCCATAATTCATTTGCATTTGTCTCGCGTTAACTGCATGCACCATGATGCCCACCTAAGGATAGTTGTTGTTTTCTGTATAAATACGTGTGTTTTAGTGTTACAAAAAAAGCATATTGTGTGTAGCTAATAAAAGGGGAGCAGACCAGTGAAGGACATCTTGTACATCTGGTTTAAACTGTCATTTTAGTATACAAACTCGTGTTTATAGTGAAACCCTCCTTCTTTCTATACCATGGGAGCAGCCATCTTAACTTAATATTGGCAGGGGCCAGATGATCATATTTGTCCCTATTACGTTATCTCTCCCTCAGTTGTTAAGTTGCTGATTGATGTTGGTTGACGCAGCCTTAGCATGCAGACCCGGACTGGTCATGACTGGTCATGGTCGGGCTGGAGCTTTAAAGCCAGCGGCCACCGGATGACCAAAGTGTGGCCAACAGCTGCATACGCAGGGCCATGTGCTACGCTTTAATGTTCTTGGGCATATCAAGCCCTTGGCTGCACATCAAGCGCCCGAGTGGCGGATCTGGTGAGTGTGTGGCGCGTTTGCCTGGTGTTCCAGCCGACCGGTCCAGGCCTTTTAGTAAGAATATATGAGGAGAAGGGAGAGAACGTCAGGACAGGAAGTTGAGTAGGTAGACATCTTAGTATCTGTACCATAAAGTAGTCCTTTCGGTTTAATTAAAAAATAATGAAGATGAGAGTTTCCTTTTAATCTCCTAGACACCCTCACCATTTGTAATTCTCCTGCTATCTCTATCGGCGCGTTTACACCTTCATCAGCTTGCCTTGCCGAGCATCTAGGTCAGGAGCATATAAACCTACCCCTGCAGGGCAAGAAGAACGCCAGGTTTTGGAGATAATAGCACATTGTTCACCGTTATTGGGATGGAAATGTTTTGTAACAGGTTGTTGGATGCATCTTAAAACAATAACAGGATTATACCCCTCGAGGACTTGTTTCGCTAAGAAATGATATTCACTAATCTTGCAATCAGATTTATTCCGCGTGTATTTCATTGAGCATTAGGAAGACTCTTATTCCCAGACACCATGTTTAGCCTTTGTCGGCGCTCAACATGCGCTGTTAGTCTGCTGACGAAACAGAAGGAACGCGTTGGAGAGATTATAGTTATTGAGGATGGTTTAAGAAAACATAATTGTAGTTCGTTTCAAAAATTCATTTTACTAATGTATGGATGGAGTAACCGAAAAAACGTGCATTGAGAATAAATCGCGTGTCCGCCACGGATCTGCATGCTGATTATTATGAAAACAGTAAGCCATTTTGAGGAAGAATAATGTATTTTAGTTTTGCAATTCTTGCTGTTTCTACATACATTATCGGGGCTTTTAGGGCTGTAGAACCCTGTGGTACCCTCATACCCAGCAAACATACTGCGATCCTAGAAAAGAGGGGCATCAGCGTACCTGAGATTCCGGGTGAAGCTCCTCCACCCACTTCCCTTACAAAAATTACCCCCGGAAGTCAGCGGCACCACCCACTGACGTCTGCGGGACCAGCTGGACCACCCAACGACCTCAGTGGGGCTACAAGGGGGGGCTCCGGGTAGCCAGAGCCAGAAAGTTCTCAGGTATGGCCATCTTGCAGCCCAGGTAAATGCCCGATATGCCAGTCCAAAGGCAGATCAGGCGCTGCAACATTCGGGCAACAGCTTTAAACGTGCAGCCTCTCATACCCGGCCATCAGGTCATACTTACCTTCTTTGGCGGCTGCCAGCCTAAAAGTGCCAGGACCGCCTGGCCATCCCCAGCCTAGCCCTGGCCCTGCTCGCTACAGCAAGTTATAGCCGGCAATTCATAAGCGCAAGAGAAGTGAGTATAACGGCCAAAGATTTGTGATAAATCATTTGACAAGGTGCTGCAGGCGGCTCAGCTAATGCACCGAATCTCTTATCTGTAATCTTACGAGGAACGTTGCTGTACTCTAAATAGTATCACGCATCATTAAGGAAAAAATATTTACTATCAAATGTACCGAAAAAAGAAAAAAATAATAATAATCGCATCATTTATGACATGAACATTGAACCCGGTATGCAAATGAACTATTCTCAGTCTATTTACATATCTAGCTGCGAGATGACATCACAAAAAGGACACTTTAACTCCCCATTTCTTTCTCTTTACATATTGATATATATATATATTTTTTTTTTTTGCTCTTATTATCAATAACGCCATCCAGAATTCTTTGAATTCCCTCTCTCTACTAATTTTAGGGTAGGGCAGGAATACATTTACCTTTGAATTTTCAATATAATTAATAAATACTGGTATGCGGGGCTTACGACTTTTGAACTGTTGGGAATTGACCCAGAGTGGAAAAAAATAAAGCTAAAAAAAAGATTGTAATTAATAGACCGTCATCCAACGGGATCGATAATCCTGATCAGACACGTAATGAGAAAATCTATGGAGGGTTGTGATTAGATTCTGTCAGCTCATACATGTTGGGTCTTTCATTTATTTTAGATTTGCAGTAACTGGGTGAGCGGAGAACCTCGGAGCAGAATATGACAAGTCAGCCGGCACAATCATATCTGAAAGCTAATACGCAGGAGGCTAAAGGGTTGAGTTTAATATACCGAGCACAATAATGTTTGTAAAGCTTGGGGGGGGGGAGGCCACGGCTGTGAATCAGCCTAGCAGAGCCTACGTCTTCACCCAAGCTGGAGGCATATACAGGACCAGACTGGGGATGACGAGGTGGTCCTGGCACTTTAAGGCTGGTGGCCGCCAAATGACGTGGCCGAGGCTGGATATGGGAGGCCGCGCGTTATGCTTTTATGCTCATGCAGTGTGCGGCCGGGCAAATCCAGCCGGTGGCCGCACACTGCAGCACCCGATCGGATTAGGCAAGTATGGGGCGATGTCGGCCGGGCATCGGACTGGTGTGGTGGAAAGCATTTGGCACTTGAAAAAGTAGGATGGGCTTTTTGTTCTAATTTGAATTTTGGGACACACCGTCTTGGCTGGCGCACCAAGGTGGGATTACAGATCTCTAGGGGGCACACGTACCTTTCAGCCGCTTTCAGTGCTGTCTTCTCGTCATACCCGGGAACTCTCCAGGAGAAGTGCCGCTCCTCCGGGTCAACCCCCGAATCCTCCAGGTCACGGGAGTGGGGTCCTGATGAGCCCCACTTCCCGCCCATTTCCCCTTTAAATGGGAACGCCCACTGAGGTCAGCAGAAACGCCCACTGACGTCAATGGGCAGTCCTGGCCGTGTCCCGCAAAGGTTAGGCTTCGGTTATCCGGAGTCCAAACGTTCCCGGGTGTGCTCCTAGTATGTAGTATTCTTATGATCCCATGGGGTGATCAATTAATTAGTCACAGCTGGGACCTTATTGAAGCCACTGCAATTAATTGATCTGCTTCCCGGGGTATATGGATGCCGTGCTCTGCGCCGCAGAATTACATATGTGGTGTAAGCAGCATGTTAAATGTATGTATTTAGAGAAAAAAACAAGCAGGTGTTCAGGTAATCCATAGAGATAACTGTGCTTGAAACTGTCTGTAATTAGCACGCCATAAATAACCTAAGAGTCTCGTGTCTTAATTCAATCGTTGGGTTAAAGGTGCTGTCCCACTTAGACAAGATCATTTTTTTAATAAGCAAATAAATCATAATAGTTTAATTAAATAAATTTAGTTGTAAAAAGCCATGATGATGGTGACGGTTCCCCTGTAAGGCCGACTGCTAAGAATCAGAGGGGCTTCTCGAAATCCTAAATGTTTTTATTGCCTGAGCAGTAAGAACATTTTTTTTTTTTTTTTTTTAAAATCTTCTTCTTCTTGTTCCGTGTGGATGCGGAAAACACGGATAAATCTTCATCCAGACAGCCTTTTGATTAACAAATAATTGCAGCAGCTGTAGCTTATTATGAGATTTTTAATGAATGTGGCTTTCTTTATCTGGGATGGAATTTCACCTTAGATTAATTACTTCAAGATAAATTAACTGCACTTAAGCGGCTAAGTAAAATAGGAGCCGAGTGTTCCGCCTGTAACCGACTCCTATACGTTATTACGAATCTGTTCTACTTAATTATCTGTTCTGTACAAAGTGCTGGCAATGCACATCTCAGAATTATAACCGTTAAAATATTTTTATTAAATTTTTTATTTTGGATTATCAGGCACCGTATCGCATTTTTCACCAAAAAATATATTAAATGGAAACCTCCAAATCTAATAAAAAAAATAAAATGAAATCACAATCGCTAATTATAACAAATATGTAGAGGTAGAACATATGGTGAATCAGCAAGATCCCACATAAAGCGCAACAGATAATGAGGCAATGATAAAATATGACTAATACATTGTTGCAGGCTTTCCCAATCTGCTCGACTTCTGGACCATTGTCCCACTGGCCAGGGAGCCATAGGTCATGCCTCATGGCTATTCCTTGTAGTAATCCCGTGCTAGGCTTCTATGATTTCTATGTGTATTACTTATACATTCATAATACATTTTATGACCATTATTGGTGTGCTGGTCATTTTATGTTCTTAAACCATAGGTCACGTGTTAGCAAAGACAAAATAAATGAAGGAGGGTAGGGAGACCTGGCTATATGTCTGCATTGGTAGCACTTGCCCTGTTTCTTGGAGTATTAGGCTACAGATTTTTTTGATAAAATGGATTTTCCAGATAGTTCTCCAGACAAATATTTTTCTATAGGGTTGGCCCGATAGATAACTGGCTGCTGCCGAATGCTTACTTCATCTTGTCTTGCTCATGACCCATCACCAATCCCACCAATTGTCAGCCCTTGCAATTTGTTGAAGTTGTATTGATATCTATTTATTAAGGCGATGGTAGAGGCGTCACTAACTCTCATGGCAGCTGCCCAATCATTAAAAACAGAAATGAATGGAATTTGGCTCAAAAAGCAGCATTTAAAGGCTGTGTCTTTGCTGTATGGTTAACTTCCTTACTTGTTGTCTCCATGTTTAGAAACCTGATGCCTCGATCTCTCGATCAACAAATCACGGTGGAGAAGACCCCTAGTTACTTTGTGACACGGGATGCTCCACGAAGGATCTCTCACATGTCTCCCAGAGTTAAGCTGATTGTGGTCGTCCGTAACCCAGTTACCCGGGCCATCTCGGACTACACACAGACTCTGTCCAAGAAACCTGACATCCCAAGCTTTAGTGAACTGGCCTTCTGTAACAAGACAAGTGGCGAAGTAGACACATCTTGGAATGCGATTAGGATCGGACTCTACGCACTGCACCTTCAACCATGGCTTAGCCATTTCCCAATTTCGCAGATGCATTTTGTGAGCGGAGAGAGGCTTATCACAGACCCAGCTGGGGAGATGGCACGAGTGCAGGACTTCCTTGGTCTCAAGCGTTTGGTCACCGACAAACACTTCTACTTCAACAAAACCAAGGGCTTCCCTTGTCTGAAGAAGCCTGGAGGTGGAGGAGTACCACGTTGCCTGGGCAAATCAAAGGGACGGACTCATGTACAGATAAACACAGAGGATATAGAACAACTAAGAGAATTCTATAGACCCCATAACATAAAGTTTTATGAGACTGTTGGGCAGGATTTTCACTGGGAGTAGGGAGGTTCCAGGCAGCTGGAAAGCAAAGCACAAATCACCATTGCAAACTAAGGGAAAATAAAGATGGGGCAAGAGACAAAATCAAATGGAAACAAAAGAACAGACAAAATACAAAATAACAGGTTGCAGAGCCAAAGGGATGACATTGTCTCGTAATGAGTGCAGGATGATATCTACCAACCCACTGATGGGACTATAGCCGAAAACAGGACAAGAGGCACAAGGTTAAAACATATATCGATATGATACGATGCACAACTTTACATATAATACCACATTTAAAAGAAGCAAGTCAAATAATAGGAGAGCACAAATCACTGGAGTAAGTGTTGATACGGAAAAGAAGTTTAAAAAGAAAAGCCAGTTGTTTTATAGTCCCTCGGCTGTTCTATAATGCAAAGGTAGCTGGTGGATCAGCCCCCGATGTTCAGTGATGGGGCTATGGCTTACATGGTGGTCTTTCGTCTCTATGTCACATTAACGAAGTGGCACCAAGACGTTGCATCACAAATTGCACAAATTCTAGGATATGGATAATTAGCACAAATGACGGTGACCAAATCTTAAGACATCGTGACATCGTGCCCCTCCATTATGTTACTTTGTCTGAAGTAGAGCAATCTCTCAGTGTGGGCTTTGGTGGCACAGCATGGTCCAAAGGATAAGTCACAAGCTATTAATGTGTTTCATAAGTCTCAAAATAGTGTGTTTTTGCCCTTGTATCTATAAAACATATTCCCATACTTGTGTACAGATTGTTTAGATATATGGAAAACACCCACAAAGAACACAATGGGGTAAAGCTAACTTTGCACATTTCAGTTTTAAGATCTCCTACCCTTTCATAGAGTCCTTTTTCATTTATTTTGAGGAATTTTGTTTGAAGATAAAACTTCTCAACTCATGTTTAATATCCAATTTCACAACAATATTTGGAAAGTCCTGGTTAATTTTTGTAGTTGTCTTTTTTGGTGTGAAGACATCTAAAAGCTAGAGATCTCCTCCGCTCAAGAGAAACTAGAGTAAAGCGTACTAATAGGAAAGTAAGACAAAATCATGGGATTTCTTCATCCCATCGAACTGAATGAGGCTCAGATGTTGTCCAGGACTCCTGTTTCTGTTACATTGTGTAAGGCTACACTTTCATAGCATGTTGTGTCTAAACAGGGAATACCCAGATCTGAAATGCTAAATCAACACTATTACTGAATCCAAAAAAAGATTGAAGTTATTTAGCATAGGTTGTCCTACCGTATCAGTCATGTTAGTCTCAGTTTAGACAACCAGAGTTGGCTCCTAGGCTATGGTTGGCTAAAGACCTCACTACAGCTCCAGTCCCCATAATACGGCTATTCACGGGTATCTTACACCCCGATATTCATCACCCCGGTGTTGGGTTGGTACATGGTTTCCTCCTTCCTGACTGATCCAGCAGGTCTTTTTTCAGCCCTGTGAAAAATTGTTACGTCTTTTGAGTTGCCAAAGTTGCCTAAAATGACAGTTATTGTGTCTCATTCCCACTTCTTTTAATATTTTCGTCTTGTATCATTCTAAGGACCTTGTAGAACGGTCCAGTCTGTAGTCCATGGTCCATGAGCTCTGCACAGGTTAACAACTAGGCAAAGGAATACAGAACAGCAACAATTGTAATGTTGTGTTTTGTCATGTGTACCATCGTGTGTGTGTCACATGGACAAGGTGCAGTTCGTATCTTGCTTCTTACCGTGTCCATTAAGATTATTTGCTTCTTCTCCTTAAGCCTCTGTGTATCTTACAGACACGGAATCAAGGAAAGGCCCATGAATGTAGGCTTTAACTCATTCTTCTCATTCTTCTGGCACTTAAACCCCCGTGTAATGTTATCATAGAATCCTGAAGACTACAGAAAACCCACAATTGAGACGCAGAACAATTGTGGCAAGCGCCGATCTGAACATAAAAGGAAGTCTAATATATGCACATGCACGCATCTTGATAAAGCTCTCCAAATGCATACTTGTAGCGTTTATGACTCCCTGTCAATAAAATATTTCTAATTTTCTTCAACACCTTTTTTTTTTATATCAGTTTTGTTGCATTTCGGGCAGTTTGTTCCTGTGCTCAGTCTTTCCTGTAATTGGCATCTAATGTGCATCTAATGTCTTTTGCTCTCTCCCTGCATGAATGTATGTAATTGCAGGGCTAAAACTAGTCCGCTTGCCGGAGTAGAACGATCTATTGTAGCAGGGATATGATGTCATACTTGACATCATCACTTACAGCATGACTGCTCTGTGAGCGGACAGGGAGAAAACTCTCTATAACACAAAGGAACTGATCTGCTAGACTCCAAGGAGTGGGGTAACTGGAGTCATAGTGGCTTTTTGCCCTCTCTTGGGACTGGGATCTGGTCATTTATGCACCTCCTGTGACCTTATAGGACTTCTGATCCTCTAGCAACCATAATTATTTGTTGTCAGAAGTTACAGCAGACGACTACTGATCACAGCTAGCAACGTAACATATGCTACGGTATCCGGTGACACCCGGCTGCTGCTCCTCCATTTCTGCACTGGGGTAGCGTCTATTAATGATATTGACCGCATTGCTTATCACGCGTGTAAATTCATACTTCGGACAGATTGGCAGTAAAAATATTGCACAACTCATTTAAATTATACTTTGAAGAGCGGCTTATCCCGATGTAGATTTAAGTGGGATTTCCCAAGCTCCGCAACAGCATGTTAAGTAAGCACTTACTGAGATTAATGCCCAGCGTCTTCTTCAATGTGACAAAGTCTTACCGCGTCCGCGTCGAGTAAACATGTGAAAGCTTCATAACCAACGCTGGATGGCTCATATATTTTTGCTTCTATTCCTACAGTTGGAGATTGTTATTTTTGTTTAAAAACCCTGAAAACCCACATGCATTATATATACATATAGCATGGTCGGCTGGGGATGTCCATGCTATAATAACCATGGGCTCAAATAACCATGGCGGGCGAATGGGGAACAAAAATTAGAATTTCCCCAAAACTGTTTGTTGGTGCCGTGGCAACTAGACATTGATTGAGCGGTTAGTTCCTTATGGGTCCCTGGTGAAGATAATAGAAGATTTTGATGGTCTCCTCGTTCCTTTGAACAAAAACTCTTTGGTTTTTCACCCAAGATAAATTCCACGTCAAATTAGGAATAAAGCAACGGGGAAGGTCCTTCGTAAGACCGATAGATTGCTTTACGAAGATGGTTGACTATGCTCCGAAGGCTAGAATAATTTGCTGATGTTTAAGCAGTCGCCCGCGTAGACCATACATTGATATGTCATAGTTAATTAAACATGCGATGACGGGGATTAAATAAGCGTACGTCACGTGATTAGATTTAAGACGTTAAGGCAGCCTCTCCTCCAGTCAAGTGAGATGTCCAGGGATAAATGAGAAAAATCATATTAACTTCCGAATGCCAAGAAGCTGAAGGCAGCAGAACGTAATCGTTAATCCGATCTGATATTAATAAATCAAAACTTCAGAATCTGATGACATTTGCACAGAAGAAGAACAAAAAAAAAAACCCTAATGTAAAGAAGCAGCCGGATTCCCAGAGTTCCCGACGATAATATCAACAAGGTATAGGCAGGTAGCGTACGGTGTCTTTAACGGAATAAAAAAAGAGATATCTCCGTCAGAAAGGGTCATCAGGGAGCAGCTTGTTTGGTGTGAAACATAAACATATGGTTTTTTATCACGGTCGATATCAGTTTAGTGAAATAAATCTGCTGGGGGTGGACTTTTTTATGGCGCCGATGACATAGAAGTGATTTTAGAAATATAATTTACCTTTCAGATTTAAGAGGGTTTGGGGGATATATCTAATCACCGTATTCAAGAATTAAACGCCTCAAGCGAATCTGGTATTTTTCTGAATTACTACATTTTTCAGGGTTTTTTTGTTTTCTCTCTAAATAAACCTGTCATGGTGTTTACCAATTAAAAGAATGTGCGTGTATTAGAAACCCATTTTATGCGCATACTGAGGCGTTGCTTGGATACCCGGAGCCCCCCTTGCGGGATGCGGGTAGGAAGTCCAAGTGACGTCAGTGAGGGGTCCCGCTGATGTCTCGGGGAGTCCCGCTGATGTCAGTGGACGGTCCCACCGATGCTGCTGGTGGTCCCGCTGACACCGCAGGATAGCCGCCATTTTTGGAGAGGAAGTGGGCGGAGACCTGGAGTTCTCAGGTATGCTTACACGTAGACCATGGGAGCAGCCATCTTAACTTCCTGCTCTCCAGATTTGTATGCTCTTCCTCATTAAGTACATGGGAACCTAAGGGTAGGTTTTTGGGACCTCTCTCCTCCCAGAGAAAATGACCCAGGGAGAACCCAAGGAAGTATACCCTCTACCCGGAGTCCATCCTGAAGTGTTCCAGGAGTGCTTCCTACTAGGTTTATTCCTCCCCTTTGTACGAAGCGCGTTGTGGAGTTAGTTGAAGGGGAATGGAGTAAAGGAATATGCTAAATCTCAGTGTCCCTGATATTAAACAGTCCCTTACTCTAAGGAAATCACACTAATTGTGAAGAAATGTGATATGATTTTATTTAATGTCTGATCAGTTACAGGGAGGATGGTTTCATTCTATACCAAGATGTAAAATATTACTTTTTAGCCAAATTGAGTAAAAAAGCATCTTTAAAGTAAAAATATTTAATACTTAATTTTTATACTTATTTAATGTCCCTGTTTATGCCACATATTGATATAACAATGCCAATGCAATTTATTTATTCAGATTTCCTCCGACAGCAAATCCTCTACAAAAACTTCGAAGAACAGATGCTTCCAAAGTACTGTTTGATGACTTTGCTGTTCTTAGAGCGTCCGGATACTAAATTAAACTTTACTCCAGAACACATTTTTCAATATCCAGTCTTCTGTAAAATGTGCAGATTGGACCTAGTTCTTTTATGCACAGAAAGTCCAGAAACAGTGACGAATTGACAGTAAGGGTCTATTAACAACAAGAGTCTCTCTTATTATAGTCCCAACGAGTTCCACGGGAGGTTTTGATGAATACACATTGATTCCCAGGAACCTTAAAGCCTATGATTATGGTCCAGGAGCTGATCAGAGGACTAGTAAAGAAAAAAATACGGTATATCATTTTTTTAGAAAAAAAAAATGTTTCATTGGGTAATCTCACAAATTGGAACATCGATGTATCAAAATGTTTCTGGTCAGAGACTCAAGATGACTGCGATGGACAAACTTCTTCATTATGATTTCACTGCTTTCTGTATGGAAATATTAATTTACTAATTTATAATAATATTTATGCAGAAAAAACCCCCACCATTCCCAAAGTGGAGGTATGACATAAACCACAGAATTATTCAGACTTGTTCATATAATTATGCCACAAATATGATATTCGTCATCACATTTCTTGGCCTTTTGGCTAAGATCAAGTGAGGACTCACGGTGAAGGGAAAAGCTTAAAGCCCCGGGGTGTTGTATTTAGTTGCACACAAATTTAGTTTTTTGCGAGAGAGGTGTGGAAGAGTTAGGGCAACCCGCTCTCACAAATGGTCCTGAAGAACCGGCCCTCCTGCAGGCCTTCCAGCCGAGAAGGGAAGGAATGGGGGCGCATATCCCTTCAGGGAGTGCGACACCTGAAGACTGGGGGATCTGGTGGCTGCTGTGGCCTCTATGGGCACCAGAATATTTTTTCACCGTTTTTTTTGTTTTCATAGCGAAGAACTAAACCTTGGGGCAAAAAAAAATAAAAATTGTCACCATGCTTACCAAGCATTTGCGGTACCTTTATGCATCACTCCCGGAATATTTATGGCTTTTTATTTGGGACCAGTGAAGCGTGTCTACAGAACGTTGGGTCAAAAATATGGCTCTGAATACCAGTGACTATGGATCAGCGTCAGACACTAAATTCCTTTGGGTGGCCGCTGACCCACCACAAAATGTCATAGTCATTCTTTGATTATTCTCGCTAAATTTTTTATGTGACCGGTCAGTGAGGTGATCTAAAATATACCGGAGCCAGTGAATGGACGGACAGCCACAGGTACAGTTATTTATAGCCACCACAGAAATGTCAAATTATTTCTGGATGAAGAAACAGAAAACACGCGAAAGGAAAGATTAAGCATTTGGAAGCATAATGGATATCAAAGCGGTTCTGTCAGCTTCTTGGACCTTGTACTGGGAAACTCTACCCTGTCCAGAGTTCTGTTCCCAGGGCGAGGGTAGACAGATGTGGTCCATGTCCTCCAGCACAGACCTGTTGGAGACCTTCATAATCCTCTATAACAGAAAATGGGCATGGGTATCATATCCTGGCCCAGAAGAGCATGAGGAACGTGAGTCGAGACTCAATGAGATACAATTGAAAGGTGATGGATTCTCCTGAGTAAGGTCTTTCCCTGAGATTTTCCATGACATGTGAAGACACCCCCGAAAAAAGAAAATAATAAAAAGGGGACTTCAATGCCATTGAGAATATAGATAAAACCAGGGACACTTTTGGTCCTTGAGATTTGAAAGAACATTGGGACCACCCTACTGTTGACATATGATTGGTTATTGGGCACTTTGAGAGATCACAATTTGCTGTGAAATTAGCCCTTTTCGTATACCTCAGTTCTGATGTTTTTCACAACCTCTAAACAACATTATTAAACAAGCTCCCTGGGTCCTCTACAAAATGAATTGATATCGATCTATTTCTCGAGTTTCTAGATGCTTTAGAACAAGCAGGAACTGCTAGAATCTTGAGGAAAAAAAAAACATTTGTCCTACAATTATCAAAAATAGCAAGAATCACCCGCATGATCTGCACTTCACAGTAGATCAAATTGATTCACACGTCAACTTAAATTAACGGCATATAACATGACGAGTCTAAATTCATAATACCATTTAAATTAGTGGGACTGGTCGCAGCCTTGGGAATTTGTAGATAATGTAGACATTGATTGAAAGAGCACAAAAAAGATTTCAAAAACTGTGAATTGCTTTGTGGAAATATCACCACCAATTTAGATCAACGCCATAAAGGTTTTGCGATATGCATTTGTATTTTTTTTCCTTGCGTTTATTTTAGACCATTTTTAGGATAATATATTGGAGGTAATTCTAGGCAGGGCCCGGCCCCATTGATAACCTGGCTCTTTTATGTGAGTATTGACAAAAAGGCGTACAAAACAAGTTTGAGGTGAACTCATCGAGGACAGAGAGCTGCTAAGTATTCTGCCCTGCGGTACATGCCCCGCTCAGGAGCATCTCAAGCTCCCTTGTGCCATCAGAGAAGAAAAAACCTCCACTGATATATTAGTCCACGCGGGCCGTTCAGAACGCTAATGTGAGGCATATTTCCTCTCCACAAAATGGCACTTCCTGCTGATGTTGGGGGTCATTCCTGCTGACACCCCTATTTAAAGGGGAAATGGGAGTGGAGCATGTCAGGACCCCGCTAACGCGACCCGGAGGATTCAAGTGATGACCCGGAGAACCTGGAGAATCGGCGCTTCTCCCGGAGTTCTCCAGGCCAAACCCAGGTACCCAGGTATGCAAATCAGTCTAATCATGCCACAAGGGCAGCCCAGACGTAAATTTCAGCCTTCATGGGCCTCGTCAGTGGGGTCCAGTTGGATGCTTGAGATACTCTGGAGCAGGGTTGCAGGGAGGAAAGGCTATTGAGCGTCTGTCTCTCCTTGGTGAGATCATCTCAAATTTGTTTTGTATTGCACATCACCCTTCGAGGATCTCTTGGGGCCCACACCAAATCAAATGGTCAGTCCAGACATGGATCCGCTTGCTCTTTTGTGCTTAGAAGGATACCAACCAACAAGGATAAATGTTGAGATGTTTCCCAGTGGAGAAAATTTAGTACAGCATTGAGAAAACCCCGGTTTTATCTCGTTTTGTTCCAATAAACTCCCTTTATCAGCAGACCTGGAGGCCACCCTTGTTGTTAGTTATTACATTTTGGGTGATTTTCCCTGCTCTTGAAGTCTGTTCCACCATAGACTTTCATTAGTCAGAACCTCTCACCGGGTGATTAAAACCGAGTCACTCTATTGTTTCTCCCAGGCAGTCAGGATGTTTGTCTAGTAGATTAAGCTAAGATAACAGAGCGAGAACTCATACACATTAGTAACGTACAGCTGCCTGGAAAGCATTTATTAACAAATTACAGAACAGCACAATATTTTTGGACGCTTATTTTTAATTTCATACTAGTAATTAAAAAAAAAACAGTTCTCCTTTAAGAAGTTAAAATAGATTTAGGAACTGAAAGTCATCTCAGCATTCCCCTGTGCTCAAAAGATAAACTATCTACCACAAAAAAATAGACACCGCACACCCCTTTAATGAAAGCGATCATTTATTCCGGCATAAAGCGGGAGACGTTTCAGTCTTCACGGACCTTTAGCAAGCCATAAATGTGTTCACAAAGCACCACACATGCAGTATTATATATATGTGTGTATGTGTGTATATATATTATATATATATACACCCACATATCAGTCATGTGACTATACAAATCAATTATATAAATTAACCCCATATTGTAAAAAATCAGTTAACCATTTTGTAAAAGATGTCGCCCAATGCACAATAGCTTTCCGCTAATTTAATCACATTTTTAGTGTTCCATAAATTTTGAGATGGTACCTGTTTTGCATTGGAGTCACACAAATATTTGGTCCCGTGTTTTCCTCTGTGCCAACATTTCCTTTTCCCAGGAGTGATGGGAGTGATAAAGGGCCATTGGAACACAGGAGTGATGGAGTGATAAAGGGCCTTGGAACACAGGAGTTATGGGAGTGATAAAGGGCCATTGAACACATGAGTGATGGGAGTGATAAAGGGCCATTGGAACACAGGAGCCTCTGTACGCCTATGAAGATATTCCATTAAAAATCAGCTGTTTCCAGCTACATTAGTAATTTACAACATTAACCCTGTGCTGGATTTCTGATCCATTTCATGTTTTAAAGCATGGACATTTCTAAGTGACCCCAAGCTTTTGAAGTATATATAGTAGTAGTATATACAGTATCTCTGCTATGTTTCTAGTCTTGCACAAGGTCCACTTCCAGAAGACCAGGACAGCTTCCTTTGTGCACAATGGCCCAAACACCAGTCTTCGAAGCTACTAACCGTACAGATGTTCGGTATCTCTTCAAAGCCGCAGGTCTACCTGTGCAAATCAACCAACTTTTGTGAATATGTGAAGATATCTTCAAAGTTGTCCCATCTGAAGCTCTTGAAATCGACACTTGGGAACGGGTCTTAAAGCATAAAGGAGATCCCAAAAGCAGCAGGGAATAGGGGCAGGCACACCATCACTCTAAAATGTACCATTAATGATTAAGTGATCAATGATCACGTTAGATGCCATTTACACAAAGTCTACAATAATTGTCTCTGTTGATGGGCATATTAAGAGCCGATAAAGAAGCTTGGAGTATAATGAGAAATCTTGCAAGGATTAGATGTCTCTTCCCTCTCAGTGTGATAAATCCGCATCTGTTAACATTCATGTACTTACGCATTAGTCCTAAATAGATTTAACAGAATTCTCCTGAGCCTTAGAGTCATTTTCATTCTACATATTGGTTTTTTTTTCCCTTGATCCAGTTTTGCATATATTAAGGTAAAGTGTGCAACGAACACCCTCAGCGCTCAAACTTTACACACGCCGACTGTCAAGTCATCCTTCCCCGAGAACATTATTGACTGATACTCAACATAATTCTGCATTATAGCTCTTCAAGAGGCGTCTATGACGCAGTTACATTTCAGAAGAACATCAAATGCAAAATTCATTGTATTCAATGTGTTTTCCACAAGACAGAAGGCATCTGCGTAAAGCATGTTCCCCATACTTCTAATGGCTGAATGATAAGAGTTTAGGAGGTTTGCTTGGAGGTTTTTCTGGGGAATGGGATTTTTACGGACACTTTTTATGTAGCTTTGCAACTATTTGATAGCCGTTAATATAATTTAGGTAAGACGTTTAGAAGAATAAAGTATTTTAACCAACATCCAACAACCAAACTCCATTTTCTGCTGTTCCTCCACACATTTCCATGGCTGTTAAGGCTGTAGAACGTTGTGATACCCTCACACCCACCAAACATTCTGAGCTCCTACAATGGCAGGTGGTGTCCACAACAGGTAAATGGATTGGGGTTCCAACCACTTCACCCAATTTCAAAATACTCCACCACTATCACCACTATCACTGCCGGTTGGGTCAGCAGAAGGTCCATGGCGTGTAAATCTACCCCTGTAAGATATCAGCTTGTCCCTCTAGTAGAACATTATGCAGATGTTTTTTTTTGTATCCTTTTGGATTTTAGGAGACACTTTTTCTGGTACCCATCTCACAAAATTCGTAAACCGCCTGTCCTCGCGCACACTCCGCTAGCCTGGGACCTGCTCTCTCAAATAGGCGACTCGCGAATTCATTCAGTTAATGATCAATAATCCATGTCGTAACATTAACTCTATTGTTGTCTCGCACATTCTCACAGCTCTGCACACACTTTTGTGTTTGTTTGCTACCACTGCATTATTTCGGCTTTATGAGGCTTGCAATTCACTGGAGTGGTTAAATCTTTGTCACAAGCAATTCATGCTTGCAGTTGTTAATCAGGTTGGTGTTCATGGGACAGTAATTCCTTTCTCGGGAGATTATCCGTCTGATCGGCTGTAGTCCGCAAGGGGAGGCTCAGAGCAGCTAAGGGATTTGTTATTTTTTTTCTAATTTCCTTTAACGGGTTATGTTTACAGGAGGATGCTCTAGAAAGCCGTGTCTGCAGCTTATGCGCATCGGGAGAAAGCCACTCCGAGGGTCTAGGGGAAACAGTAGCTGAACCAACTGTGCGTGAATGCGATCTACACACACATTCACACACACTCACACAGCTGGAAATTTCCACTAGCGCATGACTTCATAAGAAAGCAAGCAGTCATCCGCAAGACAGAATATGCTGGAGGGTACTGGGGGCCAATATTCCCAAATATATATATATATATATATATATAAAAACACAAGTCTTGTTCACAGGGGGTGTAAAAGAATTATGATTATTTTGGCAAAGTATCTAGCTTGCCGAACTGGGCCACTTAGAATAGGCTTCTGGACCATTTCAAAGAATATAAGAAGACATGCTACTTAAGACACACTTGTTAGGTCGCCAACTGAAATCGGTGTCATTTTACTTTGGAGTCACAGGAGCACGCGTTGGCATTATTACTATTAAGCGTACATAAGCATTTTTATCAACGTGCATTGTGAAGGATCAGCCGACAGACAATATTTTCTCAGCAATGCACCCAGAATTTTTTTCTGCCATATAATTTCAGTTTCGAAATAATGATTCCATTATTTTAAAACATTTAGTCTTCCCAAATGCAAGTAACCAACTAGAGCAACAGCGCCCCCTGGAGGGAACCATAGCCAGGTCCATGAATCAGGTGAGAAACAGAAGTGCAGATAAAAATCATTCGCCCCCCCCATGTTTTTCCTGCTGTAAAGACCCAAAATTTTAATCAGTCCTTGGCCTTGGTATAATCCTTTGACGCTTTAGGTTTAGATAATGCCCTCTCGTTCTTACGGCTTCTTGTTTGTACGTCAGCTTCTAACACCTAAGGTGAGGCAAGCATTGGTGCCGTTTCCAAACCCGAGAGCATGAGTAATAAAATCACACACATTAAACCAAGCCGATTAGTCAGTTTTGATGCTTTTATTTAATTTTGCATTTATAATATCATCAACTACAGGTTATCAAACGTGTCTCCCACAAAGAAGCATTCTGTAACGTAAAAAATATAAATTCTGCATATTAAAAGTGCATACACGTCGAATAATAAAACGTAGAAATAAATAATAAAAAGGCATTGTTACACCATCACGCACCAAGGCCAAATGTTTTAAAATCAGTGTTCACCAAAGTTAACCGTAACCGTCCGGATCTTAATACGAGGCTGCCAGACGTTCCCGAACCCCCGGGTACCACCAAACAGCCGTAGACGCTCAAAGACACGCGAGCTGCACTCGGAGGGCAAGTAAGAAGCTGGCCTAGGGTCAGAGAAAGCAAAGTATATCGGGAAACGGAAGAGAGGATAATCCAGTGTCAGAGACTAAGGAAAAGGAGAACGCTCATGATGGATAAACGGACGTCTTACCGAGTTGTCCGTGTAAAGGCGTACTTAGCGTTTTCCTGAAGAGCATGAAGAAGAAAATTACATTGTATCCCATTCCTACAACCAGCAAAAAAAACAATGTTGGTCTGGGGTGTGAGGTTTAATATGAAAAGAGATTGCCGTGGTTGGACCATTACCTGTGGTGGCCTCCCATACATTAAGCTGCAATAAACCCAAAAATGGTAGCAAGGTAACCCCGGCACAGGCGTTTGAGACATGCAAATAGCATCAATAGCATTTTAGGAGTTAAAAATATAACTTGGAATGCAGTCAGCTTCACAAGAAACTGTAACGAAGTTACACACTCACATGCACTCAGAGATGGAGTGGAGGGCATTTATTCAAAGCGGAAATCCGACCACAAAAATATTGTTGAGCATGCGAGAAGTTGTGGTCCGACATCGCTCGGATCTGAACCTCGGGTCCTCTGGCTTTCAGAACCTACTCACGCAAGCACAGATCCATGAAGCGTCTGCCACCCTTCAGAAGACATGAATGTGAGTGGATTCTGGCAAGCTGGACTACTAACGACCTACTTCAGGCCAGAGGCCTATGGCGATTTCTATACCCACCGTCTACCCAAATTACATTGACCATTTAATTATATTACATCATATTTCGTTCCCATCGGCACGCGATTCTTCTTATTAACCAAAAAAAAAAAAAGAACAACAAGACTTATATTGCCGGTCTTAGGAAGAAGGGAATAGGGCAGAGTTAGTTAAACCTAACCATGCAACCAGGGAGTCATTAGAAGTAAAATTCCTACCCATTATATATATGAAAAAAGAAAAGCCTTTGAAAAATTAAGGTTTTACGATTAAAAAAAAATGTCCAAAGTGAACTAAAATTCAATTTGCTAAAACAGTTGACATTAAATTCATCCAGCAAAGAAAGAAAAACTATAGAAAATCATGTACGTTCATATACTGAGCCTTGGCAGTGTAATTTGGGTAATACAGACTTAAAATACAATAGTGTTATAGTAAACGCAAAGAGCAACGTATACCGGGGTGAAATAAGGCAGTGGGGCCGTCAAATTAATTTACCCCTCGTTGATAAATGCTTCTAGGCCTTTGGACAATTGTCCCGCGGCCCTGGAGCTTAGAGAGAAGATCGCCTTTAGTGCTTTAACACAAACTGAAGCCTTTATATAGATAGCAGCAAATTTATTCTAATAGTGTAAAAAATAACCCAAAACGTTGCTTGTTTTAGTGTTGCAAAAAAAAATAAGAAGCACAACATTGTTAGAAATATTCACAACTAACAGTAATAATAGGCAGATTTTAAACATTGTGCTCTGAGAGCATTGATGAGGTATTAGGAATTGTCATAGTAATAAAAATAAAAGTGACAAACGCATTGTTTACCTCTTTTGCTCGCGATTTTGTGTACGATACGGCTCATAAGAGAGGAACGCTCCCATAGTGCCGTTCAAGTAGCTGAGATGAACAATATGAGATGAACACTCAGAAAAGACAGCTAGGCTGGTCACAAAGCCTGTGCAAATCCAACAACCGTAATGAAATACTTTAAAGGAAAATTAACAGTCTTAAAAATAAAATTAAAAAAACAAATTACTAAACCGCTTTAGTCACAGCGAGATGGACCAGCCATTGCAAAAGCGAGACTGCTCAGTAAGCTTTAGGACTCTCGAGCTGTCTCTTCTGTACCTGCCAACCATTTAGGGGAACAAAAGGTGGTTAGGAATAAAAAAAATAAAAAAAATTAAAAAAAGGATCTTATCAGCACCACTGATCAGACTCCTGGATTGGTTGCTATGGTGATAAGATCCATTTTGAATATATACATACATTACATATATATATATATATATATTAAGGGCTGACAACTAAAGGCGCGCTGCAATCAGTCACGAGGGGCCAGGATACACTGCTGCAGTGGGGTACACCCATGGCCCTGATGCAGAAAAGGGTTAAATTGGTTAAACCTAAAGTAAAGTCTTTATGTTCTCCTATACATCAGGTAGTGACATTCATATGGAGCATATTAGGGAAGTCATGAGGATTCTACTTTAACAACTTATAATACTTGTTAAAATTCCCATTGGCAGAGCAGAACTGCGATCTCTTGGAAGGTGGATGACACTGCAGGGGGCATCGCTTTACTCGTCCAAAATATAGCATTATCCTAAGAAAAAATAAGTGATCATTTTCTACTAGTTAGGTAGTCGCTTGGAATGGGTTATCACAGAGCTGGTGAGATATGTTTGTAGTTTGATACTTTGTGACTTTGCATGCTGATGGTTACACGGGCGAATAGTAAGTGAATCGCACTGTGAAGGCAATGGGCCATAAGAAGCATCATTTCGGGGGAATCACATGGAA
This sequence comes from Spea multiplicata, assembly GCA_009364415.1. Classification (NCBI taxonomy): domain Eukaryota; kingdom Metazoa; phylum Chordata; class Amphibia; order Anura; family Pelobatidae; genus Spea; species Spea multiplicata. Next base: position 3,794,397 of record VKOC01000009.1, read on the forward strand.
TGTTCACAAACGCTATTAAATATTCAGAAATTAGAAAGAGAAAACCCAGGGCTCTCACACATTCAATAATTATACTGTAGAGAATCTGTGAATTAAAAATAAATATATATATTTATCGTGGGAACAGGAAAGGAAAAAGTTACTATGCAAAATAAAAGTTTAAGGAAAGTGATTTCCCTTCCAAGGAGAAGAAGGAGTCCTGAAACCTGTACATTCTCATTCATAAAAGTTGCAGGGACATCAGCCTTTTTATAACTCTATTTCGCAAACCAATCCATTTTCTTTCCAGACTTTGAAGAACTGAATTAACGATCAAAATAAATTAAAAAAAAAAAAAAAATAAATTACTTTTGTATTATAGGTTCTGATTTTACCAAACCCCAGTGCCTTTTAACAGTTTTTTCAGTTGTCATTTTCTTTCAACTTGCTGGGTGTGCAAATTATCAGGATGATCACACCGACCAATACGCAAACATTACATACCCCACACACCCCAGCCATCGGGTAAAAACAAAAGGGTTAACACGCAACGCTTACTATGCACGATCTGCTAGACGTGAGAGCACCGGAAAACGCTTGCATAGGTTACAAGGGCGAGCACGTTCCATTTATACAGTGCCATGCAAAAGTGCCTGAGAGTAGCCAATAAAAGAAGAAAAAACAAAGAAAAATAATTTTAAAAAATCCAGCCGTGCATCAGCTTCTCCGTTGCCAAGTGCTGCAGCAGGCGAGCGATGGAGGACATACCTGCGATGCTTTTTAACCATGCAATGGCATTGACCGAGTGTTTTGGCAGATAGGGAAGAACAGCCATAAATATTTTTAAATGCAAATAAACAGGCTTCCTTCTAGAAAAACTGTAGATTCACGTGGCATTTTCGCAACAGTCCGGAGAATTTCACATGTTGGTGTTTTATTAACGACCAACTGTCTCTTTAAACGCTGCAACCGAGAACGTTGGAATTTTACCGAGAAGGAAGAGGGGAGAATTGCAGTTGACCCCCATAGCGACGCTGCAGCGACGCAAGATATGCAATAAAATGGAATGTCGGTTACTTGTGAGAGATAAACAAGGCTTGTCTCGGGTTAAAAACTGAATATACGTACTGTTTAAATGACTTCGGAGTTCTGTTAAATATATATATATTTAACAAAACTTAATATGAGATTTTTTTTGAGGTCAAACATCACTTATAGGAATACAGTGGTATTGATTAAATACTGGAGCACCGCAGGCCAGAGAGCCAATGTGTAATATTTCCACAACGCGCAGGTTACTATAATGATACATATGCCACACTGTTCTGCAAAAGATAGGGATACATCAGCCTGCAGAACCTTCAGTCTCGCATGATATTCTCAAAATGTATGAAGAGAAGATGAAGAAAACCCAAAAGATAGGTTTGTTATGCCAGGTTTCTCAATCAACGGCATCCCCCCTCCTTGAGTTCAGCAATAGGTACAACCAACCCAGGTTGTAGCATGCTACTTTTTAAGCCTACTAATGATGCGTGAACGTGAATGACACTAGGAAGCATCTTCAAGGCTCTCAGCAGAACATCTCACGATGGACAGGATGCAACATGGCAGATGTCACTAATGAAGTAATGACGGAGATGTACCGAGTCGTTATTCCAACCTTATGTAAAGTAACGACAGTGATCCTTTCCCCTTACATGTTAAAAGTAGTATCAGTTTTCTTCCCTTCCAGTTAGCACTAAGAAAGCAGCAACACAACTCTCGTATGTCTAGACACATAACTGGGGCTTTGGTAAGGAAGATAGTGAAGATAAAAGCAGCATTCCAGAGGAGGGGAAAAAATAGTTCTGTCTTCTCCCTTAAAAGTTAGAGCAAGCAAGAGAGTTTCAGCAGGGCTGGCCGTAAGATAAAGTTTATCTGCTGGTGTGACCTGCCCAGCAAACCAGCAGAGCAGTTCTCGGGATTGCTTACATGACAAGAGAGTCAACGTTGGCGCTCCAAGCGTTAATGAGACAGAGCGAGGATATCCCTCGACCCTAAGAACATATTTATAAAAAAAAACCCACAGAAGACCTCATCAGAAGTAGTGTACATCTAGACAACTGCTGTAAGCAGGGACAGCTGTCTTGCATTAACGGCCATGCAGGCAGCATGAGGTAGCTGCCCCTGCACTCTTGGTCACTGAGCTTTAGGAGATGGCTTGGATGTGGAAGGGAACCGTTTAAGGTATTTCTCAGAGGTCTTTTTCCCAGAGGGAGATGGCTGGGCTTGTCGTTCGTCTAAGGAAGACTTAGTTTTTTGTGCGGGTAAGGCGGAATGTTTTTTAGGGCTTGGAGCCACCTCCGGGGCCTGTGAAGGAGGAGCTGTAGTCTCTGGCTTCCCCTGGCCTGAGATTTTTGTTCCAGAAGGTTTCTTAGACAACAGGCTGGTCTTCCCCAAATCTGCAGAGCGCCGGTTCTCCTTCTGCCTTAGAGCAGATTTAAAGAAGCTAAGCCCTTTGTCCTCAGACTTACTGTCCCGTTTCAGGCTGGTTTTCGCTCCACTCTGAGGAGCTCTTAGACTGGCCATGGAGGAGCTTCGCACGGTCCGACCATCCGTTGAACTTTCGCTTGACCTGGATGGTGGCACCCGGGCTGTGCAACTGGCTTTTGATGCAGTGGCTTTGTCTGAACCTATGCTAACCTTAGAGCCTTCCCGGCTTAGGCTTTTTTCGGGGGCCCTGTGTTTGCTCGAAGTGGTGGACACCGATGAAGATCTTGAACACTGGGTAGGTTTTTTGGGTGCAGGGGACGAGGTGTTGCTAACTGCAGAACTTGATTTTTGCCCCTGCTGAGAGGCTGGAGAGGGGGTACCCGGAGTTTTCGCAGTCTCTTTTCTAAGCTGTGTGGATGCACGACGTACAGGAGTTTTAATTTCAGTCTTTTTGCTTTTTGAACTATGCTTCCCAGGAGTGCCAGAAGCGGAAGATTCCTTTTCTGATGCCCGAGGTGCTTTCTCCTGCTCGGTTTTTGTTTTACTGGCTACAGGCTTCTTACCAAGTATTTCTTCACTCTGAGGGTTATTCTCTCTCACTGGCGAGGAGTTTACGGAATCACTCTGGTCCACAAAGGCAATATGGTTGTTGTTATCTAGAGGATCCAGCAGTGGGTTCCTGCTCACAAGTTCTGCAGCACTCTTCCCAAATGATTCGCTGGGAACTGATTTTTTGGCCAGTGGTTCTCCCTGAGTTACGCCCTCCGCCACTGCTAGCGGGGCCCGGCATGATGTTCGATGTTCACGCTTTACACCTTCCATGTGCTCTTGGAAGCTTCCAGACAGATTGCGAAGGCTCCCAAAACAAGAAGTGGTCACTCGGTCATCCGCTTCCCCGATCTTGCTGAGGGATGAACCATGGATTGGCGAATCAGAGGGATGACGACAGGAGGTGACTGACCGCAGGTGGAGTTTTGCTGCTAAGGACCAAGACTGACGGAAGCCATTTTCATTGGCCACAAGAGGGCTTGTAACTGAAGATCGGCCAGACATGCTTTGACGCTGTACGCTACGAACAAAGGGTCGAGAGGAAAAGCCACCTGGGGGAAAAAACACAGGCATTGCCAACAAGAGTCATCTTAGGGAAAAATTGGCCAAGTACTGCTGGCAGTTCCTTGAGAACTCAAAAGAAAATGCATATCTAAAATCTATGCAAGACTATCCCCTCTTACCATCATCCTCACTCCTCTCCCCTGTAAGTTCCACAGACTCAGCTAATGATGCCAGCGAAGTGCGTCGGGATGAGGCAGCAGATGCAATACTGGGCTGGCGACTTCCAGGGAGACGGGAAATCCAGTGGTCACACAAAGACGAGCTTGTGGAACCTTAAAAAAAGGCAGACAGGTCATCCCAAATCCTCTCTCACACCCATACGTAAGCTGTTAATGCTTTTTCCCCTCTTCATATGGAACTCCTTGATCGTTTCTTCGGCAGGAGCTGTCTCACTTTAAAACGCTTGTGATAATAGCTTTACTGCAAGATTGCATATGAGCATCTATTCTAGAGATTCAATCTACTAAAGCAATCCACATGAAGCAGCATAAACTTCCTACTTGAGCTGACAATTGGGCTCCAATGGAATCTTCATGGGAACTGGAAGAAAACTTGGAAGATTGGAAGATACTAATCTGGATAGATAATCTGGACAATAACAGAACAATCTGAAAAGCGAGAGATGATTTCCAGTGCAGTATTCATTTATATCGTTTTCTTTTTTCCCCTGTCATAAATGGAATTATCAACACCCACTGTCACTTGTGGATTTATAATATGGTAATGGAGCTTGATACATTACTAAAATTACGCTGGAATTATGACTTCCTATACACAAACCACACTTTTTTTTTTTACTTTAAAAGCAACAGACATTATGAATTCTCTCTCATATATAATAGCATTGAGAGCAGGGGAATTGTCAGTCATGCAGGGTAGGGCTTAAAGCAAAGTGCAATATGATATGTCATTGTATGCCCCCATCCAGTTCGACCAACAATTCAAACCAAGGCTATGCCGGATGGTTTTGTGTGTGGAGACGATGGAAAGACCTACTGGATCATGTCCTTTGGAGATGTCAAGGACCACCAGATCAAGAAAGAAAGAATGGAATGAAAAAGGGAGAGGGAGAAGATAAAGAGGACGAGAGAAGAAAAGGAGGCACATTTATAGTAGTTATAACTGCAGAAAATGTAGCCTAATCTTTTATTAAAATCTGTGCAAAGGATCAGCATCTTCCACCTTAGCAGAGGGCATGCAGCACGAGAAGGAACTTCAGTACATATTAACCTGCCACAGAACTGTTTGCCGACCAAGACGGGACAGCCGCCCTGCGCTGGTAGAAGAGAATATAAGCAGTCGGTTTGCAGACGTCGTCCTCCGGCAATGGCTGCACATCGCTGTCATCAAAGCAGTACCACATGCCATCAACAGAGTTCTTGCAATAGGCTGAGAAAAAGGAGTGACCGTTACAAGATTAATAGCAATATAAAATATATTATCCAACACCCCTTAATATTTCGAGGTGCAATTCTGTATTATTGCTAAATAAGCACTAAAACAGCTAAGTCTGCACATCTCCATATCGCATAGAGCTGGATACACGTTTCCATAATATATATACATGTAAATTTAACAGGGGGTCACTCATGTTTGTTGGACCAAAGTTTACTAGCTACTGATTCCAGGTCCTAGCGATAGCTTCACCCAGAATATTATAATAAATGGACTCTCTACAGCATTTTCATTGTTATCAACACACTGTCCCCTTTGTAAAATGTCATGGGATACACTCCATATTGCCGAACGTTAATACCTGTATAGTGACCTCCCTGCATGGTTCCGTGGTGATTGCATACGGCGTAAAGGTCATATACGAAATCTTCAGGGTCACGGCCGAGACCATACGGGCGTCTCCAAGGCGACCAATGCGATGGAAGGCTCCAGGAGCTCTGACTGCGCTTCACCACGTGAGGCGTCATGTCGAGCCCCATGAGCGGGAAGCGGACCATGTTCTGTAATTTCACCCTCCGGTCTCCGTCCTACAGAGAAGCAAGAATTACCTACAAGAAAGCACTTCTGCCCTACGTGGCCAAAGGGTCCTCTCTCATGTTAAACATTTACAGTAACAAGAGATCACCCATTTACTAGAATGCCTATTAACCCCTGTGTCACATAATGGGCTCACAGAACAAGTTCCCCAATCATTTCCCGGAGTGCCAGGGTTCTACGTGCCCTGGATATATCACCACCTTAAGGTAAACATGACCAAGTGCCACAAACAGCAATAATATTTTACAGGGTTAGATAATAGATTATATCGCCTTGACAGGGGCCGCTAACACAATATCTTTTAGAAGGGAAATTACAGAAATATATAAACTGCTATAAGACTGCAAAATAAGAATATTGGGTAGATAAGAGGAAGGGTAATACTGCTGCAAGATTTGTATAACAATATTCTTTAAGAAACATAAGATGGACTAATGAGGCTCAGTTACTTGTCAGCTAATATTTATTTATAAGACTGACCAGGTAACCTACGTATCTGTCTGTACTTTCAGATATATATATATATATATATATATATATATATATACATACACACACTTATTTTGTATACATTTTTGTTCTCCTGTACTAAATAAAAAGCGAGTTTAAATAATACTGGTACTGTCAGGGGCTCGTGCTATCATCTAGGGTCCATATGCTTACTTGTCGAAATCTCTTCAGGTGTAGAATAAGCACGTCAGGCAGGGTCCACAGGCTCAGTTTAATGCTGCCTTGTTGAAGCTGTTTGCAGTGAGGGCAGCGCCAGGCATTGCCAGGAGCCAGCTGCAAACAAACAGTACACGCAGTCAGATGATCATTTCCGATTTTCCACAATGGGTTTAGAGATGTGCCCAAGTTTTATAATCATGACATAGGGTGTTTCTTTTCCTCCCGCTCCATTATTACAATTTATCATCCAGTAAAACATTTTATACACTTATTCTGTACAGGAGACCTTTTGTACTTAGATTGCAAGCTCTCGAGCGGAGCCCTCAAAAGACCACCATTCCTGCCTGGAACTTTGTATAAAAGTACCAATAAGTCAAGATGGCGGATTCATCTTCTGATGGGTCTGTATGTATTGGCATGAGATTTTATGTCCGTGGTATATACCTGCTCCTCTTTGGTATAAAGCTGAAAGCACTGAGAGAGGCTACAGCACTGTGGTTGTTGATGTACCTCCCGCTGGAGACGTACGCTCTCGGAATCCGGAACATATTCATCCTCTGTGTTACCAAAAAGGCTGAAAAGAGATCACAGTCAAAGAAATGTCCCGGTAACAACGGCAAAACACCATCTGCTATAAAGTATCTAAAGAAAATGACATGCAACTGAGTTTCAGAATATAGCAATTTAAATTACCCTACAAAATGACGATATTGTCTCTTTGGACCTTGTGGCTTGCACCTAGAATACGGTCTTTCTTAAAAATCCCATAAACACGCCAAGGAGCTGCATCTGGGCCATTAGCGCCTAGTTAGACAGCCATGATCAAGAACATTGTCTTCCCAATGAACATTTTATAGAGATGTGCACTACATAAAAATAGACCGTGTACAAAAAGTCTTGAAATGATAAAAAGATTGGATTTATGAGGAAAAAACCCAAATACACTTAAAATCACGTAATCACGTAAAATGGACTTTGAAGAAAGCTTATAACCATAAGCATTACATTTTTCTCTGCCTGCAATTAGCACTATTGGAGCCAGACTGCATTTTCTCCTCTTAGATTCCACTTGAGGAATAACCATTGCGGTCACACGAAAATTCTTATACGAGCTGATAAAAGCCTCAAGGCTGTCATCGTTGAGCAAATGAGAATCAAAATTGGCTCATAGGGTACAGGATTAAAGGCGCAGATGAAATGCGATTGCCCACAAGCCTGTCATTACTATCCGTAATTTTGTAAATGAGTAAAGAGACGTGGGAAGTGGTAAACGGGTCGGTGTTTCAAGCTGTCAGGCAACACAGTGACAGAAGCCTAAAAGCTTCCATCTCTGTTCTCACTTAAGCTGAGTAAAGACACATAATGGCAAAGGGTGAGACTGAAGTGTGTTGGGCTGATTTGGGGAGATATTTAATAGTTTGAGAGTAAAGCATAGCGAGACCCTGAGCATCACACACCCCGTGTAAAAAGGCAGGCATTAAATACTCTTTTATTCAGATTCCGGGCAGGCCTAATGGACCGAATATATATCTCCCTTCAAAGTCTTGTTTCTGTCCTTGTGTTAAATTTTTATGGAATGGACCTAGTCAGTGAGCCGCCACCATGTTTAATGGATTCATCAGTGAACCCAGCAGATCCTCTGAACCCAAAAGCACTCAAGTCTAGGGTGGCAACATCCCACAAAATGAGTTGGGGACAATACACAGTCCTCTGTCTACATAAATAGGGACTTTTCCCATTAAAAACAAAATAAAGGTTGGGTGTTCTCTTGAATATATATATATGGTTACCCTGAATATAAAAAGAGACCAAAGAACAATTAAAGGTTTAAGTCTTGTCAAATGCTTCTTATCTACAATCAAACTCTATGTTTATATGTTAGAAATACTCACTATTCCTTAGTCTCTCTGTCCCACTCCACCACCATCTTCACATGAGCTGCCCCACCAGGACCACAGGACTTCATTGCCCTGAAAGAAGCATACAGCGTGGTCAGAAGCAAGGTCTAATTGGCACGTTTATCCATGTGGCCAGTTTTACATTTGTTACGTCTGATCCCTGTTCAAATGCCGTACGTTAGTGAATACAGGACAAAAGAATGCTTCCAGTTCGTTCAATCTTTATGCAACATTTTATCCTCCTATCCTTTATTTATTAAGTAATATTACACTACAGTCACATTAGTTATGAGGCTTTGGCACTTTGTTAATCCATTCCATGTCAAAGAGCTCTGTAATGCAAGCCCAGTTAAGACTGATCAAACGGACCAAGATCCATCCATTCTTTACGAAGAATCTGTGATGTCACCAAAGGGCCTGCTCTTACATTTCCTTTTTTTTTTTTAAACACGAAAAAGTTTCAGAAATAGTCTAAATATTCCCAAAAACAATAATATGGTGTGCATAAGTGTACATGAATGGCAAGTTTGGGGGGTTTCGTTTGTTTTATTGCAGGCCATCTTCTTCTCTGGCTCCGGAGCCTACCTTTCCACTGTGGGGTGACAGAGAGGCTTTTCTTCCTGAGGCAAGAGGTACGTTATCCCAACGGCGGTAACTACACGTAAGCTGAACGGGCAGACCTGCAAGCGATCATAAAAGGTATTGTTGTTTCAAAAAGAGAAAATTTAGAGACTCTATGAACTAGAAAGAAAATCTTCCAGTGCATAAGTTCCTACCATGCCAGGGAGCGGAGACCTCCCTACTTACAAGCTGCGCAGAATGATCCCACATTACGTCAGTACATAACCCAGTAATTATGTTGTTGCAGTAACTAGTATTGCAACCTACACATTTTCTGCGTTATGATCCGTCAGCACCCACCTGAACGCACACCGAAGGACGCAAGAAATACTGCATTTTTTCCAAGATTTCCTTCTGTAGTACGTCCCATGTGATCTTCCGGTCTAGATACAGAACGAACGGCTGTCCAAACCTAATTAAGGGAAATTTAATATGTGTTGAATCTACAAAGTGACAAAACTAGAATATGTAGACTTAGCAAGATGACTACCTTTTGCCATGCTGTCCACTGTAAGCTCTGTTACACACGAGCAGTATGATCTTATCACCAGCGGGTGATCTGTTCACGGGAAGCCGCACAGGACTCGATGAGTAGACTGGAGATCTATGCGGGTCTGTCCCATTCCTAATATAGTTCTGGTTGTTGTTGACACATATTCCTGGGAGGAAAGAGAAGAAAGTGAACAGGGAGAGCATATTACACTCCCAAGGAAAAAGCATCAACGCTCCTTAAAATACCTGGAACGTAACATTAAACCTCTATATCTGACCCCAACCTACTGCAGTTCTAAGGATGCAACCTACTGCATTTCTTGCTAACTGTTGCTAAAAGATGTGAAAAAAGTGACATTTCATTAGTTGAAGTTCTACGCTACTTAAGGGGAATTTGCCTTGTGCATTTTACAATTTCATGAAGTCATGACATTTAATAACATCACAAATGATAACACACATAGCTGACAACAGCATTACCAAATGTTGACGTACAGGCACAGAAGGGGTCCCAACTCTTACAAGCTTACAATCTATCATTTTTTCCTTTGACAATTCCATGTTTTGAAAAATATGCATAGAATAAAAAATTCTGAAACAAAATCATGAATAAGGCAGAGTTTCTATGTGCAGATATTTTCAAAGACAGCCATTTTTAATGCTGTACAAAGGACCCTAGCATTACCTCTCTGGCTTAAAATTCCTTCAGATGGGAAGATTTCTGGAGTCTCAAAGGCGAATATGCAGTCACTTTCGTGGACGGTATCCAGATCATCTGTGTCAGAGAAGGAGCGGTGGAACCCATCAAAATACATTTCAGTGATAACTATCTGGAAAGACAGAGAAAGAGGAAGAAGAGTAGAGGCCAGACCTTAAGAGGAGAAATGGAGACACAAACAGCCAAGGTTTGCTACGGGTTATCCACTCATTGCCACACTACAATAGGCAGGATTGCATTTCCATATCACTTATTGATTCATGTTGGATCACCGTTGTATGACGGGATCTTGCACGTTACTAGCCTTTCCTGACTGGCCGCTCGTTTTACATTTCAATCTTCATAAAACGAGACAGCAAACAGGAGGTGATTTAAATGAATGCCAGAAATGACTTCCACTGCTGGGGAGTAGAAATGTCTTGTAACTGTGGCCCTCTGGGGCAGGAGTTCACGGCGTGTTCTAGAGAAGTTGTTCCCAACCCTGTCTTCAGGCACACCGATAATCCAGGTTATCCTGAAACTCGGTATAGGAATATAATAACTAGTACATCCTGGCCTGTTGGTGTGTCTTAAAGACTTGGTCGGGACCTACATTCTAGAGGCCCAACATATCTCAGGTGGCCTCACGCTTACCTGGTCGGTGGGAATCTTTGTCTCCATTGATATAGCTTCCCTCAGCCTCACCACAGTCCCAGACAGAGGTACAGCGACACCAATGCGCATACAGTGTGAGCATTTTCCTTGGTACACCACAGTCACATACAGAGGTCTGGAAAGCATGGGGGGGAAAACATTAAGACCATGGATTGAAATACACATTACAACTTTTCCAGGCGAAAGACTATCACACACAAGACTTCTGCAAGAAACATTGGCAAAATTTATCATGATGACCTCTATATAACCTGAATGTGAATCTATTTCCTAGAAGAAGACATCCTTCTGGAGATAAAACGTTTCATGTATTTTAACATGATTTTACTCTTTTTAATATCAACATATCAGAAACATTAACGTAATAAACCATAATTGGAACGTTGGAGCAGCATAAGCTGGTTAATTGCTGAAGCTTGTTCTTACCGTGTATGAGGCAAAGGGATGGGCAAAGAGATGCACAAGAAAGGGTCAAAGGTGTTACTCTGTTTCTGACAGTGAGGACACGTCAGGGAGGACCTACGAGGGAGAAGGGAACAGTGACACCAAAGACAGAGTTATCAGCAGCAGGACAGACATCGTGGGAAAAGGGGTCAGACTGCCGTCACGGGCAATGCTACAAAAGCAGGTGTTATTGTGGTTAAAATGGTAGGCACAATTTCTGGGAGAAAAATAAAATCAGCTTTATCAAGGTGGGACATTTTACCTGTACTGAGCTTGAAAAAGTTCCTGAACAAAGGTCCCGCTGGTTGGGAAGGGGGGGCCCTCTCCCGTCAGGTCTTCTTCAATGGGTGGCTGTAATCAGAGGGGCAGATGTTGCATGAACACCAACACACAGAGCAGGAACCTCCCGCTCCAAACCGTGTAAAGCATCCAACAAGCAGACTTTTCACATGTTTTCCATTTCTGGACCAACAAAACTTTTTGATACACATTTAACAATTCAAATCCAATCATCCAGCCTCCTCAAAAAAGATGCAAAAGTTAACGAAAACATTTCTTACATGAGTTTTACTTTACTTGTAGAGCATTAAAAGGGGTATTATACATTATATATATATATATATAGTGGGAGGGACTAGATTGTTCCTTTAACAGGAACTTTGTCACAACTGTGCCTCCTGCTGTCTTAATGCCAGAAAGCACAGAGTACGGATGGATTGTCAGATTCGTATGGATTGTAGTTTTTCGGCATACCCGAGGCTTGTGCTTGACAACAAGGTTCAGGTCCTCGTGCACCCGGTCCAGTAGCCAAAGGAGGAATTCTTGAGCATCGTGCTGAGAGGTGCCTCGATATTGAAGTGCATTTCTCGCTACAATTGTCTATGGAGAAAACAAATACGTTTAGTTGAAGCACATGGGCTAGGAATCTGCGTTTGTCTAGAAAATGTAACATTTTATTATTATTAAATACAGCATTAGAAACACCATTCCTAGTGATGTTGAATTTCAAAACCTTCACCAAAACGAATCCTTTAATTTTTGCCCCGTTAACATTGCGTTTTATTTTGCCAGGAACACCTTAATAGTCATGTGACACAAAGGCAGGCACTGATAGGCTGCTGATATAGAAACAGTCACGGACGGATCAGCAGCGTTCGCTTTACTCTAACACATAACTAAGGTATAAGTCTTCCAAGGGGAAGGGGATTAAGACTGAGCCACTCTATTGTTTACCGCAATGCAGTATGATAAGGAGTCAGGGTGTCAGTAGTTGGTTAGGCCAAGATAACAGAGCCAGAACATATAGGTGGCTAATTGTTTTAAAACATTATAAAACCAGTGGTTTAAAACAAAAAAAAAAACCCTCATAACGTGTAAAAATTGACGGCGTTCCCCTTTTAACGCGTGAAGTCCATGAGAAGGAACACCCAGCAACATTTGTATCGCTTCATAAAGAACACTGGACCTTCTTTATAATAAGGAAGGCTGCATGCCATCGAGGAGCGGCGGGTGAGAGACCCGGGGGCTATTAATTAGTTTGTTGCTTGCCATGTTCCCCTGCCAGCGCTGTTTGATCATAAAATAACTTTTTCGCTTTGAGCCTCAAGTCACTAATAAAAGCGCACACGGTCCGTAACACGCTAAAGCGCGCAGGAGACGGCCACATAGGCCGTGCGCTTATTTGCTGAATTAGAGACGCTTTAAAGAGATATTTCCCAAGAGCGCTGGGCTGAAAGGAAAAGTTCAGGGCTTTATATTTATAACAGAGCAGGGAGAATCCAAAACGCGCCCCCTTTTACCGTTTCCATGGCAACCGTCCATTGAATGTCCAACGTTGACGGTATAATTGGTGGGTTTCGTCATATAACGAAAGAACGTGAAATCTCTTTTTTTTTTTTTTTTTTCCTCGTCGCCATTCACAACCAGAGATACCGGCAACGAACCCACTTGGCTTATCTGAATTACCAAGTTTTATGCTTTTACAACCAAGAATCCGCATTCAACATCTTTTAGTTTTGAAAAAATACGTTGATTAAGGTAATTTGACTTTGTGGAGGTGCTTTGGGAACTTTTGGAGTTACTACCATGTTTTTATACCCATCATTTGAATCTATAAGAGTATGTTATTGGTGAAAACAAGGCAAAAAAAAAAAAAACACAAAATCACTCCCCATAACAGGTAAAATACAATGTAAATCAAAATACTGTAGTTCTGTTGTAAGGATGGGGGGGTTGCTGTAGCACTGGCACTGCAGCTTCTCCTAAAGGTTTTTTTTTCTCTTTCAGGCAAAGAATTCATATTAATATGCGTACTTTGTAATTTAATATCCATTCTCCGTAGGTAAGGCTGCATAGAACAAACTGTCCTACCCAACATTATTCCACCCTTCGTAATAAACCTCCACCCTTTTAACGTTCCCATGGGCCTTCTTCACAGTCCTAGAAATACAGAAGTCTGAGGATTTCATTTTTTCCCCCGTACATAATAGAAAACGGTGATCTGGTAAATTATATTTTTAAATTTCTTAAATAATTTTTTTTTCCCCTTTTCCCTCTTTGTTCCTCCCCCACTCCCCTTTTTCCTTTCTGTACCCTTCCTACCTAATTTACAAAATAATTTAAAAAAACTCTGATTTACCCTTAAATAACTTGTTTTTAAACAATCAATAACATTATGTATATACTTAAACAAGAATTTAAAGTTTGGACCTAAGCCATATGGAAATTGGGCATTTTTGTGGATTTCCAGTATCTTTATGATAAGCCAGGATTTAAAAACGCCATAAAAAAAAAAAAGGAAAATCCCCAGACGTGTTTAATTATGTATAACAAAAAAGCCAGATCAGACAAAATCAGACAAAGCCTAAAAATATACTAAAAAAAAAAAAAGACTTAAAAAACCTAATAATTCTGTTATTTTGCTTAAAAACTTCCAAAACCATGAAGTGCTGTATTATTATGACTCCCCTGGACTTCTTCTTCTAGAGGTCGTAACCTTATTTAAAAAAATCAGTGAAGATGTTTCAATCCCAATCAGACAGCGGCGAGACTGCGACCTCCACCCCGCCAAGTGCTCTTCAGGATTAAAGTGGCTTTTCAAAAGGAGACAAAGAAAAGATGAGGTCGGGGAGAAAGAAAAAAGTGTAAAAAATAAAGAATACAATTAGACATGGTTACAGGATTAAAAATCAAATAAGTATATTAACCTGCGAGTCAAAATGGGATCATTAATACAAAAAAAAGCTTGCATACGTATTTGACGTCTTATCTTCTTGTCTTCTTGATAAGAGGGACTCTCCATAGAAAATAGACTAACGTGTAATGTACCACGTCTTTAAAGACGTCTATAAGAGAGCAATGTGGCTGCTCCCATTAAACATAAGGGAATTAAAAAAAAAAAAAAACTTAAAAATTGGTGACCCATAAAAAAAAAAAATACAAAAAAAATAAATCACTCTTCAAATGTTTAGAAAGATGGGATGGTCCGCATTGGGATAAATGGTTAACGTACGGTCAAATCAGACCAGAATCATAATAAAAGAACTGTAAATACAGTATATGTCACTGTGTGATGTCACTCGCAAGGTGTGCACGGTATTAATTTCATGTTCCACGCTGCCTGGGGGGGGGACCAAGAGCCGCACCCAGAAAAAAGACAGGCGTTCAAGGACTTCGCACCCGGTGCACCGGAATATGAATTGTGAAATACTGAATCTTTTGTGTGTTTTAAAAGAAAAGGGGCGCTCCTGAGCATTTGAAGAAAAATGAAAGGATATTGTATGGCAGTTCATGAACACTACCGTTCAAAAGTTTGGGGACGCTCAGCTGTTTTCATAGAAAACAAGGACATTTCTAGCTGTAACATTAGCCGTTTAAACTTAAAGTTTGATTAGGGAACATAACGTGCCACTGGAACACAGGAGTGATGGGAGTGATAAAGGGCCACTGGAACACAGGAGTGATGGGAGTGATAAAGGCAACTGTGATGGAATAGGGCCACTGATAAAGACTGGAACACAGGAGTGATGGGAGTGATAAAGGGCCACTGGAACACAGGAGTGATGGGAGTATAAAGGGCGCCACTGGAACACAGGAGTGATGGGAGTGATAAAGGACCTCTGTACGCCCTTTTCCTTTATACGTATAATTCAGAGGGTTATTAGTTTTTGTTGTTAGTGGAATGGGTTGCATGTTAACCCATTAAAATCTTCATGACTTTCCATGGCGCCATGAAAAACAGTAGCCCCAAAAACCTATCATGAGGTCTGTATGTCTGAGATCCATAGCACTTAGTCTACTAAATCATGTTCAATAAAAGGGTTACAAGATGAGACTTTTGGACAAAGGAAGTTTGCATCTTGAGTTGGTGGAAGATTAACTTAGGGGAAAAAAAAAACATTTTAAGAAAGAATGCACCATAAAAATCATTCTTACTGACTTGGACAGGTGCAATTTTAACACCAATCTCAGGAAAATATTATAATGGCAAATCTGAGATCAGCTGAGTAGCTGCCAGATGGGGTAACCTGATCTCTAGCCTTAAGGCTGAGGATGTGAAGAAGCCTGAGGTGCCTTTTTTGAGCCCCCAGGTTAGGTCCTCCTGGGCACTTGGGTGAGGGCTACGCTCTAGACTCAGCCCCTTACTCGTACATTTTTAATTTCTCCTCACTGGCCCTGGTAGCGTATTTCAAACATGGGCTGGGGTTGTAATGGCGGGGTGTGGCACAGATTGGGTAAGTTTAATCATGGACGGTACAGATGCCATCGTGGAGCCAGGTCCCTGAAGACTCTGCTTTTTGGTGGGGGATGTGGGTTGACCTTTTGGCTCCTACATCTCCTGGATGACTTTAGTAATCACCCTCTTTG
Organism: Spea multiplicata; assembly: GCA_009364415.1. NCBI lineage: Eukaryota > Metazoa > Chordata > Amphibia > Anura > Pelobatidae > Spea > Spea multiplicata. Next base: position 3,810,315 of record VKOC01000009.1, read on the forward strand.
GAGGAATGGATACATTCCAGCCCACCCATGTTCTTTTTAACCAAGGAGAAAAGGAAGGGAATACACGGCCCTATAAGGATTGTGGCCTCAGAAGACAACTGGGGGCCCAGTGTCCCACCGCAGCCACCAACTGTGTTAAGCATAATTTAGGCGGGCGTCTAGAATAAATCTCATCCACTGGAACTTGCATTTGCAGACCAGGCTTGTCCATGAGCCCATTAAATCCAAGAAGTGCATCTATTCTAAATAGAAGAAGCAAACTGGATTTAGTGCAATTTCAGCGCTACTCCGCCATCACTGGCCCCTTAATACATCCATTATACGAAACGATAACACCGTAATAGGTATCTCACAAAATATATGTAATGAAGAGAAAAAAGGTTTTTAATGAAGTATTGATTAATACATTAAATATGGGGAAATAATATAAATGATAATCCAATTAAAAATGAAATTGATAAATTAGTAAAAAACAGTAAAACATTTAATAAGATAATTATGCAATAATTATTGGTAAATCAAGTTAATCATAGGCAAATATTACATTTCTAAATAAGCGGATAAATACATTCAATCATTGGAGAACAAAATCCATACTATTAAAATTGGAGCTCACTGTGCCTGTCACTGGTGTTCTGTGCATGGGGGATGCTGCTTGACCCCGTGCAGCACATATCCTTCTCTCCATACCTCAGGTGCCACTACCCCTAAGCTCACCTCTGACAGACACTCTGGGGTCAGGGCGGGCTCCCTGGCCACCAACAGCACTCTGGCCACTCAGGCCACCAACAGCACTCTGGGGTCAGGGCGGACTCCCAGGCCACCAACAGCACTCTGGGGTCAGGGCGGGGCTCCCAGGCCGGCACTCTGGGGTCAGGGCGACTCCCAGGCCACCGAACAGCACTCTGGGGTCAGGCGGACTCCCAGGCCACCAACAGCACTCTGGGGTCAGGGCGGACTCCCAGGCCACCAACAGCACTCTGGGGGCAGGGCGGACTCCCAGGCCACCAACAGCACTCTGGGGTCAGGGCGGACTCCCAGGCCACCAAGAGCACTCTAAAGTTGGGTCGGTTCTCCAGCTATGACCGCTCTACTGATCCTGACAGCCAAAAATGCCCTACTGATCCTGGACAGCTCCCAAACCGCCCATTACTGCTCTGCTGGTTCTCACAAGCGGCGCAGCCATGGGAGAGCTCCCAGGCCACCTCTAGTCACTCCAGCTTATCACAGGACTCCACACCCTGGGCACCTACCCTGCCAAGCCCTCCATCTCCGCCTTGCTTATCATGCCCGAGTGCCTAGGCAGCTCCCTCACCTTGAACTCCCTGCTGTGGTGAGGGGTGTACTCCAAGGTCCACAGAGATCGCAGCAACTTGGCCAGCTGCTCGGTGACCTCTCCTCGGTCCTGGGCCCCGGGGCTGGGTAAAGGGCTGCTGTTCTGATTGGTACTGGGGCTGCTTTCCGAGGCCTCGCTCTCTTTATACTGTTCCAATCCCAAGTACTCAGCGAAAAGGTCGGTGTTGCTGAGACACTGCAGCACGGCATTCATGAAGCAGGTGTTGCCATGATTCTTCAGGCCGGACAGGCCAGGGACCCGGGGGCTGGCAGGCGGCAACTGCACGCAGGAGGTGCCCTCCGGTTCCTTGGCAGCAGGGAGAGCCTGGGCTGGGGAGCTGGACTTCTCCCGCGGCGCCTCATTATCCTGTTCGTTGCTGAGGTGGGACAAGGTACTCAACGTCCTCAGGAAGCGGCTCACGAACCCTCCCCGCCGCCAGAACAGCTTCTTCCCCAGAGAAGCCTTCTTTTCCTTCCCACCGGCCGCCGAGGCAGCGGGTAAGCCCGACACCTGCGACATGAGGGCGACCCCGGGACTCCGGGCATCCCCCTCCTGCTGCTGCTACAACAGCGCCCAGGCAACAAAAACGAAGGCCCTCGGCAAGAAGCGGCTAACAGAACCAAATCACCGCTCCACGGGTGGGTGTCAGAGGATACGGTTCCTTTGGCTCACTTCCGTTTCGGGGGCCCACAGTGCAGAGCAGCTCGCACCAGCGGCGCTATCACGTGACCAAAGGTGCGCAGAGGTTCTACACAGAAAAGACGCAGCGGCGACCATCTTGGATATGGGCAGATGGGGACGTCTACCTGACTAATCAGCGTAGTGGGGCTGGGGCCGCTCCACCTATTTAAATAGCTCGTCCGGGCTAATAGATCCCGGCATGAATGAACATGTCGTGCAGCAGATCGCTCCTTTATAACTAGCTGGGGTTTATTCTCTAAACAGTGTGCAATGGGATGTTTGTAATCACAGACAGCTCTGGTTATGCCATATATCCATAACTGGGAATTAACCCTCGGTCTCAGGGAAAACAGTCTGGAACTGACTCTCCATTGATATGATAAAATCTAAGACTCCCGATTGGTGCTTTTGTTCCAAGTACGTTATAAACGTAATGTATGGCTGTGCGTATCCAGCCATCGCCGCGCTTACATCATCGGGAGGCCGCTGACCTCAAAGTGCCAGGGCTGCCACATCATCACCAATGTGACCCTGCATCTGGATAATTTACCTAAAAACATAACTATCTCTCATACTAACCAGGCCCTATGTCTCGGGGTCATCTTCAACCCAACTCTCTCCTTCATCCCTTAAATTCAAGCTCCTGCTGTTCGCAGATAAAAAACATCTCTCACGTCCCCCCATTCCTCACACAAGAAGCCACATAAAGCCCGGCTCATCACATTATCAACTGCCTTGGATATTGCAACAATCTTTCATCTCAACTCCCTCTGCAATCCATCCAAACCGCTGCCGCTAGGCTCGTCTTCTGCTTTCTCACTTTGCAGCGACGCCACTGACTCCGTATTATTAGAATCTATAGCCTGACATACAAAGCCCTCCATGATGCTGCTCCCCCACACACTTCTGCCTTCATAACCAAAATATGTCAAGGTGGGGACAAGAAAGGGGATGTAAATCACCTTCCGCTTAAAGTTAAGAAATAAGTAAACAACGTGAATCGGAAACTTTTATCCACCAGGTAAGCCTGAAGATTTATTTTTTTCCACAGAAATCCTATAGTGCAAGGGATTCTGGGTAGGTATATGCAAATCAACTTAACAAGGCCCACCCCATTTTACTACTAAATCCACTTTATTATCCACTTTATAGGGCTCATGTCTGTTGTGCTAGACAGCTGTCCGTGAGCGGTGATCTGGCTTCCTTACCTCTGTCCCAGGATTTGTTTAACCCCTTAAGGACAATGGGCAGTCCAACCATTGAAAACAATGCATTTTGAGCCCGTACACTTACGGGCTTTGTCATTAAGGGTTTAAAAGCTGTACAAGCAGCAGACATGAGCTCTAAGGGATCCGTGAACAGTGGATAAAGAGGCAAAAGGAGTTGCTAAACTGATCTGCATATGCATACCCAGAACCCATTGCACTATAGCATTTCTGTAGCAAAAGGCTTTAGGCTTGCCTGGCGGATGTGAGTTAATGTTTGGCGATGCTTCATAAGAAGTGGCCTTTCTTATCCCCTCCATAACATGTGTTGAGTGTAAAATGTTACTGGTGTGAATAAACTCGGTCCTGCTGTCTTAAAGACTGAGAAGCTACACCGTTAGGTGTTCTTTGGTTTGGTCTGCTTTGTGTACGTTGTACTTCTCTGGTGATGTTGACAAGACCACCTTCTGTGTTAAGGAACCTTATCTGCTGGGTTTTTTTGTGGGGGGTTTTTTTCTCTCACCCCAATCTTAAAAGTATTTTAGCTGAGGGTGATGGGTGACTAGTCTTGATTTACAGCTATGGGCTAGGCTAGTATATGGCATTTGCACTGTTCACCCATTGGCCTTTTGGCTAAGTTCAAGTGTAGTATGCTATGGGAAAGGTGGGGAACATTTGATTCTCTGGCCTTAGGGTTGAGATATACGTGAGAAAGACCAGTATAGGGAATAAGATAGTAAATGGTAGGAATAATCAACCTTAAAGGCTTCCTGGTGTATCTGGAACCACAGCTGCAACCCTTGAGCAACACTCTCCAGGTGTTGAAGTAATACAGAAAAAAGTCCACTAGGGGGCGCTCGTGTGTTCCATTCAATGCAAAATAAAACAGAGAGAAAATATATATAGTGTAGGAGTAAAACAGTATGTTTTGCCCTGCGTGTCGCAGATTTCCCACTCACAGTGTATTGATGGAGTTCAATGCGTCATAGAAATAACCTTGAGGTCCATATGCCAGGATGTAAACCGAGAAGACAAACCAAACAAGGATCCAATAGTGTGTTATGTATGTGGCGCTGGATACGCAACAAGTGGAAATATACTTACACTTAAATAAGTGTCAAGATACTCGTAATTCCTGGTGGTAATCTGGTCGCGTCTGTATATCCTTCTGCTTTGAAGAATCCAATGATGAGATACCAATGTGTGTGTGGTGTCTAAAAACCAACCACTATTCACATATAAGGTATATTAAAAGAAATATTTATTCTAAATTAGCAGCCAGCTGGATACATATCCACTGCAGCTTTAAAAAGTCTTTAAAATATCATAAAAGTGATAATACAAATAAAAGTACTGATAAAATAAAATTATATCATAAAAAGTCCTTGAAAAGTCACTCAACGCGTTTCGCCGTATAAGGCTTCATCAGGAGTAGTATTTTCTCTGAAGTGAAGGTCCTTTTAAATGTTTGTTTGGCGCCATCTACTTGTCTTCCGTGTTGTGGCGTCTGACGTCAGCTGGACGATTACTTCCGGATTCAGTTCATTCATTGACATGCCGGGGTCGCTGCCTTCAGTGAAGCTTGGATACCGATCGGAGGATTCGTTGCACCGTAGGATTAGAGGTAAGTGTGAAAGCAGTGTCACTGTATTGTTATCTTTTATATTGCAGGCTATTCCCGCAGAGAGAACATCGTGATCGGTATTACTGCCGATGTATGCGGCTGTTACGGAGATCAAAGGGTGAAAGTATCGGGGCAGTGAGGCGGTGATGTTTGCCGAAAACGAACAGTGAAACGGGGATACAAAGAAATATATATAAAAACTGAGATCTAGAAGATGAAGCATGGCCTGATAATAGAAGAAGCCTGGTGTATATGAAATGTGTTATGCTGGTATATATACCAATACATAAATGAATAAATTAAAATGGATATATATAAATGAGCATCATGTGATTATATGTGTGTATTGAAATAAATAAACTGGATAGGGTTGAGATAGCAAGGCGCCTGAGGTTCTGATTTGCCCTGGCTAAATGCTGGAATCATAAATCCACAGGTTACATGTCTCTGTGTAACAGATCTACAGTAAAGCACAAACATGGAGCATAAGCATCATGCACACAAGCACTCAAGAGCAAAGACGGACCTGTCCCACAAACATCACAAGCACACAGCATGAAGCTTACCCTCAACCACAGAGATTAATTTAAATATAAACTCAGCCCACTAAAAACTAACTTGCACTCAGCAGAAAATAATCAATGCACCTATGTGAGCAAGGATGGCCACATTTGAACTCACTGATACACTTGGGGTGACCTCAAAGTGCCTTTCTCAAAGCAATAAATTGCATGCAAAGAAGTAGGAGATGAACTTAAATGAGGACATGCAGTGGTTTATTACACTGTGCACCCCTGCTCAGAAATGTTTTCGGTTTTTGTTCATTTGTGTCTTTCTCACGAATAAATCTTTTATTAACATATCAGCCTAACCCCACCCATAAGGGCTGGCCAAAAATCAAAATGAGATGCAAAGTTCCTATGCACAAGGGAACCAACAAACTCCAGACATGTCTTTTGGCCTTCATGGGCCTGATCAGAAGGTTTCCAGTTGGTCACCATCTAGAAACAAGTGATCAAGGAGGTCTATGTCGGGACTCTCTGTTACACGTGATATTGAGTTGGTCTCTTTCTTTTCTATTTCTCCCTCTGCTATCTCATGGGTTCACCCCAAGTGTAAAAGTAGATGCCGTCATGGACCTCCTACACATGTTGCCAAGGTGTGTATGTTGATTTGTAACAAAATTTGTGAGGTCTTGCTTTCACATGAATGGGGCATAGTGAAGTGTGCAGTGATGTATAAGGAACTCGATGAGGGAGGCAAAGGCGTGCCTGACATCCTTACCACGCTGAGGGCCTTTTTTTGTGTGTGACTGCATGCTCAGGGTTCTCAGAGGCGTAGAGAAAGACTCTGCTGGAAACTCCATGTCTTGTTTATTCCTACTGCTCCTGTGGCGGCAACTCAAGTGGGAAAAGTGAGACAGCTCCTTTCCTTACAATTGGACAATGCTTTGGTTCTACCCGGACGTGGCAAAATTTTTAAGGGAGCATGCAAACTCCTTTTGGTCATTGTTGACCTTATTTGCATTCACCTGCCCAGAATCCCTTGTGGTTGTGGCAGCACCATGAGATTTCTGAAGGAAAAACAAGCCTTCTGGTTTGTCTGATGTCTGTAGATGAGTGTTTAATAATACTTCTACTACCCCCTTAATTTTAAGTGGAAGGGTTTTCCATCACCTTTACGCACCATAACTTTTGTAATGGCATTTCTTGTGCTCCCCAAGCCTCAACTATTAAGAAAGTGCTGCAGCCTCATGCTGATGGATCTCATTTAGGACAAAACCGCTGTCCATGACTGGTGTTCTGGTTATCATGCCTTTTACCTGAGTTTTGTCTAAAGACTGATTTGTACAGTGAGTGATTAGATTCAAGGGAGCCATGTATAAAGTGGATATAAAAGCAAAAGGTGATCATTGTTGAACATGTTTGCATATGCCTACCCAGAATCCTTTGTGGCAGGGCCGTGAGATTTCTGGCTTGTCTGGTGTTTGTAGATTAGCGTTGTTAAACACTCAGCCACACCAGAAGGCTTGTTTTTTCCCCCCAGAAATCCCATGGTGCTGCCACAACCACAAGGAATTCTGGTTAGGTAAATGCAAATAAGTTTGACAATGATCACCTTTTGGTTATTGTCAACCTTATTTGCATTCGCCTACCCAGAATCCCTTGTGGTTGTGGCCGCATTATGGGATTTCTGGGGGGAGAAACAAGCCTTCTGGCTCATCTGGTGTCTGTAAATGACTGTTTAATAATGCTTCTACTACCCCTTAAAATTAGAAGGAAGGGTTTTCCATCACCTTTACCCCCCATAACTATTGTTATTGTTGTTGTTTTTTGGGGGGTTGTCCAATTTTGATGTTTTATCCACACTTTTATTAAAAATGCGGGGTTTTTTTTCATTTTTTCAAGTGAATGCTGAATTTTCGCTTTTGGTGCACTTTACAATTACACACTGGCTCTGACACTATAGTACACACACACACTCACATACACTACTTAAAGCATTCAAAAGTTCATCTAAAGTTTCCCACCTATTCTTTTCTGCCTTATGATACATATCGTACACCGTGTTAAAAATACATGTAGCATTAATCATTGATCTGCATTCTGACTCGTGTCCACCAGGTGGCGCTGCAGTACTTAGCATAATGAGAGCAGACTTAGTGTTTGTATGTGGGTGGTTGAAAAGGACATTATGATCTGCCTGGGGCAAAGAGAGGCAGTCAAGAGGCAGAGTTGGTAGGCAGTACTATCAGCTATTGCAGGCAACAAAGTATCCCTGTGATGCAGGGACTCACAATGATCAGATGGAATTTTCCCAGCACAGACCTGCACAGTACAAGGATTAAAACCACCAAAGCAGCCTTTCACTTTGATTAGGTGTCTCTGGAGCTACCTGCATGCACATCTTTCAACCACACTCACTTTGCACAACCATAAACCTTGTGAATTGAGACTACACAGGTGAGGCACAAAACAAATTCAATATCCAACCATTTTATTCCTATTATTATTATACATTTTATTATCCAAGAATAAACACTTGACTTGATTTTACGTTGCATGCTTTTGGTCCTAGAATGTTCGTTCAATTATTTTTTTTTAGTATAGGTAGTGCAGGCTAACCCTATCCCACCAGCTGCTTAGGACTACAATCCCTACAATGCTCAATAAGACAAAGCAAATTGCACGAGAGAGAGACAATATTTTTTCTGATTCAGGCTCCTTAAGAAGGTCTCTCTAAGCATCCAAATTTGAAATGATTTCAGGATCTCCTCAAAGCCACGTGGGCATGCTGGGAATTATAGTTCGTAGCAGGCGAGTGCCAGATACAGAGTGTGCGGCAAATACATGGAATCTATAAACCATCTTGTTATCTCAGGATCTCTTAATATTTATTGTATTCACTTCCCTGGAGTGATAAACTAAGACCAAGCCGTTCTTTTGCAGTATTGCCAATGTTGCCTCCCTCTCTAATGGGCGCATCTAGTAAAATAGCAGAATTTAAAAAAATTGCTAGACCTGATATACCTGTCAAGGTATATTCACTAGTTTGGGACGGTCCTGTCTGCTCAAGACCAGACCGAACAGGTGTATAATAAACAGATTCCTTGCATATTTCGCAATCTAAGTGAATGATCACAATCGAGCTCGGATAGTGCAGTAACATCTCTATAACAGGTGAGACCTCTACTTTTTGTTAGAGATTAATAAATAAATAGATGGGCAAAGACCACCCGACCGCCACCAACCTATCATTTATTTCGCTTTATTTTATTAATTGTTTATAAAACATCATATGATTTTTTTTTAAAATGTTGTACTATTGTTATATTTAATATCCAGAATGTAATTATTTCCAAAAGCCCAACTTATTTGTCTAAAGTTGCATTATTTTTTATGATTTTATAAACATTGCTTTTTCTGACTTACACGCTTTGTTTTGGGGGTTGTTTAATAATTTTCATCAATAAATATTATTTACATTCATTCCCTATTTCTATTGCAAATTCTCATATTGTGTTTTGTTTTTTTTAAATTTAGACAATTTAATTTCACTTACATTTTTTTTACTTAATCCTGTATTTGCAATAAAGGGAGATCTCCTGGCAAACCACTATTTATTTAATGTTTGGGTGTTTTTAGGCTTTTTATGATTCTAGGTATGATATATTTCAGTTTAAGTTTATTTACTCAAGTTGTTGGATCACACTATACATTTACTTATCATCTAGATTTAAGATGTGTTATTAAAGGAAATAAAACAAACATTTCTTATCAAAATGAAGAAAAAGGTCCAGGGAGGAATTATTACTTTTTTATTTTTATTATCTTTAATAAAAAAAATTCAAAAAATGACATAATGAAAAATCTCTATTGTTTTCCATTTACAAGTTTTATCAATTTACTGAATTAAACTATGCCTTTTTTATTTGTTATATAATACATAATTTTAATAGTTACTTTGATACCTAGCTCTAGATACCAAGGTATCAAAGTACAGACATTAGGATAAATAATTCATTGATAACTAACTGATAAATACCTATAGGGTTTAGCTGATTAATAATGCATGAATTATAATCCTAATTTATTTGATGAATGCATTCCTGAATATTGACCAATTTCATGTGACTTCATGGCTTGACCATGCACAATCTATGATTGTGGTTAATAAATATCCTTAGTTTGTCTATGAAATTACCCATGTATTTACCCAGTGTTTCTGTTTTTATTGATAGACCTACATCTGTCTAGTCACCATGTCTACTCACCACGGTGGGACAAAGAAACTTACTCAGAAATTGAAGAAGACCCTTCCAGTGACAGGTCCTCAAGCACCTACTCTTTATGAGTTGATGCAATGGTACTGCCTGACCACCAACACCCATGGTTGTCGTAGGATTGTGGTGTCCAAGGGTCGCCTGCGTAAATGGATCTGGATAATCTTGACCCTGATTGCGGTGGCTCTTATCTTCTGGCAGTGTGCTCTGCTGCTAATGTCCTACTACGGTGTCAGCGTGTCCATCACGGTCACCTACCAGAAGCTGGTTTTCCCTGCAGTGACCATCTGTAACATGAACCCTTACAGGTAAGAGAACAAACTCCTTGATTTGTATCGGGGTTATCCTTTTAGCTCTTTGTTGACTTAGTCCAACGAGAACATCTCACAGTACCTTCTAGGAAATAACTATTGGACTGGGGGGGGGGTGTTTGCGAAATGTACCTCTAAATGTCCATCTGTGGTGGGCTACAATTTCCATAAATTTTGATCATGAGGCCACCTATGAAATTTCAAGAGAGCCAATGACAAAAATATTGGGGGTAAGGTACCTCCTCAAAATTTGATTCCTAAAGAACACATTTGAGTGTTAACTCAGCATCATGGAGATTAAATTGTAGCATGCAAAATGTTATGGGGAACAACGCGAACCACAGGGACCCAAATCCTCTCAATACATTACAGTGATTGTACCAACAGAGCATTGTAGTAATGCAATAGCTATCTACTACTAGTTATCTACTACTAGTTATCTACTACTACTTATCTACTACTATTCAAACCAAGGTATACAAAAGGAAATGATTCCATTTAATTGGCAGACCAAGTTTAACACTAAGGTGATATAACCCGAGCGAATATCATCAGGGAGGGAATACATTTATTTGTTCGTTTCAGCTCTTTAAAAATAGAAAGCTGGTATATTTTTCATTCATCGCGTTTTATTTCGTATGATGATTTTTATGGCTATAATGGAAAGGGTGTGATTTGAAAATTAAATGCAATTATCAGATTACTGCATCAAGCTTTAAAATGGTACCTTAGTCATTTCATTTTTATAATACCGGCATAATCGCTTTATAGTGCAATGCTTTAAAAGGCAGCCCGGTAAGCTCAATGATTCAACTGATGCAACGGAATCTCTTTTCTTAAATGTAACCCACATTACGTCCTATTCAATTTAAGAGGGGATAAGAGGAGGTTTCCCATTAATATCCTGCATCTACCCCTAGGAAATGGGGACGCGTTGTCACCCCACCCTATGTCGCAGGTCCATTTATGATTAAGAACCCTAAAGGCAAGGGCTAGAAGCTGAACAAGTTTTCATTGTTCGCGATTTCTATGTCCTGGAGACAAAATACTTGTAGAATCATTCATTGTCTAGTTTATGTGACCTAAAAACACAGTTCCAGGGAGATTTATAGATAAAATAACATATTGTTTACATAGCATGTTAAATAGGGCATTGGAAGAATTAAGGTTCAATTGAGTTTGCTTCATACCCTCTCTTTTTGACCATCTCGCGCATATTTCAAGGCACAAAATTATTGTACCCTGCGTTTCTATTTAAACTGGCGCCAGTTACGTAATATTAAGAAACAGTACCTTACGGATTGCCCAATGTACTATTTATTATTGTAGTGAGGTCATAAAATATTACGCTTATAAAATTAAATCAAAGTATTTTTTTTTATTTAGTTGCACCTTTATTTGATTATTTGTGATGCCATTGTGTACAAAAATGGGGACATTTTAATAAGTCATATTTTATGTCATAATATTGACAATTTGGCCTATAGTTCAGAATCAGATTTAACATTACATTTGTGGCGTTACAATTTAATGAGAATTTGAGTTATAGTCAGAACATGTAGTATTATTTACTATAATGTTTTTAATCCCTGTCCTCCCGTAATCATTTCTGTATATACCTGTGTAAAATGAAGATATAATATTGCCCCTTCCACCACCAAAACCATTCCCACATCCATTAATTAATTAATAAATTGACTCTCTCACGCTCTCACGCAATGTCTTCCTACATTCTCCCCTGACTACTTCTGTTTCCCTGTCTCAGCAGCCCCATTTCTTCTCTTGCCTCTTCCTGTTCCTCTGTCTCCTTTCTTCTTCCTCTTCTCCCTGTGCCTTCTTTCTTCTTCCACTTCTCCCGGTGCACTTCCGCAAAAAGGCAGAGCTTCCAGGCACACCCTCTTCCTGATTGGAGGAACGAGGAAGAGGCTGTCTCCGTGGCTCCGCCCTTTAGCGGAAGCGCGCAGAGAGACCAGAATTCAGCAGATTTGCGGTGAGCGGTACAGAAACGCTACTTTTCTCCACGGATCTATCCCGAAAGAACATGCTTTGTAAAAGTGCCGCCCGTGTCCCATGTAAGGGCCGCCTCGGCCTGTATGGGTAGTGAGTAACACAGCAGTCTTTAACGCTAAGACCAATTTAAATTGGTCAAAGTGTTCCCCTATGTCTCACGAGTCATGCATTTAAAACCCTGGTATCTCTTTTTCTTCAGATACAGTTCAGTGAAAAAATACTTGGGCACTCTTGAAGCTGAGACTGTCGAGGCGTTGGAGGACATTTATGGTTACCACCAGATTTTGAACCGCAGGAGGCGGGACACCGATACGCCTTTAAAAGGACCGGATGAAAAGATATTTTTAAAAAAAATACCTTTGCTCAGAATGGAGAGTATCGTTGACAACGAGTTGATCGTAACAGAGATCCCGAGCCGGAAGAGGAGTGTAATGAAATCAAGAGTCGTGCACAGGAGTTCCGAAAAAAATGGAGTTGGAAATATGGTGGGATACAGGCTGGTAAGGGGCTTTATCCGTTCATCGTACATACACCAGAGCTAAGTTGTATTGTAGCCGTAGTACAAGTTACACAAGAAATGTCCTACCAGAGTTTGTTTATTTTTGAACAAGGCACAGATGTAGAAGTTCAACCAGGTTAGAAACTCATTGAGCACTAGGGAAGTTACTGGCCCACTAGGGCCAGTGCTTGACACGAGATTCCCAGCAGAGTTCCAAGTCTAGGTTCTCACTCTTCTCCTCCGTGTGTCCAATTTCTTCCACACAGTGCGACCCCAAGAATTCAACAGACTGCACAGTTTTCACCTTTAGCTCAGGCGTCAACGCAATCCAGGAGTGGTATCGTCTCCACTACATGAACATCCTGGCGGAGATTCCAATGGAAAAGAAGGTCGCTATGGGATATTCTGCCGATGAACTGCTGGTCACCTGCTTTTTCGATGGCCGATCGTGCGACTCAAGGTTAGAGAACACAGTATTCTCATTCCTACTTTATTACTTGTATGAATCACTCTAATTAGAGTCAAGTGTACAGTTGCTTTATTAATCAATGAACATCTTGCATCAAATAACAGTTCTACCAAATGGGCTACTAACTTTGAGGTTTACTCTTTGAAGAGTGGGTCAACGTACAGGGTCCAGAGAGCAGACATACCCTATACTCAACAATCGTATTTTCAGACATAGGGGCTCATGAGAAAAGTGTGTCCCGTGAACCAAACTTCCCCACCTATCTAACATGGCATCTCTGTAGGCAGACAGTCTAGAAGCACATGATTTATTGCAAATATTATGAAATCATCTTAAAAACTGTCCGGACTTATGAAAGGTTACATTTCCTTTCCTTTGGATCAGCATGCCTGCTTTAATTCACAAATACTTAATGTTTTACTGTTATTAGAAGACATTTACATTATTGCATAATTGAATCGTATCTGCTCTGCGGATATGGCAAGTAATATACCGAATACCAAATGTCACCTTTATATTACTGAGTACCCCATCACATTATTGGATGGCCCAGAGAACTTTTACCTCCATGATCTGGAGTCTTCTTGACATAGTTGGTTCTAAATTATAATTGAAGGTTAAATATGCTCCTTAAGGAAGGGAATGATTTTCGCAGTTTCAGAGGAAGTAATTATTGGTGCTTCCCCCCCCAATTAAATTAAAAAAAAAAGAAAAGCTTCAACCCATTTATTATGATTGGGAACAGGAAAATGACTCATTAAGAATAGGAATTAATTATTTTGGGGCCGTGTATAATCTAGGAACACAATTATCAGCTCTGAATTACTCCTGTATGACCACAGTTCCTTAATTCGTAGACATAGAAGTAAAGCATGGAAGCCTACGTGACTCACACTGTTTCTCCCCCCCCATAGAAACTTCTCCCTCTTCCATCATCCTCTGTATGGAAATTGTTATACATTTAATGGAGCCGATAGGGAAGAGTTATTGGTATCGTCAATGGGTGGCATGGAATACGGTAAGAAATATTTCTTTCTTTATAGATGAACTGATTTATAGCCTGGTGTACCATCCCACGGACTTCAGAAAGGAATAATAACCTTGAGGGTGTTGTGTAGGGAACGCAAGAGATGTATGATCAAGGTATATGGAGGGTGAGGAAAGCAGGTGGAGATTGGGCAGAACCACCTGCCTCACCCTATTTACTTCTGCCCTAGAAGACAATATGTCCCAACTCACCAAAATCTAAACATCCCAGTAATTAATAAAATGTCACATATACATGAGAATTACACACAATTTTTCATTCTTTTGTTACATTCTGTTTGACATTTCATCCTATTCCTTTTGGTCGTACAACTCCTTAAACCCAAATCCCCCCGCAACATGTATAGACACCATATAGTTATGTACAGATAGTAGGGATGTGGTGGAAGCGCCTTCTTCATCCGCCTGATGGTTGAATTATTTCCATGAAGATTCTCTTTCTGTGAGAATGTCTTTGTTCTTTTTCAAATGCGCAACCAGAAGTTTTTGTTTGGCAACTGAATTATGCTTGCAGGCACCGAAAAATACATAAGGCACATATTGTATTCTATGTCCGTCCCAACCAGGACTTCCACATTCATACCTATCTGATTAAGCAATGACTGTACCTTTCATCGCTTGAGGGAGAGTTCTTATGTCTCTTTTATAAGTGCTAACATACACTTAAAAAAAAAAAACACAACGTTCTCCTACGCTGACCTAGAATCTCTCTCCTTCCAGGGCTAAAGGTTGTCCTGTATATCGATGAAGATGACTACAATCCTTACCTTGTGACAGCAGCAGGAGCCAAGATAATGGTCCATGACCAAAATGCTCACCCTTTCATTGAGGACTCGGGGACAGAACTCCAGACCGGTGTGGAAACCTCAATTGGGATGCAGCTGGTGAGTTACTAAACGAAAATGTAATGTCTTGATTGGATATAATAGAAGAAGGAGCTCTTAAAAATCTTAGTGGCGCTAGCCATTGTATGAAGAAAACTATAGAAAAGGGCTGAAATGTATCTTTAAATAAAAGGTGTCCGCCATACCATGTCTGGATCTAATAAATCCAGGCCAACACCACACGCTTACTTTGCTACCACGTGAGCAGTGAATATGGACAAGGCAAAAGGGTAAAAATAGGTGAAAAAGGTGGTCTTGGCTACTTTGTAATTTGCCCTATAGGAAATCCAAGGATAAAGCCATGGGGTAATCTGATGGTGAAAATATTTGAATTTATTCTAAGTTTATTTCATTCTGCTTTCAGACAGAGTCTACAAAGCTAAACGATCCATATAGCGACTGCACTCTGGATGGGACTGATGTTGGTGTCCAAAATCTATTTAACAAGAAATATACTTACCAGGTACTGGAGTGCTGTTACCCTTATAGAACATCGCACGTAGACCTTTACCGCGGACCACATTTTTCTCTCCTTTTTTGACTTTTAAAAGTGTATTATTTTAACGCCACTCAGACATTTATTTATTATGATAAATTGTATTGTATAAAAAGCATTGCATTTTCTTCCATTAAAGCCACCGACCCTTATTTTTGATTCCGGGATCAGTGGCGAGCCAAGCGGTGACCGAACACAAATGTGGGGTTACGTGCAAACATTTAAATATCGGAAATTTGTTTAATTTTCCCCATTAACATTAGATTTCTTTTACCCGCTAGATCTGCTTGCACTCCTGTTTTCAGCTGGAGATGGTGCGGACTTGCGGCTGCGCACATTATGACCGACCTCTACCGAATGGAGCCAAGTACTGTAACTACAATGAATTCCCCAGCTGGAGTACGTTTATTCTTATTTACTGTTTTCTTATTTACCTTCATTTGTTCATCCAACGGCTGACTGCAGGAATATGTTTTTACGCCTAGCCCACCGCCAGCAGTGCAGTAATTGTAAGGGTGGCAACTAAGCCTGGGTAAAACACCCAGGCTTAGTTCTGCACTCCCTGCAAGTCCATTATTGACCATACTTCTACTCTTCCTTCCCCTTTGTGTTCCAGCAGAGACTGAAGACACAGGGGAGGATTTTCGGGGTCCCCTCCGTTCTTTTGCTGCCTTTCGTTCGGGCTGAATTTCCCCCTAGGCACGTCCCAGGGGTCCCATGCTTTCTCTGGCATCAAAAAGGGGAAGGAGGCATTGCATATCACACTCTTCATCTATCCTCATATAAGTTCTGCCCATTTTGAATTATTTCTGCCCACTTTTCACCCTTTTTATGGCTATGTCCTTCAATGTGATTGAAAAAAAACATCAAATGGGGGTATAAATCCAGCCTTTGCCACCGTCCCCATATGGAAAAAGTGAAATTGTTAGGCGCAGTTCAGATTCTAGCCATACCTGAATACTTGTTATTTGTTGAATTCATATTTAAATATATTATTAATAAATAAAATTTCTATTGTCTTCTCTGTTTACAGTTTACATGTTTACTCAAGCTACATCAGAATTTATTCAGTGAGCGGGATGTTCAGAACACCAGTTCGTAATCCTGCAGAGTAAGAATATTTCATCATTAGAATCGCGCATTTGCTATCTTGACCCAATAGTTAAAAACTACTATATATTACTATATATAATATATATATAATAATATATATATATACGATAATGAGCCATTTAATGTAATTTAAAGGGATGTTCATTCATGCGCAAAGTCACAGAGTTTTCAGTCTTAGTTCCGAAACTTGTGTCCTAAACCAACCTTTTTTATTTCAGTTTTAAAGAATGGACGTTAACAAGAAGCGTGGCAAAGTGGCCGTCAGTAAACTCTGAGGTATAATCCATATCACTCCCATCACATTTTCTTAGCACCATAGGGATGACTGGGCCATTCCACTGATTGCTACAGACTTTCCAAATTTTGCAGCAAAATTAACCCATTGTTACAGAACAGTTCCTCTTCTTACTTAATATGTACAGAAAGATACGTTTCACCCATTTAATCTCATTTTCTGTGTTTTTGTCCCTAAGGAGTGGATACTTCGAGTCCTTTCCTGGGAAATGGGAAACAAAATAGAGAAAAATCTTACAAAGTAAGTACCTGACCTCGTAGAATTTCCCACCATTCAATCTTACACACAGAAACTAACACACATACAGCAACATACTTGCACACACTCACACTGGTTGAGGATGGGATAGGTTAGTGTCGGCTCATCTGCTCCCTCAAGGTCCTCACACGCTATGTCTGAGTGCCAGGAGAATGATGCCGTATTCCGGGGCTCACACTCACACTGTGTTGGACCCCTGATAGCGGCTCTTTTGTAAATTTATCCATTATTGGTTAATGTCAAGTTGTTTCACAATCAGTAGGATAACATATCAAAATGTTTGCAATTTGTTTCACTTGGTCCCTGAGTCTACGCAAAAGCTGAACCAACCAGTTTGGCGGCCATTTTTAGGATTCCTGTAATTAACATCTCATCAATCATTTGAGGCTTAGAGGCATGCACGGTATAGTTTGATTGCAGATTAGCTAGATGTTTACATTATCATGTATATGCTTTCTTTACAGATATGACCTGGCGAACCTAGATATATTCTACCATGACCTGAATTTAAGATCTATATCCGAAAGTCCAGCTACTAGCGTAAGTCATACAGTTCACGATTTGCTGACTTGTTCTTCATCCGTCCTACCAACGACTTTGTGTCTTACGGAGAGTAATAGACCCAGTCTTCTGATCTGCAGTAGATTTTCAAGTATAAATTGAAAACATAATAACTGCGTGATTTGCAGGGTGATTGAAATCGAGACATTGTAACCAATTATTTAATTTCTCGAGATCCCCAACAATTCTGGGTTTCAGATGTCCTCCTAGCTTTCCATGGTAACATTCTTTTAAAGCTATCTAGGTTTTGAACATAATTCCAAGAAAGCATAAAGAATATTATGTAAAATGTATATTATTTGTACTTGCCCGCCAGATATGTCCAATTAAACCTTATTTATCTTTCTTTCCGCAGATTGTTACACTGCTGTCAAACTTTGGGGGGCAGCTCGGTTTGTGGATGAGTTGCTCTATGGTCTGCGTGATTGAGATCGTAGAAATATTCCTGATTGACTCCTTCTGGGTCGTCCTCCGCCAGCGCTGGCACAAGCTTTGCAAGTGGTGGAGAAAGCGAAAAGAAGATCAGCCCGAGCAGACTACCGACGTTCCTGTACCATCCATGGCCGGGCACGACAATCCCGTCTGCATAGATGAAGAAGATCCACCGACGTTCAACACTGCTCTTCAACTGCCTCCAGCTCACAACTGTGAGGTCCCAAGGACACCACCCCCGAGATACAACACCTTGCGGATTAGGCCTCCTTTAAGTGAGGAACAAATCGATATGGAATACGATATAGTAGAACGTCTCTAATCTTTCATTTCAAGAGTTCTTTTTTTGGGGGGGGGGGGATTTACCAAAAAGAGCTTGAGTTTCAAAATATTTTTGTCCCTCTACAGAACAAATACTATTGTCTAGACTCTAATAATAAAAGAATGGTGCTGAGAACTACAAAAAGTGCTTGAAATTAATGCACGAAAGCCAGATTGACTTGTTCGTAAACCTATATCTCTCACGATGTGCTGCAGCTGTTTAGACTGAAAGGTTCCGAAAAGGCTCTTTGGCTAATTTTGGTCAGAGGGCCATTAGCCGTTAGACGCCTAAGGGTCTTGACAATGGGAAATGAGAGTAGACCCGTGTCGTTGTATAGAGCCGTGCGTACTCACCGCAAGACGTTGCTACTGTGAATTGATTGTATGCGTAGGCACGGGGAATGACGGAAGCTAATTTGTTACACTGCCTAGGTCCCCGTGGACTTTTAATGTCATTTTGTAATCTTTGTAGCTATTGTAGCAAGGTCACCTGACCACTTGCTCATATACTCTATGTAAATTATAACGCGCTGCTCTCGTGAGCCGTGTACTGTCTTCCCTTGTTCCTTTTTTTAAAAAAACGGACCATATAAACATTTTCAAACTCTGTGGCTAGCCAAAAAGCTTCCAAATTTTGCACTTGAGTTCGTCCGTACCTCCGTGTTTTTGCACAAACCTTAACTTGATGCTGCTACAGTGAATTACTGAACAATGTCATATTTTCAAGAAGGGGTCAGTATCGATACTCTGTCTGTTTTCCGATCGCGCGCTTGGAATTATTTGAATTCCTGATCCCCGCATCCACTTATTTTTTGGGGAGCAGAATTGCCGGTTACGGCCAACATAAAGCTAATGCTACAAAACCCAGGGGTCAATCACCGGAAGCATTATATTGGTTGCCATGGTTTTTGCTCTACTTTGAGTCCCAGAATTGGGACTCAAAGTAGCACTTTAATTTTATTTTAAAAAAAAAGCCAAATGGAGCCCTCCTGCGATCAGTACATGAAAAGCTGAAATTGTGTGTTTTTTATGCTAGTCACACTACTTATCTTTTTAATTATCCTTAAAAAAAATGTACATAACTTTGATTGTATATAAAAATCATTAAAATATGTATTTATACATCGAGAGAAAGAGCAACGTATTTGTACACTTGTATGTGTTGATAAGATAAATTGTTATGTTATAACCATGAGATATTTAAAATTGTTAATGTGAATAAACTCTTTTTGTAACAAAATATTCAAAGAGCCATGTTTTTATAATGATTTGGTTAAAGTGTAGTAGAAACATCCTTAAAATTATTATAAAGAAATAACACCCTTAGCTGCATTTAATAGTAGTTATAATGTATGTGTGTATACAGTATACACAAACACACACAATAACAGCATACACTCACACATGCTAACACCCTATGCCCACACACACATATGCTAACACCATATGCTAATGCATGCACATCCTAATGCTATATCGTAACACACAGTCACCCTAACACCGTACACTAACACTTTCACACTCTAATGCCATATAATAACCTGCTCAAATTCACACCATATACTCACACACAAGCTAACAGCATACACTTATATGCACTCACTCATTCTAACACCATACACTTACCCATTCTTACACACAATCAATCACTCTAACACCATGCACTTAATCATTCATACACACACACTCGCTCTCTTCTCTCCCCGTCCTTCCTCCCCTCCGTCTTACCTGATGCAGAGTCCTGCGTTCACTGCTGCTCCCACCACCCTACTACTGCAGGGTCGTGTAAAGCATGTTATTTTACCCTGCTTTTTGTTGCCATGCTCCTGTGGCACCTGCATTAGCGCGGCAATGTGGAGATCCCCTACAAAGACTCAAAAAGACACATATTGGTGACCTCTGCCTAGGTTCTGGATTTCATGTCTATTGTTCTTGGATAATGAATGTTAAATGTTAGAAGATGAAGGTACATTAAACAGAACCTCTCTCTTTTTCTATCCCCTCCCCCTCTCCATCTCTTCCTTTCTCATTCCTGATCTCTCTTTTTGCATATAGCTATGATCTCATAAGCTCGATTCCCCTGCCATAGTCTACCTTACCACAGTCACCCTAACCCAGCCTCACCTCCTTTGGAAGATGGTTTGGAATGATGCCCTCTAGAAACATCTATACAATTACCAAACTGGTCATTTAAAAACAATCAGCAATGTCCATAGGAGCTATGATGTAACCGTTCAGTAAATCTGGGACCTTCACCCCTTAATTTAGTAGGTGGTGTTATAAATTTCACTCATTATATACTATACTAGACTGGAATAAGCAAAATGTGGAATGAAAATAACTGGTTTCATCGCAACTCTGAACTGCGACCAAGTGGACAGATCCCATTATTACATGTTCCTCAAAAAATGAACTAGTATTTAGATATAATTGGGACGTGTCACGTAACATACACACCAGAAGCTGTGTAGAGGACAACCCTCCATGTTGTTTTATAATAAAATCAGTTCCAGGGTTCAGCTCCCTCCATAGCCCATCTGTTTTTGCAAATGGAGATCCTTTTCAAAAGACTGGTAACATCTATGTAAATACAGGTTCCAGGTTCCCATACCTACAGCTACGTAGTAATATGTGTTTCTATAGAATGAATATAGAATGTCAAAATACTAAGTAAAAAACTAAGTATTTTCCTATTTCTTTGGGACAAAAGAATAACAAAAGCAGAGTGCATGTAAATTCCTTATACTGAACTTTTAACGATGAAAGATGAAATTAAGTTGTTTTTTTTATGATATTTTGTTCCAATTGTCAACAAGGTTTTATATTGGGCCAAAATGTTCGCATCCGAGTAATTGTAACCATGTGCCACCCCTGATATCGTAGGACTTTCCTATTGTAAATAGACGTTTATGTGGATCTCTTGCACAATTATCATGAATGTTCATACATGGGATGAATAAACAGTTCAAGTCTTACTTTGGAATGTCACCATCTTGAAGTATTGACCTCCAAAATACGGTAATATATACACAATTATCAAACGGGTGATTTAAATGCAATTAATGCAATGCCAATAGGAGCTATGATGTAATTGTTCAGTGACTCTGGGACCTTCACATCTGACAACCCTTAATTTAGTAGGTGTTGATAACTCCTTTGTAACCATTATGTTAATATAAACTCTCCTCGTCACATATTCTCGTGGTCATAAATCAGGAAAAATGCGGAATGAAAATAACCAGTTTTGTCAGATCTCTGAACCGAGACCAAGCAGAAAGAACGCGTTATTACATGGTCTGAGGATCATCCCAAACCCAAATTGTACTCAGACTCAGTTACACAACACACACAAAACTTAGAATCTATAGCTTTAGAATGTTCTGTACACAATTCTAGGAATGGCGGTTTAGTTCATAAAATTGTACTTTTATTTTTAAAGTATCCAAAAAATAGAATTGTAGTGGCACACCTATAGATAGATAGATATAGTTATATAAAATGAATATACATGCTCCCACCTGTGCCCAACAGGTACACTAAATGTACCATCTAAAACTGGCCATCCAAATAACATTTACATTTTACGATACATTATAAGATTGACATGCATTTGAATTTGGGTTGCCTGCTTCATGATATAAAAAAATTAGATATTATTGAGATATAAAATCATGAAAAAAGATCTGAGAATGTAAGCTCTTTGAGCAGGGCCCTCCTCGCCCATTGTGAGCGCTACGGAATATAAAACCATAAATATATATAAAACAATAAATAATAATAATAATAATAATAATATTGGGAGAAAAGGGGGAGTGGTACACAAAATAAAGACTTAGCGCAAATGACACCGGACCTCATGTCTCTGCGTGCCGCACCACGTTTCTCATCTCTTTGAGTGTATAAAGCATGATGAAATAAATCTCACGTCACTCAACCCAATGGAGATAGAAGATAATCCTTCTCTTTTGTAGGTCAACCGCCTCAGTCTAATGTAGAATCCATAAGGGATTTTTCTTAGTAAACGTAACGTACTGTGATATCACTTATATTTACATATTATTACGCCACTGGGGGACCCATTTTACCTTTGCACAGTCCATTTCCTGTTGGTTTTAACAGCAACTTCCTCTCTAAGAAGTGCTCTCGGAAATAAGCCCGAAAAGGAATAATTATTATCCCTAAAGGGTAAAATCAAAATCAAAGTATTTCAATCCTGGTAAACTTGATGTCAACTGAGAAATGGTTTTGCCGAAATTGGGAAAGGCCCTGTTGTTTGGAAATGAAATTCGGTACAATATTCAACAAACAGCAAGGGGGAAGCCTGTTAAAACAGACAAACAAATAAATGCATTTCTACAGAAAATTGGAGGTTCCGCATTGTTTTTCGCCATTTATTGCGTGTCCCTTGCGAAACCTCATCTAAAGCTTCCCCTGTTTTTTTCATA
The DNA here is from genome assembly GCA_009364415.1 of Spea multiplicata. NCBI lineage: Eukaryota > Metazoa > Chordata > Amphibia > Anura > Pelobatidae > Spea > Spea multiplicata. Next base: position 3,833,085 of record VKOC01000009.1, read on the forward strand.
ACACAAAATCCTTTTGCAACAACAAAAACATTACGTCATAAACAATTTTATTAAATGTCGGCACAAAGCGCAGTACAAGATGGAACTTTAGATTAAAAAGCGCAGTTTTTGATCGTTTTCACGAGAACGATTCGTTGCGGATCACATTCCGGGATCTGAATAAGTCAAATAAGTGCACCGGCCACATGTGCTTGAAAGATCGTAGATTCCGAAACACTCTTCGTTTCCTATAAGTGTAGAAAATTGCATCTTATGGACGCACCAGAAATATGACGGACTTACGTTTCATATCAACAGCATATAGGATATAAAAAGAAACTTATGGGATAATAAAAGTATCAAATATATAGATAAATATATATTAGATAAAATCCAAGGGTTTACCTTCTTAAAATACCTAAAATCACATTTGATGTTGTAAAAATTCTAAACAGGAGCTGGCACTTACCATTCTGTCGGTTTAATTATTGCCACATTCCCTGGGACATTATTTAGTAGAACTCTATTAGAAAGCATTTCACAATAAGAATAAATACATGAATGTAAATTGATAGCTCTCAAGGCGTATTCCTTAACTACTTATAAAGTTATAAAGCAAGCTAGGGATTTTATTTTCAGAATAGGATATACCGTTTAAAATATTGGTCTGCTGTAAAAATAAAACGGATTTCTGCTAATGTTAGCACTTCTGTAACGTATTACTATGCGTCATAAAACTCTGTTTTATTTAGTCAATTAATTTTGTGTGTGTCGCCATTGGTAGGGAGCATGTGATGGCCACCGGTGCTTCTTGCCGCCACGGTGTGTCACCAGGAAATAGTGGGAGGCCAATGGGTGTGATGTAGAATAGTCCTACCTATTTAAACAACACCTGTCATCTATGTCTCTCCTCAAACTATTATCTCATGACCCAGAATAATATTTGCCACGTTGATTTTTCAGCTGTGGCAACGAGCAACGGCCATAGAACGCCAAAAGGTCCACAATAGAGGTCGAGGGACTTCTTCTGTTGGATGTTCACAACTCTCGAAGAGTAATGTGTTACTACGATCAAGTTCCGGACAAAGAGTTGGTGGCAGAATTGCCTTGAAGTAACACAAGCAGAAGTAGGGAAGCCATGAACCACCAGAACCAACTGCCAGAACACATTCAGCACTGCGGCAATGTGGCCTATCCTATGGTCCAAGAACCTGCCCAAGCAGCAATATCAGCCATTACATTCGTCCAAAGAAATATGGCCATTTGCCTTTTACAGCCAAATCATATGATGGTGCTTCTTGTCCTTGTATCATTCTTGTTAAAACTGCTGTTCCAACAGCATAAAACATTAACAGGGGGAGATCAAACATAAAAAGTAACTTTTGTTATTTTAATCTTCCTCCATTTATTTAAACATACAGATTTTTTTTCAAAGATTATAATGCTGCTATGTCAACCAACCATTTCAACCTATCAGCGTCTTCTATGGGCATCTCAACGCAATAAGCAGCTTCCCGAAAAGATATAAATGAAAGAATAGTGAGTTATTTCTGAGCAGGGAATGAGAATGAATATTTAATAATAAAAAGGCTTATATTTCTAGTATTATACTAATAAAAGCTGTGGCCAATCGTGGTTTAAGATTTCCATTAACAAAACACAAGATGGCGTGGACGTAATCTTTACTTTCCCTGCAGGGAATGAAGCATGGCTGTTTACAATGCAGGATTAAAACGGTGCTGATGCGTATGAATACTTTAAGACTAAACAGACATTTCATTCATTCATACGTCAATATCTACAAAATGGTACTTTACAATTCAAAGGATTAGAATTGTTTCGCCATTTGAACAGATGACTTAGACAGTGCTTACCTTTTATGCAATTAGAAGACAAGTCCAGTACATCTGATTATATTATATTGCCTAATAAACAATTTAATAATTACGTAGGAATGAATGCTAGGCTGGATTCCATTTAAGCCTAAAATACTCCCCAGTTAGCAACTTTTGTTTGCTGATTGCATAGGAATGAAAATCCTCCAATCCCAATAGAATAATTTTCTGGACACTGTCACAAAATCATCCATCAAAGGCTTGGCGTTGGCACGCCCGGTCTATGTATGTCTGTATGTAACCCAACCGGAAGAATTTTACCCTGATATCTGGCTTCTATAATATGTTCATACCCAGTAATATGTTTATAAAACGTATGTCCGATATATTATTTTATTACTATCAATGACTTTAGACCAGTAAGGTACCTACAAGGTCATTACAAGACCACAGGAAGGATCCGCAAGACCAGATCATAATCTGAAACATGCAGGTTGGCCCTCTGGAGTGGAAAAAAACAATTTACTCAATATAATTTAAAGAAAGATTCCAGACAGCCTCCTAAACAAACAAAGAATGCATATTAAAGTACTTTAGGTCTCATAAGACCCACGCTGGAATGCTCCCCCCTGTAAGTACTACATGTCAAGTGTCTGGAAATCCCGCACAGAAAATAGCTGCGTGGCAGGGCAGAGGGCAAATGCATATGGAGGGGGATTCTGCAAGGGGGGGAACACCACGAAAAGTCAAAGGGACCACGCATTAGCTTTAAAGCCCAGTGCTATGGTTGTCCTAACATCTATAATACATACAGACTGTGTATACAAATTCTTGGAAAGTGTCACTGCCTACATTTCCAAATGAAAAAAAAAAATCATATATTTATGGGGTTCTTGCATAGAACTTGTTCAGGATCGTTTATCAGGAGGGCTTGTCTGGGCTTGAAATGAAGCTTATGTAATTATTATTATGTATTTATATGATAATTTTAAATTTAAATTTATTTTTAAGAAGTGGTTTGTCTCCTTCAGTAGCCTACTTAGATTATTTTATGATCTATATATCAGCGTGAAAAATATCCAAAAGAATAGTTGATATGTTTCACTATTGTACAATTTAGTTGTATTCTAAAAGTTGGATTAGAGCTGATTATCTCCATGCCTTGGGCTGTTATGTAACGTCACGAGAATATCGTTTTTTGTTGGCTGGGTGACATCTCTGGAGATGCCAGGTGTGGCGTTTTCCACCCACAAGCCAGGAAAATGCTGATCTAATGTGGAGGTTTCACAAGGTCTGAATGAACAGAATGGATGATTAAAAAAAAAATGTTTTCTGCAAGCGTGCACTTAATTTGTGTATTGTCGTGGATATTCTAAACAAATACCTGCTTAATTCAGAATATTCATTGGCAGCTACTGCTCTTGGAAGGATCTCAACATAAACCTGGTCACAATGTGTGTCCATAGGCAGGTCCAGTTGGGATTATAGATGAGAGCCCTAAGACTATGAACATAACCATGGTGTCCTTCCTGGTCATGGTGTGTGTCCATAGGCATGTCCAGTTGGGATCATAGAGGAGAGCCCTAATGCTATGAACATAACCATGGTGCCCTTCCTGGTCATGGTGTGTGTCCATAGGCAGGTCCAGTTGGGATCACAATGCCACAATGGCACCATGGCTGTTGTGATGCTGATGCTGTTTATTATTTGATGACATGGGAATATCCATTCAGTAGTTTCCACTAGTCACATAGCACTCATATCTCTTACCTATCATATAGCTAAGAATATGTCCAGGGTGCCCCAGATAACTAAGGGTTTGAGTACCGATTTATATTTGCTGAAGTCCAAAGCAAGACCTCATCATACCAGTAGGCCTAGTAAAGGAGTGGTCTGGATGCATTAGTTATTAAATAAATAAAAACAAGCAAAAAGCCCACATTTGTCAACTGTTCCTGACACATCTTGAGTAGGAGGTGGCTCCTCCACCCAACAATAAATCCATCTGGGACCATAGCCATGAGGAAGGACGCATGGAATCTAATGATCTCAACATTCTGAATATATCATGTTTTACAGAGATAATTACACACTCCCTCTGATAAATATCCCACATATTCCACATTTCCTCTAATATCCTATATACTAGAATTGATTAAGCAGCTCGTAACCTCCATGTTTTTTTCTGATAAAGCGATTAAGCCCAGAGTCTAATTATACACAGTAATGTGCAAATAAAAGAGTTAATGGTACGTCTATCTATTCACATCAGGTGATCTAAAGGAAAATTCTTGTTATTTGAACTCCCAAGTGGTTTTGCCAAATTGACTCTTGACTCAAGTAATTGCAGAGAATGGGTTATTTCAGTTATTATAAAGTTTCTGTTTGTAGTGTGGGAAACTGTCGGATCTTAAGAGGATTGTTTACTAAAATGCCGTCTTATGTCTGGATGCAGTGTTTTAGTGAATCGCTTTCCTGATCGCCGTAGATGTCACAGACTAAACACCGAATCTGAAAGGATTGTAAGGGTGACGTTTAAAAATGTATTAGTATCAGCCTAGTTTTTGCATGGTAAATATTAACTATTTGTATGCGTTCTCGATGTCCATTCTGAGCCCAATCTACCGGACAAACACCCTGACTCCTTCACATACTGCCTTGGGTTAAACAACAAAAAGGCTCAGTCTTAATCACCCAGCGTGACACTCTGACTAATGAAAGTCTAGGGAGGAACTGACTTCATTAGCATTATCATAAAGCATCAGTTCAGTGTGGCATTTGAACAGAGAAAGTCACCCAAAATATCACGAGCGGCACATCTCCGGCATGGAAAATACCTTGGGGTTGGGGAACGTAAGGGGGACACCACAGAAATTGGGCTATCATATGCATTAAAGGGCTTTTTACGGTAGACTTATAAACACCATTTTGTTAAATGTAGGCATGGCAAAAACTTTTGGTGATATTCTAAAAATGTTAATTCTGTCATATGCGTCATGCGCTTACATCATGACACACCCCACAAAACAGGAAGTAAACAGAATTTATGTGTCTTCGATGTAAATAAGTGGATATTTCTATTTTCAGCACTATTTTCCCAGGTGCCGGCCTTGCCCCAGGAAGTTTGGCGTAAAGTCAAAATGGAATGTTATCCTGTCTCAGTAAAGTTATATATGACAGATAACTATAGATATTATATATATTACTAATATAATATACTAATATTAGTATTATTTGCCACATATAGAAATATTCAAATAGACTACTTACATTCCTAATGGAAAACAACTACTTTACATATGCACTCAACCGATTAAGTAAATCCCTTGCAGGCTTAAAGTAATAAAAAAAAATAATAATAAAATCCGTCTGATAAAATCAAAAAAACAATTATTTTTATGGCTTTTCTTGTAGTCAGAGATTCAACTACCTCCACCCAGGACTGTTATCAAGGCCAAGCCATCTTTGTCCCTTCAATGATAATGGAATTACAACACTGATTATACCCACCGAGCCAAACCTGAATTTACATATCTTATTTAGTTACATATAAGACACATTTTTCACACACATGTAACAAATGAATGCAGACTACAATTATGTAACATTACTAAGCCTACCGTAAATGACATTTTTACAGAAAAATAAACATTATAGCTCATATGGCAGCTAAATTAATTTAGTGAATTTATTTTGTATAATACGGTTAAATCGACTTGCTGTGAAATTTTTCTATTCAATAGTGTTCTTTTTCTGAGCTAATTGTTGTACCAGCTACACCAATAAAACTAGTATTCCGCCCAAAGAATGTTTCACCTACCTCGCTATATACACCGTGACCAATTTGTCCGCCAAGCACGTACCGGTACCAGTACTTCCAATAAACCGGGCATTTTGCCGGGACATGTGATAAACCCAATTGTTGGTATAGCTCCCGAAAATTCTGAAATTCTTACAATGCAACACATAGAAGAAAAGCAAATAATCCATGATTGTATTCCGAAGGAACATTGATATTAAGGAAACGAGAGGATAGAACGTAAAATGAAATATGGATGACATCATCATGGCTCCCCTCATCAAAAGGGGGTCCACATTTTGTTTGGAAAACCTCAACAGTAGTTTATGTCATAATTGATTTTAACTAATTAGTGAACCCATCACCCTCCTAATACGGCTAAAAGCTTGTGCCCTTCTATTACCAACAGAAGTGGGCAAAAGCTATTTTAAAAATGGTGGAAACATAAAATTTTCCGCCTGCAAAAGTTTCATGGAAAAAATAGCACTGCCACCCAAAGAAACTGCGGCCAGTGACATCACAATGCAATGTTTATGTCACCGAGCAAGCAATGACACAGAAAACAAACAGAGTATTCGCCTGCATCGTGATGTAAGTACGAATACTCCCATGGGACTAATTACCCCGCTGACATTGGAGGGACCCCTGAGCAGTCAGATCCAAACCCAAATGTATTAGGGCCACGTTAAAGTCTATAACTGAAACGAGAAACATACGCAGGCAGAGATGTATCTGGAAGTATAACGTGTGGTTGAAGGGTTTTCGATGCCAATGATTAAAGTTGATGCATAATAATGATAAACTCTTCAGAGGTCAATCAAGTTTTTTTTTGAGCAATGCAAGAACAGCCCTAACGAGCTAGCAAGCCAGTTTTTCTGCATTGAAGTCAGACCCTACGTTCGGTTACATAGAACGTCACCTTTCCAAAAATCAGAGGGCCTTTCTGACCTCTCAGTATAAGGTGCGGGCGATATAAAAATGGTCTGCGTAGGAACCTGGTCCATCTGTGCCAGCTAAGCATTATGAAAGTCAACAAACACAACCTATAAGTGCAATTAATCCAATCAACTAACAGTAAACATCTAAACTAGGGTGTAGTTACGTTACATTCATGAAAAAAGGACAACTGCGTTAGATGTAACGTGTGGGAGATTTGCCCAAGTGAGTGGGTGGTAGATACGTGGAACTGCCTTCCAGCAGAAGTCATAGAGGTCAACACAGCGCGGGGATTTCAACATGCATGGGGTAGACGTATGGCTCCTAAATCTAAGACGAGACCAACAACTGATTAACGTTTAAGTCTTTACAGCAGGATAATGGGCAGGCTAGTTGGGGGGAGGGGTGAATGGGTCTAATTTGCCATCAAATTCTATGTTTCTGTAATTTTTAATTACAGCTGTAGCATAAATTATCTCCAAAGGAAGCAATTCCCTCAAAAAATAATTAGAAAAAGTAATAATTAAGCTAATAAAGCAGGCCACGTCCTCCCCTTCCATGTACATAATGCCGCGTTTTAATGACACAGCCCGGTTTATTAAAGGGCTGCGGCGTGCAAAGAGGCGTGAGAGCCTAATATAAAGGGACTTTAATAGTTCCTCGGTGAGAGATGGGAGGTTTTATTCCAAGCCATTAAAGAGATGAAACAGCACAAAACCAGTGTTTTTCCCAAACGAGAACAAAGGGGAAAAATACCGTTAGGGTGGAGTGTAAATAAGCCGTACTTATAATAGGCAGAGTTGGGTATTAATTTAATACCAGATAATTATTTTGTATCAAAGTAACACAATCATCGTTACTTGGATCTGGGCCCCAAAAACATCAACTGAGGGGAAGCTCTTAAGGAATTATCCGGAGTTGTCCTGAAATATTCTGTGATATAGATTAGTCTAGAAATACCGGTAATTATTTTTGTCTTTCTTAAGAAAAATGCAAGTTATTTTACTTTGTACTTCCTTTCCTTTCAGCGACCCATGAGGTGGTTCTAATTCCTACATTTCGTCACAGGAGGAGAAACAGGCCCTGGACTTGAAAGCTTACAATGTATCGTGCAAATAAAATCCATGATTCTTCTTCTAAATGCCTTAATCCGTTACATAAACAACCCCTGGGCTCCTCAAAACAGGGTTGTCACTTCTTTGGGGCAAAAGGGGCAACTGTCCCAGGTGTGCAAGGTAAGGGAGGTCCCTGCACCTCAGTGTATACAATTAATGGATGGCATTTTGGTGGGGTACGACTTCAAAAGTTCCCCACTTGTGAATGGGACCAAGAAAGTCTGGCCCTGCTGCTCACCTGTTGGCCAGGTAGGAAAAGGAAAGAGTCATTCTGTAGAATGCAAATGCAGAAGAGGCCTGGCGACTTGGTTATCTATTGTAACTCCTCGAGGAATATTCGGGGGATTCCATCATAACTTCTTCACCGAAAGGACTGGACCTCATGATTTGAGTCATAAAAAACGAATTGGCAAAGTTCCTCCCTGGCCATGACGCTAACAACACCCCCAAAAACAAAAGTTTGGCCATTTAAAATGTCGGGAGGTGTGCAAAATGGCACTTCGGGGGGGGGTCTTCAACACATGATCCTTTATAATGACATGGAAATCTTCTAGATAGGCCATGAAAGGACGTCCCTAAAGGACCAGTGACGTAATTGGTAGGGTGACCTCATGCCCCGGATTGCCCAGGACAGTCGCACAATGGAGCCTCTCCTGATAGGCTGAGTCTTTCCTTTACACCGAGGTCAATGTAAGCTGCAAACAGCACCAGGTATGTGCGTGTGACTGTGTGTCTGTGACTGTGTTTGTCTGTTTGTGTGACTGTGTGTGTAATATCAGGGAATAGAGGGGTTAATTCTCTGAATCTGCTCATGTCTGATAATAGAGATCTCCTTCTGGAGCAGGGGCCTCTTCACTTATGGTCTCTGTATGTGAGAGCCAAGGTCTGTCAAAAATTCTGTTCCTTTATGGCAAACACATGGCCTTTCGCAGAGCAGAGATGCGGGACCCCCGAGGCGTCCTTTCCTCGAGATCTCACACCCAATTCTTACGCCCAGAGAAAAAAATATGTTTGTTCGAGGAAAATAAAGCACTAACCTGCTTTACTTTATGTTACACAACATTTACATGCATATAGAAAAACGGTTTTATTGTTATAATAGGGTCCCTTTAACTATACCTCGATTATGTTCACCATATTCCCCAGAATACACGCAGAATTACGCAAATATCATTGCTGAATATTCAACTGATTATCAGGCTTCTATTTTCCTAATGTCCGGGCATCCATGGATTAGCGTATGTTGTTTCACTCACCGCCTTCATTTCTATGACCAAATAAAATGACTAAATGACAACCTATTTTACTTTACATAGGCACGGTAATCATCTCTTGCCATGCCGGCTACAACCGGATCAATCAGAAGCTAATTGAGATTGTAACATGCGACACGTTAAGCAATGCTATATAACAATATACCATACAATTACAGTGACATCTATTACTGTGCTGTCAGATGTCTCCTTTAAGCGTAAATTACCCAAAAGCATCCACGGTTAAAGAAAAAAAACTGGCTACCCTGTTCTTATAATAGAAAGAATAATAATCCATAAACTGAGGCGATATTAAAAGAAGATACATTACAATAATACTGTTATAAGGACTTTGCGTCATCGTCTAACGGGACCCCTAAACCTCTGGGGCCCGAGCAGATCCTTCTTCTACATAGCACCACACCTGAAAATAATAATTAACTTTTTTTATTATTATTTTTTTTTTATTGTAAAAATGAATGAATGAGAATTAATATATTTGTCGGTTTCTAAGCAGCAGTTATAAGATCTACTCACCTGTGGTTATTCACCTGTCTAAGGTTGTATGCCACCTAGCCCTGCTCCTAGCTGTCCAAATCCTGCCATCGGAGACATTTCAATTTTTTTCAGAACTTCAAAGAATCATCTATTTTAAATCACTGCTTTCAGCAAACCTGTCGCCTAAAACAACTTTACATTTTTTTCAACAGGAGTTGTTTATTTGGTGCGTTCACATTTTTACAACCACTTACTAAGCTATTTATATTTAAGAAATTCCACCCCCCCCCCTTGGAGCTCTTTATATAGCTTAACATTTTCCCCATCCTAGCATGTTAAACAGCATGCATACCTCCCAACTGTACCTCCTAAAGTTGGCCAGTCCCTTCAAAACCCAAATCACACTGTCCTTTTTTCCCTGTTTTGCCTCTAAAAAAATAATGAATAATTTACTAAAATAATAATCATGCATTACTTAATGCTGGTTAATGTTGCACATTTTATATATATAGTTATATTATATATATTATTATATATATATTATATATATATATATATTGCAACATTAATAGCATATATATATATATATATTTACATTCTTATTGTGGTTTTCGGGGAGGTCTCGAATATATTGAGAAATTTCGATAATGAGATGTGACTTACAATGAGTTTCCAGAAATGATAAAAGTAGAGGGTGTATTATTGCATTCCCCCGGAGCACTGGGGTGGGCAAAATTACACGTCTCCTCCCGTGGTTCATTAAATATAATAATTGACATTAACCAAGAAAAATATCTAGAAAATGAGATCATTACTTATAAATAGATCACTGCAAAATCTAGATCTTATGTTACTCTCTGCTGTCCTATAGGAATCCTATATTGACATTTTAGAATAAAATGTTCATTTCTTTCCAAATTCACTTGCACATATATTCTGATATATGATATTTAGCGTACGACAACAGCTGCTTCCCACAAACATTAAATAAAAATGACTCTATCAGGGCTGGGTCTTATCTATACATCGCATAGCAAATGTATACATTCATAACATGATATTCTCTTTTGTGGTAACATAAAAAAAATGTTAACAAAAAAACTATAGATAAACTATAATTCACCCAAAGATCCAAATCTGCAACAAGACTAAACTACCCAGATTTTACATTAAAAATCCAGAGACATTTTTAATGTACATTATTTGATGGAATGGAAAAAAAATGTACCTATAATATAGGATAATTATTCAGAAATAAACTAGTTTTGAGGGATGTTAACATCACCTAAATATGTGTTTTATCATGTCCAATAGCAACAATATTTTAAGGGTCGCATTCAATAATTAAAAAATATATATTTAATAAAAAATATAAAATAATAAATTAAAATATAAATAAATTAAATTGGTGATGATCATATTTCAAATCATCAATATATTTGATGGGATTTATAGACGGTGCTAGTAAAAAAAAGTTCCATAAAAATTATGTTTTTTGGAGCTCCAACTTTGCCAGTCATTTACAGCAGAGTTGTGTTTTAGCTCCTTAACTTTACATTATGAAGAGCAGATCATTTACATAGAAGAAAGGGAGCTCTGTAATTACCAGGTAGAATGTGTGCCTCTGTGATCCCTCAGGAATAAATTGTTCCAAAAAGAGATAATTATTATGTTGGAAGGAAATTAGGTCACAGTTTCACTGTTATGAAATAAAACATAAACTTGCAACATTAATTAGCCAGATTGTTACATCTCTGGCCCACGAGCGTTGCTTGTGATTATTCCTAATTTTTTAGTTTTTTACTAGTTTTCAGACTGTATCTTTCTGATAGAAAGTGTTTAAGTGTTTTTTTTTATAATACAACTGAATTGAAAAAAATGCCAACCATTGAGAAAATAAAGAGTTAACATTAAGAACCCATTTAACCCCAACTTGTCACACTACGGTCTATATATGTTCCCCAAGCCACCGTTTCGAATGACCTTTCTTTGCTGTTCCCAGAATGTTCAGTCATTTTACCAATATTATTAGTATTTTGTTCTTATTTTGTTGTAAAAAAAAATTTCATTTTTTTTTTTGTAAATAAAAGTTTATTGTGTAGTTTTACAGAATATTTTAGAAAGAGAGGGTGTATGAAGAGTAACTGGGAAAGAAAAATAAATAAGTAAAATAACTAAATATATAAATGAATCACCATTAGAATGAGATTAGACCAGGTCCGAACTGGGCCATCTGGCACACCAGGTAAATGCTCCAGCGGCAAATCAGGTGCATAGAACAATCAATAAACAATAAGAAATCAATAAATCCCAATTTCATCTAGTTTGTTAAATGGGTGGGGGCTTGGGGAAAAAAAATAGAGGGGGTGCGGGTGAGATGGAAACTGGTTTGGGAAGGGAAGGAACAGATGGAGCACCCAGCCTCATTTATTCAATATTATGTCATTAATGTGTTGGTTTTCTCTTAATTGTTGCCTTGGCAACAGCTGTTGACAGTTTGGTGTTTTCTTCTGATTCTGTATCTTTATTTCACAGTTTACCTTTTTCCGTTATTGTCATTTGTTCTCCGCTTGGCATCTCACACATGCGCGGTAGCCACAATAAATTAGTTTCTGTCTTCTTCTGACCTTCCCCACACGCTTGCCCAACTGTATCATCTCATAGGTGGCTTTGCCTATGGTGTTTCTCTTTTGACATTATTTTACCTGGTTTATACTTTTCACATACTATATATTTATTTCTCCCAAATCATCCATGGGAGAAGCCATTAACCTTCAGGGGTTAAGCTCATGGGTTACCAACCATCAAAAACGCATCTCATCAAACTCATCTTCAGTTTCTATGCAAAGTAAAGACCTGGTTCACATGGCTTCGTTTCAGCCATTCTTTGGCACTGTATGAACTCAGTTGGTTGACTTCAAAGTAGAAGAAGTAGACAGATAATACATCGTACAACGTCGACAACTGTGAAGTTTACGCATCAATCGAACTATACATTTCTTGACCAAACTAGGATTCCTTAAAAATCGGAAGAATTCCATCAGCGTTCCTGTTCAGAAGATCGAGTTCTTAGGATTTGGGGTGGATTCAGTAAATACCGTCACCGTACCAAATTCCAAATTGAAGGAAATTCACCTCTTTGAAAAAAAAAAAGTGCTTTTTTAGGAAGTTCTATACATAACGTAGAACTGTGAAACCGATATTTGGCCAACATCATCGTTGTGACTACATGAGGGACGGATATGGGTTGCCCCTTGTGAAGACAAAATGTATTCTTATATATACCAGACTTCAATTAAAAATATATACTTAATATAAAGTCTAGGAAATTTTAATATGTACAGCGACGCTTTGGCCAGCGATGTTCCGTTCGGCCGAGTGAAACGCCATACACAGATTAGTCACCCGGTAAACAGCTCTTTGTCACTGATGAAAGGGTAGATATTAACTGGAAACATTATGTTCTTTATAGAGCCACAGATTCAGCTGATGACTTCTCACCTGGCGAGAGTGAGAATCCCGCACCTGATCCAACCCCAGCCGGTTTGAAGCGGATAAGAAGGCAAAGCTGTATGTTTAAATTTAGGTACGGGTCAGAATAAAAAGGGAACATTGGATTGCCTCCATTATTATGAATCAGAGACCTATAAAAGCAGTAAAGAGACACTCAGTACAGGCTGTCCTCTCTCTAACCTACTTTCACTATATGTTACATGTGGAGACTTCAGAAGGTAGTTTTTGGGTTTCCAATGATATTTTTCCAACCACGTAGATCACTGATGACATCAAAAGCAGTATTGTCCAATTATTCATTTAGTGCTAAGCAATACAAGGGAACGGTAATGTCCATGGGACCCAACCAAAGGACTACAACTACCTGTTGTCACTTATGGCCATCGCCTTATAACTGAACTGTATCAGTTGGCTGTTGCCATAAAGTTGGAAGGATACAACAGTCTAAAATGCCTTTGTATGCTGTAGAATTAACCCTTCACTGGAACCGGCCATAGTTTGCGGAAGACCCTTTTCTATTCCAGCATGACTGTGCCCCAGCGCACAACGCGAGCTCCATAAAGACATGGTGGGATGGGTTTGGGGTGGAAGAACTTGACCGGCCGCGCAGAGCCCTGAGCTCAACCCCATCAAACACCTTTGGGATGAACTGGAACGGAAATTACGAGCCCATGGTTTTGGAATGGGATGGCCAATAAGCTCCTATAGGTGTGATGGTCAGGTTTTCCACATACTGTATATGATGGCATCATACTTACAGCAATGGTCATTCTCAGTTTTTTGGATGACAGGTCCCTTAACCCCTTAAGGACAATGGGCGGTCCCTAAACCCATTGAAAACAATGCATTTTGAGCCCATACATGTGCGGGCTTTGTCATTAAGGGGTTAAACTTAATTCAAGATTAAGTATTTGTTTCCAAGTGGCATGACCGGTATTATCAAATCCCATATCCACGTTTTCTGTTATCAAAGCCAGTCCTGTTCCAAGCTTGTCAGCTCTATTCATCCTCAACAAAAGAAGGATCTGGACCAAACCTCATGACTCAGCTCATAAAACGGACCGTGTTTTAATTATGTGGGGACGACACCGGCGAGTGCTAATCTGTACTAATCACAGTATGCCTGATATATGCCTATACATCAACAATGTAATACATGCACACATTGACAGGCGATTTGCATCAGTAATGACATCATGGAAAAAAGATTCTTTAAATAATACATCAAAATGGTAATCTAAATCTCAATTATATGGATAATATAATTATAGTTCTATAGTTCATAATAAAAGCTATTCACTCCCAAAGTCGTAAGGACTAATATGGGAAGAGTAACAAACTACTTAAAAGTAGACTGCCCATCGACAAAAGGAATGGATCAACAACCAAAGTTACAATTAAGGCTTCAAGATGAGCCCTAAATATTGTCCACAGTCATATATTTTTTAATGATAATTATTGGGGGGTTTTTACCATTACAGTACATTATCAGATTCTGATTTATTATATAATTTGATGGCAGATAAGACTTTATATGGCCCCTCTAGTCTGCCTTCTAGTGAAGACTCAAACCCTAATCAGACCTTGGTCTCAGATTCAGCCATACGCCTATCCCATGCATGTTTAAATCCCAATATTGCATTGGCCACCTCTGCTGGGAAGCTGTTCTGCATCCCCACTACCCTCTCAGTGATGGAAAAGGACAATATAACTGGGAAGCTTTTTAAGGCTATAAATAGTTCATTATTTATAGTATTTCGATTCTATAAGAGATGATGTCTCATTTAAATGTTCTATGACAGAATAAGCTGGGGGTCATTAGGTCGATAAAAAAATGACCTTTTCAGCAAACAGTAAATACCAAAATAGACTAGATTGTCATTATTTATCACTAGATCAAATTAACTATTTTTTTCTATTTGTCAACTTTATTTAAAGAACAATATTAATTGATGCAACGTGACAGCTATGGTTACAGAAGGATAATAAACACAATGGGAATTTGATCAGCTGGCTATTAATTAGTTTTAAGCATTGCTCCCCCTAGTGTTCAGTTTGTAAAGGTCCTTGCACCAATCATAAAGTATGTGCGGTTTTTATTATTATTATTATTATTGTTATATTATTATTATTATTATTAATATTATATATCCCCAATAATGTATGCAATGCATACATTGGAAGGGTATCATAAATTTACAGATAGACTAAGACAAACCCATATAGTAGTTAAAGAGTCTCCTTTTTATTTTATAATTTTGTATAATCCGCTGTATAATCAGAGTTGTTTTTGTCAGGAAGCCAGCATATATTAAAATATAATTTACTAATCAATTCTAATTTCCAATTTCTTCTTGAATTATTAGGGGTGGAACTTGTATTTTTGTGCATTAATGAATGTATTAAGTAAGCTAAGTTCATTGTTTTTTTGTTTTTTTAAAAAAAATAGCATTATAAATGTAAAAAAAAACTTTTTATCCAGCCAACTTTTCATCAACATCAAAGGATCAAAAGTGATCAGATGGACTCCCTGTCCATACAAGAAAGTTTACAAGAAAACATTTTTATTTTTTTCTTACCAAGAACATTATTGCTTATAAGTGGTAAAAAAAAAATCCCACAGACCCATAGACCACCTATTTATTTTCATGCCTTATCCAATGAGCCAAAATTATGCTTTTTTTCATATAAAGAAACATTCAAATATTAGACACTATTTTTTTTATTTATCATTTGTTTTGTTAGATATTTTATTTTTTTCTTTTATTTTTTAATGTTTCATTGTGTGTTTTATTTTTTTTTGTTGGTCACAAAATAGAACATTTCCAAAAGAACCAGCAACTATTTGGAATATCTATCTATTTACACTGGAAATTAAATAAAAATAAATGTAAAAAGAATCAGATATAGTTTTTCCCCTTAGTAAACCATAAACTAGATTTAGAAGAGTTTAAAATCTATAAAAATCACCTTTTGAAAAAAGTGGAAACAAATCAGGCAGGTAAATTGGATATTTCTCTTCAAAACAGATTTTTTTTGGAGGACAAAAAAAAGACATTTTATAGTTTTGCAGAAAAAAATGTGTAGTAAAAAAGCTTTTGGCCATTTCTTATTTTAATACCCTGTGTTGGGTCCTATAAAAATCTAACTTGGGCTGCTAGGTTGTGAATCATTTATTATCAAAGTTCTTGAATTATATCAGTAATAATAATAATAATAATCAGTAATAATAATAATAATGTTACAATGAGGTTTGTTACTAAGAGTGAACTTGGTCTGCGCAGAATAAATCCCCTGCATGTTGAAGAGGGGGGGATTCATTTTAAATCTTTGCATTTCAATAAAAGGGGAAGAGGGTCCTCTTTTGTTTTGTTTGTCTTTGGGGGTTATTGGGAGAATTGGGGGTGATTTTGTGATTTGGATTCTGATGATGTGTGAGTGTGGGGGGGGGGTTACTGTGTGAGTCTGATATGTGGGATGTGGAGTAATGGAAGAGTGTGAGTGAACATTCATATAGAGCAAAGAGGATACCCTAGAGAGGGTCCAAGGGCGGAGTGGGGCAGAAGAGCATCCGTGGGATGCGGGGAGCGGATTAATAGATCGGGGAGAGAGCTGCTCGGAGAGATGGGCGGGACTGCATCCTGCACCTGCCGGCAGCCGGGGAGCAGAGACTGCCTGGGAACCGGCAGCACCGGAGATCACAGCACCAAGATCACCGAGACCACTCAACTCACACTGGAATGCGATCACTGAGACCACTCCATACACCGGGCAGAGATCACCGAGACCACCGCACACACTGGACTGCGATCACTGAGACCGCTGCATACACTCGGCGGACATCACTGAGACCGCTGCATACACCGGGTGAGATCACTGAGACCGCTGCATACACCGGGTGAGATCACTGAGACCGCTGGATTGCGATCCCTGAGAACATAGCATAAACTGGGTGAAGCCATTAAACACACACTGTGTGAGACCACTGAGACCACTGCATACATTGGGTGACATCACTGAGACCACTGCATACATTGGGTGACATCACTGAGACCACTGCATACATTGGGTGACATCACTGAGACCACTGGATTGCGATCCCTGAGAACACTGCACACACTGGGTGAGACCACTGAACACTCACTGAACTGAGATACTGTACACTCATTGGATGAGATAACTGAGATCACTGCTCATTGGGAGAAATCACGGAGACCACTGAATATTCACGTGCAGAGACCACAGCACACTCACACTGCTGAGACCACTGCACACTCATTAAACTGATACTCATGCTCATTTATTGGTCTAGAAGTCCCTCCTCACTGCCAGTCATCAGAGATTTGTACCCCCACTGCCTGATCAGGAGTCCCCAGCCAGGAGGTGAGTCGATCCTACTGTGGGGGTTTCATTAGATCCAGGATTACAGATGACATGATCTGAGTGGATTTACATGTATGTAGTGAAGGTTCTGTGCATGAACTCTTTACTCTGCTCATGTGTTTGCTGTGGGATGTATGTAAGGTGGGTGATATGTATGCATGATCGTCCCCAATGTACATGTCCCCTTAGTCTATATTTACCAATGATGATTTGCAATACATACGTGTGCGTGTGGGGACTTTCTGTGTGGTCTATGCGAAGTCTCTCACAAAGCATTTTTTATAAGACAACTTATTTTAAAAAGTGCCCAAATGTACACCTTGAAAAATACTGAGTATGTGGCCAGTGACCTTTAGGATCATTTCTGATCATCAGGTTATGGAGGGTCAGAGGTTTACATGCAATGTCAGGAAGTTTTACTTTACTGAGATGGTGGTAGAAAAAACAGCCTCCCAGCAGAAATGGTAGAGGCTAATACTGTAAGGGAATTTAAACATGCATGGGATAGACATAGAGCTCCTGAAGACAAGACCGTGCAGAGTGTTGTGTGGGGTGGGGAGAGATTGGCCAAAGAAACCAAAGGCGCTAACCGTCAACTGGGGCTACCAAACATTTCTAGAGAGTTATCCAGATCTCTTACATACGTTAATGGAAACAAAGTCCAAAAAACTTTGGCCTGTCCAACCAAGGCCTTTTACATATATGTGCATGGATCTCTACCATGATTAAAACCCAACCCTGTGTATCTACATAATAACGATCAAGAGGACAACAAGGCCAAAAAAATCATTGAAGTAGGCGCGTTTATGGCACAAGTTAGCACAGCGGCTGGATGGAAATAGAGTCCTTGACGTTATCACCTTGTACTCAGCCTTAGCCGGTTCCACGCTGACCATTGAAGGTCCTTAGATGGTATCAGGACTAAGGGGAATTATCAAATAGCGCAATTTGGTGGACATCACCTTCCAGTTCTGGTCCTACTGAAGCTGTTGAGTCAAGTGTGTAGCATAACAAAGGTGAAGATGGTGAAATTTGTTTGTTAAATCATGCGTTTAACGAAAACATTAACCCGAGTAGCTTCTGGATGCGCCTCCCTTCACATCTTAGGGGTCTAAGCTACATTTGTTTTTTATTAAACTTTCAAAAAGTAGAGAAGAACTGGTATTCTAGGAACAAAGCGTCTGGATTTCTTTATTCACGGGCAGCTTCAGCTTCTTATTTATAAAAGAACAGAAAGAACAGCTATAGGTGACTGCGCCTCTCACACCAAGTGAGTGTGGAAAATAATATATATAATACCTACGGAGTATGGTCTCCAAAGAATCCAAATGGTATGTCCGGCAATCCGGTAAATGAGCGTAAAGGGGGGTCTTTCGTCTCCCAAATTAGCCTCTCTTTTTGTAGCAAGTTTCCTCTCTCCTTGGTAATAGTGGATAGAACCCCAAACACGGATCCGGAGTCGGAGGTGGGAATATCTAATTGAAGTAATCCTATTCTCACACCTAAAAAATGTTTTATTCAGGAGTAGAAGGCATTCAACACTTACTGTTCTATCAAGATGTCTGAAGCTGGCGGGTGGGAAGGATGGAGATTTAGGTGGATTGAGATGTATGTACACAAACAATGTAATAAGTAGGATATATTTGCATTTTATCAAGTACACTTTTGCGTAATATGCATAAACAGTACGGATCACAGACATGAGTGACAGACACATAATGTCATATGCATTTTGATGACACGTGTTCTGAAATTTGAATTGTGGGACTTGTCCTAAAAGCAAAGACGAAGCACCGCCTCAGGCCTGACCCAGCCGACCCTCCATGGCTGCCGTCCTCGCTGCGGAGCGCTGGGTTATGACCTCATATGCCCGCGCTCCATGACGCACAGTGCTTTTGAACCCCTTAATGACAAAGCCCGTACAGACTCAAAATAAATTGTTATCAATGGGTTTAGGGACCACCCATTGTCCTTAAGGGGTTAATGCGGTCCATAAGAGGGTGATCCACCCCTTGGTTTTTGGACCTGCCACCCTAGGCCTTGACTAGGGTAGGGCAGGTGGTTGCCCCCTGCTCTGCTCTAATGTTGAGCTGTGGCTTATCGCTCTATTGTGTGTTTTACATGCAGTTCCACGTACAGCCACTAGGGTGTCTAGCACAACAAGGGCTTTAGGAAGAATTTACTCGTTGACTGAATCCTTTCTATGTTCCCTTTATCCAGTTTTACGCATTTCTTTTCCGTAACGTGTTTTGGAACGGGGTGGATAGTATGTATTTGGCATGTAGTCTTACAAATGCGCTCTATCCCTTGTAACCGGCCTGTTGTTGTGCAGGACACTGATGGGAGGGCGATCTGCCCACCGGTTTAGCCTGGGCCTGGCCGGCTTTGGCCGAGATACCTCACTGGGTGTAATAGCACTTGGATACACAGACTTCATCTGTTAATCTACTAAACTCCCATGATCCTCAGCCGGTAGTTATCTAGA
Source organism: Spea multiplicata (assembly GCA_009364415.1). Taxonomy (NCBI): domain Eukaryota; kingdom Metazoa; phylum Chordata; class Amphibia; order Anura; family Pelobatidae; genus Spea; species Spea multiplicata. The sequence continues at coordinate 3,852,881 of VKOC01000009.1, forward strand.
TACATCGTCATATCATCCAGCATAGTTACTGGCCAAAGAGGGACATACCTAACCATACTCTTTAAAGGTGCTGTTCCACTTAGACAAAACATTAGTTTTATAATGCATCATTTCATTCTTTCCTCTGAAGGTTTAATCACATGAGCAGTTTCTATAGCAACAATCTATTAATGTCTGCTACTGTGTCATATGACAAATAAGTGTTCCCGGCACAATTATAAAGATAGACTTTTTTGGGGCATTCAACAGTACTAGGAAAGGTAATTGTTGCAAATAAGAGGTTAATTTTTTGTGTGTGCGTTACCTGATGTATGTGCTGTACATTTTTTATACCGTGTCGTATTCTTTGTCTTTATTAGACTTACAACGTACATAAAAGCTGACCTGCGTTTTATATCTTCCTTATTACCGAGATGTTGCTTTTTTTTTAAAAGGTTCACATTCTGTGTAAATGTTTTGACAACATAACGTTCGCTTTCTTGGCTGGTGAGAAACGGCCAAATAAATTGTCACACAACAGAGCACAAAAACTTCGGTTTTTATGGTTTTTATTGTTTAACAACAGAAAAAAAAGGTGACACTCTTTCCTTAGCCTTGGGAGATAAGGGAAGGTGGTAAATTTGAACGTTTCCCAAGAAGTCCCAACAATCCAGAAAGTCTCTTCTGTACGGTGCAGGGGACACAGGGTGGGGGTGCTGGGGGTCACAAGGTAAAATTCTATTTATTTGCAAACAAGAAATACTAGAAATGCCTGCTTTCTCGGAATAAATTACTTTTCCTAATTGTCTCTCAGGGGGCAGATTTAAGACATCCAGTAGAACTTGTACAGACCTCTTGATTCCTTTAAATGTTATCAGATGTCCATAGAGAACCCAATAGCAGCTTTAAGTAGAAGCCCCATGAAAACAAAAGTGCTGTATCTAGTAGATTAAAATGGAGGAATGCCTGGGTTTTAACCCATTTTGCTCCAATCTGAAGACCTGGAGGCCACCGTTTGTTGTCAGCCATATGATAGTTTTGGCGACTTTGCGTGTTTAAACGCCACACTGAGCTGATGCTTTATGGCAATGCTAATGAAGTCCGTTCCTCCATAGACTTTCACTAGTCAGAGCGTCAGGCTGGGTAATTAAGACCGAACCATTCTATGAGGAGTCGGTGTGTTTCGGATGCTTTCTCAATAAAGCCTTTCTTCAATTGTTGAACCGCTCCAAATTATTCAGATATAAATGTACGTGCGCGGAGAGAGAAATAAGACACGCGACACACTCTGGGTCAGGTCCAAAATCACTCTGTTTAATTATGTTTATACTATAGTTTATATAGTGGCCGGAAAGTTACGTCAATCGCGTTAATTGGTTCATTCTGAAACTATGTGGAAACAGGCAGAAAGTTGCGCAAGTTTATGTGTGGTGGGGGCCGAGAGTAAGCAACTGTTATATGCAAATTATATAAAAATGCCATGTTTAAAAAAAGAAAACAGCATCATGTCTTTGAAAACTCTTTTTTTAATTTGATACTAGTAATAAAAAAGATTGTGAGAAGAACACTGGGTAGGCTAGGTGCTAAATATCTGTACCGAGAGGACAACTAGGGGTCCACCGAAAACATCACAAGTATCATTTCTTGGTATTCTGGAGCTTCGGGTTCAAGCCGCAGCCAGCGACACACGATTGATTTAATTGCACATCAATGATTTTTATTAAACGAAGACAAATCAAAAATGTGTATTTATTAAAGTATTAATAGCCCTTTGTGGAAGACGTCACTTAAATAAATGCTTGAGGTGCAACTCAGGACTGAGCGTCTCAAACCCACTGAGATGTCAAACTGTGTATCTGATGAAAAAGCCCAAACGGAGTGCCCTAGAGAAAAAAAAAATGGGGGAAAAAAGGAATGTCTGCATTTTTATTATGATTATTATTAATTTTTTTATTAAGCGCTAATATTCTGCAAAAAAAAAAACATAACAAAGATACATTCACACAAACAGATCCAAAACGGGGTGAGGACCATGAGCTTGCCGGCTAACCTCATGCCTTTCAAACAAAATTCCTGGCGAGAACGTTGGGCTTATGAGGTCCCCGCTCCAAAAGAATTCTCTCTGTGAGCTCTGCCAGCCCCATAGTTCATCGAGTTCATCTATAACGTTTACAAAATAACTTTTATGGAAACAAGGTCGTTTTAAGAAGCTTTTGTAGTTTTAAGAAAAATACATTTTATTGCTCGACTGGTCTTGACTGCTTACAATGTAAACAATAGTTTTTCATGGTGTTACAATCTCATCTCGTATGTCCCGCTGCGGATTCGTTGAGGAGCCGTTTGGAAGTAAAAGTTCAACTTTCCGCTGAGGAGCGGATGGAAAAGAATTGTGACATTGCAGAAATCCACAGCGGCTAGACTTAGTTTTGACACCAGGGGTGGGTAGCAATATTGTTGGTGAAGGACATTTGACTAAATGCCCCATAAGCAACAATGACCTCCACAAGCCTTGTCATGGAGACTGGTGACCGGGTATGGACCCTTAGCCTACTCCTGGTTGACACATTGTAACTATTCAGAAGTCAAGTCACAAAGACAAGACCCAGGGCCCAAACATAGTTGGCAACTACACCACAGCAACCCAAAATATTATTCTTATTTATTAATTGTATTTAGCAAAAATATTTATATATATATCTTTATTATATTTAATATATATTATTATATTTTATACAGATCTTAAAGGATCTAATGCTAAAGTCTTGGTGCCAGATACCACAGCGCAGAGCCTTCAGAGGTCTAGTGGATTCCATGCATCGACCCGTCAGGGCAGTTTTGGCAGCAAAAGGGGGGGCATGCAAAATATTAGGCAGGTGGTCATAATCAGTGTGTGTGTGTATGTGTATATATATATATAAATGGCCTATATGTTCATCGTACTTTGTTTCCTTCAATGTAAAAACCCAGAAAGAACCCTCTTCTGTAAGACAAGACACTTTAGTTTTGTGAGGGATGAAATGTAAAAATATAGTATTTAAAGAATTTGGAATGTTTTCGAACCTCTGCTTGTGAACTATAGGTACTATAGGTGTGCTCTTAATGCATTTTTGTTTTGGGGCATTTGTAAAAAAAAAAAAATGGAACATGTTCATCTTAGGAAACATTTGTGGTCTGTAGGATCAGGATGTTTGTTGTCTGCCCTGTAACTAATGGTTCCTGTTAAAATATAATATATATAATGACATATTTAAATGATATTTATTATACGGTATGTCTCTGTGTCTGTACTTATGCTGCGTAGATGGATAATGACGGTTTATAATTTGTTCTGCACGTGTGCTAGTAAATGACTAGTGATATAGGCAGGGATCGGTTCCCAATCCCTGTGCCGTATATATTGTGGATTGTGAAAGTAAAAAGTGTTTGGAGAAATCTGAATGTTCCAGTTTGACTGGCCTGAGGAGTATAATGTGCCACGAGTTCTAGGAGGAGTACGGAGCCAATGTTTTTATGGTAATTAATTGTATAAGACTGTGGCTTTGGGTGGAGACTGATGAGCCTCTCAAACATTCTGTACTCTTTTGATCTATACAAAGGCTGGACAACTAATGCTCACATGCTGATGTTGGCTTACAACTCTCATTTGGTCCATTGCTTGTGTAGGATAACGGGGGCTTTATTCCAGTGGGTCTCTATCTATCTGAGAAGAAATATTTAAAGTGTCCATCTCGTTTTCAAACAATGGATAATCAAAGAAACATTTGTGTAGCATAGACACTAGTTAGTGACTTTCCTTTCCAACTCGCTGGCTTTACCTTGGAGGCTTAGGGTATGGCAGGTGACTGCTGCTCCTCTAGGGCAGTCTTCTGATTTCTGGGCAGGGGCGGGGACTTTTAGCCCTTCAGGCTGTTTCCACTCTCATGCAGCCCCTCCTTATTCCTAACTTAGAATGTAATTAAACTGGATGTGCTGGATGCCAGGAATAGGATCTACCCCATACCAGCTGCCATATATAGAGCGTAAAAAGAAGTTCCACAGGAGTCTCCTGGGATCAACCCATGTACATGCATAGACCATAAGAGAAAATTAGTAGCTTGAGCAAGCTTATTTTAACTGCATTATTTATTTATGACCATTAAAAATGCACAGATGTTAATGTACTTTGTCCCAGAGCCATGGGAGAGAGGGAAATAAGGAAGGAATATGAAGTCAGATGCGAGAAAAATGGAGTCTTGAGTTGAAGTTGATACCTTTTATTGGATTGACATAATATTACATGATTACATAATATTTGGTGACCTCAGAGGTCCCTTCTTCAGAAGTAAGATTTTATCTAATAATATATGGTAACATTGTTTCCATGATGTCATTGTTTGACTATGTAAAAATAACATTATGTGATGTTCTGAAGGCGTAATACGATATTTTTGTGTTTCTGTAGGTAAAGATGAAGGGGTTGAATCGATATTTCACTAAGGCGCTGCATAGAATGCAGAAAGGGCCCGGTTATACTTACAAAGAGCTGCTTGTCTGGTTTTGTGATAATACCAACACCCATGGCCCCAAACGCATCATCAAAGAGGGACCAAAGAAGAGAGTCATGTGGTTCATCCTGACGATGGTCTTTGCTGCACTTGTATTTTGGCAATGGGGGCTCCTAATCCAAACCTACCTTTCCTATGGTGTAAGCGTGTCGCTCAATATAGGATTTAAAGCCATGGAATTCCCCGCTGTGACGGTGTGCAACGCCAATCCATTCAAGTGAGTCTTATATTTAACACACATTGCCGTAAACAAATATACTGTAAACATAAAAACATTTCAGCCGAACCCACCAACGTAGGTTGGCCATATGAGTGAAACGCGTTGGATCTTCAAAAACAAGGGCATATTTTTATTTGTCTCTTTATATTTGAAAACAGTCATTCGGATTATTTTTCTTTATTTTGTAATAATACTTAAGGATTTAACAGTCAAATAATAAACCTACTTTAAATTAGGCAGGTAGCGCTTATAACCGCTGACAGCTGTGCTTTTCTGTTTATTAATAAGCTTTTGTAATATCTATCTTTTTTTTTTTATGAAGTCATCCTGCAGCTTACTAACGCTTAGTCAAAGATATAAGAAGTATTTGTAGAAAATAATTAGGAATGTAGAACGTAGGTTGAGTAACTCCAGGGCAATTGCATTTTTTGCCAATTTTAATGAGTAACTTGTATAATGAAAAGAAAAAGGTGTGAGCTTTAAGTGAGACTCGACTTCGGGGAAACAGTATCCACAATGTACCTTAAGATAAGATAAGCACATGCGCAGAGGAGTGAACAGCATGTCTCCAGCTATTTCTAAAAAATATATGATTTAATGATTATGTAAAGATTTTTAGGTTAGTCACCGTTTCATTATACTGAGTATTAAATGTATGTCAAAATTTAGACTGATATTATTATATGGCATATATATATTATATAATATATAATATATATATATATATATATAGTTTATTTTGTTTATTATAATATATATTATTTATTGTTTTATATATATATATATATATATAGTATATATTAGTGTTATGGGATCATGGAATGGGAGAAAACATCTGTATATTTATGGACACTACATAGTATTATTAAATTTATTATGTATAAATATATGTATTCAATTTAGATTATATCTTAATATATTATAATATTGATTAATATTAATTTAATTCCCAATTATTACATTGAGTTATTGAATGCATATAAGCTATCACTATAAAGGTTGCTCATCTAACTTAATCTCTTCTTTACCATGCTAGGTATTCCCGGGTCAAACATCTCCTTAAGGATCTGGATGAATTGGTTGATACTGCATTGGATCGAATCCAGTTTTCTAGCCAAAGCGGCAATGGATTATTCATTCCATCCAGTAATACCAGTGGTAATGTGACCCTGGACCCCAACCTTTGGAACCACATGCCCCTGGTTGTCATAGATGAGAATGATCCAAACAACCCTATTATCTATAATATCTTTGACAGTAGTACGGACTTTTCAAACCCTAGTTCAATGGGAAACGCAAGCTCCTCGGGCAACCGAACGTCATACGCACAAAGATTCAAAATTGCTATAAAGCTGGTAAGTTTTCCTTTAAACTCATTACCCTGCTGATAATATCCAATGCGGCCGCGCGCTTCTAGTGAACCATTGTTTAGTTACTAATAAATGAGCAGGTCATTTCCAATAAACAGAGATCGCCCTTTAATAGGGCCAGATCAGTCTGTTGGGACGTTGGCATCCCTAATGGGACAGTTGGGAAGATCAAAGATCCTCTGTTCATGCCTAAGAATCCCCCTTTTCATTCTGTCTCATCAATTTTTTTTTCTACTTCTATCCCCTCTCTTTCTCCATCTATCCCCTTTCTTCTGTATCTTTTCCCCTCTACCTTCCCCCTTCTCTCTCCTCCTTCTCCCCTTTTCGCTCCATTCTTTCTTCTCTCCCCTTTTCTCTCTCCCTTCTCTCCCCCCCTCCCCCACGTTCTCTGGCTCTCTCGGATTTTAAGGCCTTCTGAACCAGTGCCGGCTACAAAGGCAATAATCCAACCTATGTACAAAATTACCAACCAATGATATTATAATTTAGACATTTCTCAACTTTTATGATAACCTAACATCCTGTCTAAAGACTTCCTTTATTTAAGCAATAACAAATTTACACCATTCTGGAAAGAAACAATAAAACATCGTGAAGTTATAGAACTGTAGGCGAGCCTGATTGCTTTGTCCGCTTTTTGTTTGCATGTTTTAGACTTGGGCACTTAGGTATGATATCATAGCAATGGGGCTAGCAAGAATACCCATCCCTGAAGCAGTTTAGTAGCCCTTCTCTGAACTCTCTCCAAAGTATCCATTTCCTTCTGGATACGGTCCCCAGTACTGTACACAATACTCCAATTGAGGTCTCAGCAGTACTCTGTACAACGGCATGAGCGCTTCCCTCTCCCTATACAGCCCAGCATTCTGCCAGCATCTCCTGCCGCTCTATTGGATTATCTACCTACCTTTAAGTACCCTGAAATATTAACCCCTAAACCCCTTCTCTCAGATGTTGAGGTTAGGACAGTATCAAATATTCTATACTCTGCTCTTGGGTTTTTATGCCCCAGATGCATTATCTTGCACTTATCCACGTTAAACGTCAGTTGTCGCAGCCAAGACCATTTTTCCAGTTCACCCAAATAATTTGCCATTTGACTTACTCCTCCAGGAATATCAACCCTGTTGCAAATATTTGTGTCATCAGCAAATAGACAACAACATTGGGATCTAAACTCAGAGATTGCAGTTTATTGTTAAGTCTTTTATGCAGGACAGTGTCAAAAACCCTACTGAAATGTAGATATGCAATGTCTACTGCCTACCTCTTTGTTGCCTCTGAGGGACACTTGGTGCGGCATAGACATCTGTAATGTAGCCGGGGAATAGAATAAAGACCTCTTATGAAAACGCATGTGGCTCACCAACTCCCTGTAGGTCCGCTCATACTCCAATCAGTAGCATTACAAAACGTAACACCTCAGAACTGTGCCAACCCCCAGTGGAACTGAAGAAAAGTTCATAATGACACCTTTCACCCATAGAAATTTGACATACTTTTGCTCTATGCACAGAAGAAGCAGGTAAAAGGTACAGCCTGGAAGACCTCACTTTTACCATTACTTTGTTCATCGCATTCATCATTCAGCCAATTAAACAAAGCTCATATCAAGTGCTCAAAAAAAAAACATAAAAAAATTCAGAAATTGGACTTATTTTCTCATTTAGTTGAAAATTCCATACAGTATAATACGCAACGCTGTTCACGGGCTGGAAGTGGCGATTCTTATTTTGTCTTGGTGAGCCATCTTTCTAGGCTGGTCCCTAAAGTCCACACAACTACCAGGTCATGGACACTAAGAAGGACTGTAGGCAGTTTTTAGTTCCATAAGGGAATCTTTACGTGGTTCGTTTAATTGGCCTTCCCTTTCTGACAGGGGTAGATAGTACTGCACGTTGACTGTGTTGCCTGCCAAATGTGCTTTTGGACTTGCCTCCTGGGCTGAACGTTGCCAGCCCTCATCAGCTGTACACGAGATGTGAGTTCCTCAGCATGTCGTGGTAGACTCAGCAGGACAAACGTTATATCCTTGTAAAATTCTGTCTGAGCATTTAAATAGAAGTTGGTAAACAGAAAAGTTGCGCACAATCCTTCTAATATCCAGTGTTACAATGTGTCTCCCTCACAAATCTCCGACGGGTTCAAGCCGGAGTCCAAGGCTGTGATTTTTTTATAAGGTGTTATTGTGTAACAGGTTAAAAAACAGATACATTTTCCTTCCAAGAGTAGGTGGGAGAACTTTTCACTGAGTAAGAGTCACCTGGGCAGGCATGTGCATCGGTGAAATATAAATCGAGGGCTGTTTCACAATTTTACTCTTAAAATAACAGCCCTCGTTTGTAGATGTTTTGCACGGTCTGAACATTTCAGTGGCTGATGTTCAATAGATTATCAGTCTGGTATGTAATTATTTATGTACATATCATTTGTAAAAACTTGGTGGATGGACACCACCACAGGCTTTGAGCCAGAGCCCTAATATTACATCATATTCCCTTCTTCCTTTGCTATATTAACCAATGGTACAGCTGACAAGGTAGGCAGGCAGTTGCCCCCTGGGCTAAGTTGATCTGAAGATTTTTGGGCTACTGCTATAAGTATGTTTTGTGTATTTTACTTGTAATTCCACTTGCAGCCACTGGGGTTTCCAGCCTTACAAGGGCTTTAGACAGAATTTACCCTCAGACTGGATCCTTACTGTCGTCTTTAAGGTTTTTTCTATGAAATTCTCCTTGGAGACTGTGTGCTGCACAGGCCCAAAAAGTGCAAAATAAGCAAACGAGTATTGGGCTACATTAGTATTGGGCCATTTAGAGGGACTTGCCCCCCCAGACTGAATGCCAGCCTGTAGTGGATTTTCCATGCACTATTTGAAAATTTACAAATGCTTTATACTTTCTTTGGGGATTTCAGCCCTGTTTATAGAAGGAGTGCAAAAGGAATCTGGTCAAGGGGAAAGTGGCTTAAGCTTACCCATGACACCCCATGTGGCCACATGTAGAACTGCAAGTAAAAAAAGGCAAATGATTTATTTAAAGGCAGACATAACAGAACACAAAAGCCACCCTGCATCTTAATAGCCAAATCTTATAAGCCTGCTCTAAAAATGACTAGTATCAACCACTGCCAAGCCCCAAAAAGCCAGTTAGGGACTACATAATAATAATTTCATATACTATAATTACTTATAATGCATTTTCTTTTGTTAAAGTGCACAAACAATGGTACACAGTGCATGTACCGGAACTACACCAGTGGGATTCAAGCCTTAAATGAATGGTACCTCCTGCAGATCTCAAGTCTCTTTTCCAAAGTCCCAGAGTCAGAGAGGATTCACATGGGTTTCAAAGCAGAGGAAATGATCCTCACTTGCTTATTTGGCGGTCAGGCCTGCAGCTACAGGTACGTAAACCCATATTAGAAGAGATGAACCAGGTCTTGGTGAGAACGAATGTCCTGAGATACTTTTCGTGACACATAGAAAGTATAGTGGGCTTTTTGGCCAACAATTGGCTGAAATCACAGAGGGTCTTAGTGCAGTCAGAGAAAAAGTACAATTGCGTCTAATTCTGAACGGAATACGGAAGAAATGATTGGTAAAGCAGGTAGTTTCAATGTCCTAATACATATTCCTTTTGCCTTGATAAATGAATCCAGGTAGGGTTAAAAACGTAACACTATGGAAAGCGAGACTACCCTGGAAGAGTTAGGAAGAGTTGGGTAATAGTATTGTGGCATTTCCTGCAAAAGACCAGTTGAAACCAATTTTTATTACCTTCTTATCAACGCATATCTTAAAAAAGTAACATGACTTATTTACAGTGACTAGAGAGTACTTACAACCTAACTCCTACGCATTCCGCTGTCTTTGGCAAACCATATAAACTGTTGCTCATGTGTATTGCTGGTGTTTAGCAGGGTCACACCAGTTTGACAAGACTGTTCTTTTTATGGACTACCAGTTCCTCTTAAGAACAGTCTTACAAGGGTTGTGCTTGAAGTATATTACTATCCCTATCTGCCGCCCAATCCACTAAACACACACCCTGACTCCTTATCATACTGCCTTGTGGTGAACAGTAGAGTGACTCAGTCTTAATCACACAGCTGGACACTCTGACTAGTTAAAGTCTAAGGAGGAACAAGCAGATTTGAATAACTGTTTTTTTTTCTGTTTCAGAAATTTTACACATATTTATGATCCTGATTATGGAAACTGTTATATTTTTAATTGGGGACAGGAAGGAGAAGAGCTTATGGTTTCGGCAAGTCCAGGAGCTGACTTTGGTAGGTGTGTAGAAACTAAGCTCCTTCGGTTAATGGAACTATTTAAGTACATAGAGCATCTCAGAAGAGTTATGCTTTATTACTTTCCACTGTAGACAAAGTGTCGGTATCTGATACTTGGACCTCATGGGTGTCCACTACGGATGATTGCTGGCACTTTAAAGTGTGAGTGCAGTTGTCCAAAATCTTGAGTTATAAGCCATTCCTACATACAGTACTAGGATTCTGACAATGCAGACAAGACATAAGTGAATTTATGGTTTTATGTTTTTTGAACCTTTTTTTTTTCAAAAACAGATGGATTTGAGAGAAGAGGAGTTCAGGGCACATTCTTGTTAAAATGTTGTAGAGATTTAATGATTGGCTTCATGTGCAGTAATATTGGTATCTGGTTTGGAATTAATTGCTCTTAGAGAGTGCCTCTATACATAGAGCAAATAGGAGCAGTGAAGAGGACAACCAAGTCTTGTGCCAATGTGCATTGTTATGTTAATTAGAAGGCTAACCATTTCATTTTCCAAATCCTTCCTTTCTGTACAAATAAACTACATACCCTGCAAACATGCTTAGTTAAATCAGCTCTAGTCCAAATGTTTCCAAGAAATATTAGCACATGCTTCTTATGTCAGACTGTCTTATTCTATTAATAATCAAAGACGTATCTATATGAATACAGATACAAGGAAAAACTGTAACATCTGTAGTTATTTAGACAGCAATGAACATCCTTTTTCTAAATATGGGTGTTGATTGCTCTAAATTTGGGAATTAATCACTATCAAAGCACAAGTAATTATTAGGTGTCAGTCTTGTAATACATGGCACCAAAGCCACAGCAGACAGCAAACAGGACTATTTTTTTGCTTTCTTTTCCGTTTCAAATTTTTCTGCCAAAGGTTTTGTGCCATCTTGGCTTCGCTTGGTTCATTAAATTACTATTCCATACCTGGGATTCCATGATAAGATACCTGCTCTGAATGGGATCCAAAAATAATTGTCTACAACACAAGGCGATTGTCTCTCTCCTGCACCTTTTGGTTCCTTTACAAGTGCACAGAATATGTAATTCAGCGCTGTTTATTTCCACCAAACAAGGTTTCATCTGTCATTTGAAGACAAAAAGCATTTTATAATCCACATTTGCGATTACTGCAGTAAATATGTTTGTTCCATGGATTATTACAGATCAGACCAAAATAATTAGAACAATTTATATGAGAAAATACGTACAATAATAAAGAAAAATAGAGCATAGCTTCTAAAAACTTCACCCAAGTATGCCTGCCAGCTAAAAACGATAATGTAACTGTTGTGTATCATAAAGGGCCAAAATTCTATTTGTTGTATAAGAGACAGAAGACCGTTATTCAACTATTTAGGACAAAAAGTGTCCATTATCCATTTTTTTTAAAAAGAGCATGAAAAGGTGTGCCCTGGTAACATCTAATCTTCCTAAGAGTCGGACTGGACCCGGACCACTGCCATTCCATGGCCATAGCAAAGATACAGTAGTGCCATCTCAATCCTACTCTGATCTATTAATCTTCACCAGACTCCTCCAAGTACTTAATAAATAATCATTTGTCTTGATTAACAGATAGACCCCTAGAAGTATCTGTGTTTAGATAGAGCTGGCATGTCCATTCGGCATTGGCCGCATCCCTAAAATCTCCCAGACCCAATTCATATCAACTCAGTGGTAAACCACAACTCTTCTTTGGATTCTTCATATAGAATAATGCCGCACAACATCGACGTGTGGGTCATTTTTATCGTTGGCATGGTTTAACCAATATGTTGTTTCTCAGGATTAAGGTTGGTTCTGGACATAAATCAGGAGGAATACATTCCGTTCCTCCAGACGACAGCCGCAGCCAGACTTATTCTGCACCAACAGCGAAGTTTTCCATTCCTCAAAGACTTGGGGATTTATGCCATGGCTGGGTCCGAGACTTCAATTTCTGTCCTTGTGGTAGGTCTCTGAGAAAGCCAACTTCAAACAAAGCTATCTGATGGGATCCAGGCCAGCATTTGGCTTGGTTGGAACTGGGTAAATCCAAAATGCCACAAGGCTTACAATGGCTTTCCAAGACTATTATTTTAACAGTATTCATTTCTTTAAAATAGATGTTATCTTCATGGCTTAATGTTTTATACGCTAACTTCACCGTGAAATTAGGAGAAGAAGGGCAGTTCACTTGACCTACACAGTTAAAGCATCTCCACTAACAGTATGGGTGCCATAAAAGCAAAAGTAATTGTAAAATGAAGTTATTAGTAGTACTTCCAACATGAAACATGTGTAAAAAGTTTTGTTTTTCACTTATTTTCACTTAAAAAATCATATTGGAAATGATTTAACTTTAATGGTTCTTCTGATATGCATATTTTACATCAAATAATAATTTACATATAGGATATTATTTTTTAATAAATATGCAAACATTTTAAATCGCATTATATCTGCCGATTTACAGAATGTGTCACTTCCTTCCCGGTTCTTAAAATAGAATAATTACTTACCTTCCTAATTCCGCTGACGCTTACATCGTAATTTAATCTAACAGAAATGTTTGAGTTTAAACCTAGTTTTCTGAAATTAGCCGTGACACACGCAGCGGTCACTGAATTAATTCATCTTACATTATACAATACAATACAATAATTGTTGTTATATTGTATCTATAGTATAGTCTTCATTTTCTATTCATTGTTTTTATATAGGATGGAATACAACATTTAGAGGCACCATACTCTACCTGCACAAATGATGGATCTGATCTTCCCGTGAAGAATTTGTATGCAGAGTATAACAGCTCCTATACAATCCAGGTATGTTATATATATATATATATACGGGAACTGCTGCCCAACAAAACTGCATATAACATACTTAGAGGAAGCACAGAACTGATACATTCAGGCTACAAACATTCTTTTCAGACACGAGACCTTTTAGAGAATTGCTTAAAAAAAACACAAATGGTCCGAATTGCCCAAATAATAAGCCCAAAGGGGGTAGCTCCCTCTCCCCTCCAGAAGGAGCAGCTCCCCCCAACATGATCAGGAGCAGACACATTGCTATTAACGATTCCTCCTAGAGCCATTTACTGTTTGAGATCACCGAGATATGATGTCATATATTGGATCCCAACAAAAGGCCATCACAGACTGCAGGAGAAACGTTGGTGGAGGGGTCTGTACAGATGCCTAAATACTCTTCCTTCACTTGGGCTGGGAGGACCATGGGGAGATAGCCCTGGGCCCCATTTTTTTGTTTAAATTGCCCTTGCCAGCCTGCTTAAAAGAACATCACTATACTAATCCTCTCAGTGCCAGGGTTGGGCAAAGTGACTGCTGAGGTTTCCCGGGGCATAAACTGGAAAAGCCATACTTTTAGGGGAAGAGGCAACCAAAGGTGGTCCAATGTAGCCACAATGATGGCAACTGTATCAATGGTGCATGTAGCTTTAACACTTATATATAATCCCAGCATTTTCTATATACAAAAAAACCCAAATTGCTGCAACATTTTAGATTACTTCTAGTTGTACAACCTTTTAATTTTTTTTCTTTTTTTGACGATAAAATACCTACAAGTAGAAGAACATCTTATCATATTATGTAATCAGGAGTCAGCTAGACCAGTAGTATAATGTTACATGAGGACTACACAAATTGTTCAGGACTCGGGACTAAGATTTGGCATTCACGGCTGACCGGCAAAAGACATGAGCGTGAAGTGGCAGCGAGCAGGTTTCAGCGAGAATGTCTTGGAAAGCTTTGAGAATCGTAAGGTTCAGCCAGTGGTTGCTGAAATACATTTTTGTTGTGTCTTAAAAGTACATCGCATCTTACTTGTACCCGTTTCACAAATCTTCCTTAATCTCATGGATTACGGTGGATATCGTGACCATTAGACAATCTTAGACAAGACGCATTTGGTCATTTGGTGTCTCTTCTAGACCCTCAGGAATCGAGTCTTCATTTTCCACTAACACACATTTAAAAAATGCCTTACAATATGGTCTACATTTTATATTCATTCTAATGCAGAATGTTATACAGACATAAAGTCCCACTTCAAGGAATAGGCTTTTTAGTGGGGGGGCAAGAAGAACTCCCAGATCACCAAAAGCTTTGTAGGGACACACATGGCCATGGAGATCAGATCGTTTGGAGCTTTTAGATTCATTTTAGTAGATATGGCACATTCAGCATTTTTAATTTGATAATATTAAACGGGCCTCTAAAATAGATTATGCCTACAATGGAAAACCAATCACAAATATTTGGTAACGCAGATCCATCCAGAATGGAAGATTTTGCTTGAAAATATGGCTGCTATGTAAAGTTTGGAAGTTTAGCTAAAATTCAGTACTTTTGGACCACCACCAGGTCGAATAAGAAATCCTTTCCCATACAGCTAGAGGAGATGTTTCATTGTTTCCACATGTCACATCTTGGTTTATAGCAGACAGATCTACTTTGTACTCCGATAATAGGACCTTCAGTTATTAGAACACTGTTCCCATAATTGTCAACCAACTACTTATTGCCTGGAGGAACTTTTTGGAAGATTATGGAGGTTACCGCTTATCTTCACTAACAGACTGCTAATTCTGAGAACGGAATCCACCTGTTGGTGACGGCGCATAGTCAACTCCTTGAGAACCTTTGCAATAGCTCCTGTTGTGCTTCAAAAAAAAAATGTAATTAAAAAAAAAATTACACAAAGGAACTTTCTGTCAAAGCCACAAGGGATATGCTTAAGAACAAAACGTACATAAATCCTAAAGCACGGGAACGGGAGCCAAAAACAAAAATTAAAACGATTGTTTAAGACTGGCACACAACATTCTCAAATTCCTTTGTCGTTCTGTGGATAATAACAATGCAATATACTCTTGTTCCAGCCAACTTACAAAATGATTACAGCACTGATACCTATGTCAGTAAATGGATTAGGTTTAGGTAAATATTTAAAGTAAGGAACATCCACAGACATCAAGGATATCAGAACCTACGGCCTGTGCCAAAACCATTAACCTTCTATGGACCTCTGATAAGACAATGGATCATTTGCTTACTCATCTGGTTCAGAAAGGAGTGAACCTAATTCTGATTATCATATCAGGCTACCGGTTAGGGTCCTGGGTTGGTATGAAGCCCTCCAGAAAACATAAGGCTCCTTCATCTGAATATGACTCTGTTCCTTGGACAGGTCCGGGGTAGTGGGTTCAAAAAATGTACGGCCTGTACTAGCAAGAATTAGGTTAATAGACACACAAATGTAGGGATAAAACAGCAGATTGAGTGGATTCTTGACTAATTTGGGTCCTATTTAGTTTTGTCCACACACCAGAACCCCATGCATTATATACCAATATGTACAAAGTATATCTAAACCCATAGTAGACATCAGAACTTGCTTAGTCCTTCAGCCACAGTCCTTTAGCAAGACGATGCAAAGCCAGAGCGTTCTAGAGTCTGTTCACTAAGTCCTGAATTGGTCCAAGGGTCTACATCGTCACCTTAGCTCCAGTTGTGGGGGCAATTTGAACCTTCCAAGGGTAAATGCAAAGCATCACCAGCTTTCCAATACTCACATCAAGATAATCTCACAGCCATCACAGGTCTAGAAAATATAACCCAACGTAAGATTCTGGGCCAAGTCAATGCTGAAAGCAGCAGCCACTCAACTCAGTGTACACTTAGGACGTTTCCAACGCTCCTCAAACAAAGGTCTAAGGCAGATAACTCGGTATAAAAATATTGTTAGTTATAAAGGAGCTCATTAGGAACATAGAAACAGAATTTGACAGCAGATAAGAACCATTGGGCACATCTAGTTGGCCCATTTCTTCTGATGTAAAGATCTTAACGTCCTTAAGTTACACTTTAAAGTCTTAATTGTTTTTTTTTTTACCACCTTACAAACCTGGGGCTAAAACATCAGTGGAAAAATACCTGGTCTTCAACCTATTTTGTTTTCAAACGGAGTACTACTTAAAAGTGTTTTAAACTATTTTTTTTTTTAAAAAAAATGAAAGAAATGCACGCTGCTTCACCTTTAAACTGTGCTATGAAGAAAAACAAAGTGTACAATCAGCAAAACATAACCATCAATCTTCAGGTCGGTCTCAACCAGACCAAGCCGGCGCTGTTCAGATCTTAGGCGTGTGTCCCAAAAATGTTGACACATCCTCCGCACAGCAAGAACACCAGATAATCCAGTAGAGCCAGACGGCACGGGTGAAGTGTCACCGGCATTCGGGGTAAATCCCACTGGTACTTAAACCGATCGAAATGTGCCATATTATGTATTTTTGGTGATGTATCCTTTTTGGGGGGCTGGAGGCAACGTTTCTGGGTTATTAAAGGCACAATATCATTAAAAAAAAATCCTTTGGAGGTTTAACAGCTTTCTCCGTTAGCAAACTGATTCATGTTACTTGTTTAGTTTTTGCCCTAAAACTTCTTAAGAAGCCGAGCCATAAAATTAGATTTACCTATGAGTAGGGGACCAAAATAGTTACAGGGCGTATAAGAAAAGAGACCTCCAGAAATCATGAGAATAATATAATGGGGGGAAAAAAAGTATGTTGGCAAATAGAATACTGTAAAAGACGCTATGTTATAACAAAAAAAAAGATTTCATAGCAGCTCCCCATTACAATAAATACAGGAGCAAGCGGCCATTGTAACAACAAAAACGTTTCTATGATTGGTATTTTAAAAGTATTTCCAGGATCGACACATATTACGTTTTCATTGTAAAAATATATTTATTTATTTATTTTGTATAGTCTTGCCTTAGATCTTGTTTTCAAGAACAAATGGTGGCTACGTGTCAGTGCGCCTATTACCTGTACCCGCTGCCGCAAGGATCAAAGTATTGTAATAATCAGGAGCATCCAGACTGGGGTAAGTGAAGAGCGAAGTGTTGTGTGCTCCATCGATAGGATATCTGCACTGACCCTATTAGGGGCTGTAAATGTGTTCAGTAACCATTGAGGCTGCCATTTTGTATTTGAAAGATATGCCTATTTTCCAATGGAAGTCTTCCATTTCCTGGCAACATTCAACCCAGAGGTCCTACCAAGAGGTCCAATACGTACGAAGCCCAAAGCACATAAAACCCTGTGAGACACACATTGTCTAGAAGAATTAAACATTTAGGAGCCAGTATGGACCTAGTTCTTTAGTTCTGTCTAAAGAAAGCCTTTGTAACAATAGAAACCCCAATGGCTACTGGTAGAATTAAAGAAAAACACTCAAAGAAGCTTCAGGCGGTGGCCCAAAGTCTCCAAATTAAAGGAGCGAAAGGGAAAATACTGCCCAGCCCTGCCCTGCCACCCTTGGGTGATATGTCTCATAAAAGACAAATAATTTGCTCCTCAACTCTTAAACCTCAATCGTGTGGATAACCTGTTTTGTTTTTTTCAGTGCCGTGTTACTATAAGCTGAGAGACTCCGTAGCCAATAGAGAGAACTGTATAAGTGTGTGCCAGCAGCCCTGCAAGTAAGTAGACGGGTGAGCGTGGACACGGCCTCCCAGCCCGCCATGTAGTCCTCAAAATGATTCCAAACATATAGCGTACACCAGTGGTGTGGAAATGTATGCCTTGAGGGTCGCAAACAGACCAGGATTTACTCCATTACAATAATTCTGATTGAGCTGCTGGCGATCGTACTGGGATATCTCGAAAATCTGGTCCTGGCCCTTAAGATCTGGCACTTGACAGCCCCGCTGTACAAACTCCTTTATCCTTTCCACATTGTGTCAGCAATACGTGTTTGATCCTCGGTTTGCATAGCTACCACAGACCAGGTGCATGCCTAAAAAATCAGAACTGACGTCTAAGCCCCTCCGATAGATTGCAGAACGCAGACAGCTGTGCGACGCGTTTCGCTTAGAGCATTTTAACATGACATCAAGCTGTCAGTGTGACATCATACTTCTGCATTTTTGCATCGCCAAGCTGTGTTTCTCGCTCCTTCATAGGTTCAGTGCTTTCCAGCACACAGTTTTTGCTTTTCTCAATGTGTCGTTAATCAGACGTACTTCACATTCTAATTACCTCTCGTATTAATTACAGCGACACTCAGTATAAAATGACCATTTCTATGGCAGACTGGCCATCGGCGGGATCAGAGGTAAGAGTTCGAACACTAAAAGTTTGAGTGGGTTACAATAGGTATTCATGCAGAGTTACAGGATTCTGAGCGTTAACAGCGTTCGGAAATTACGGTAGAATTAAAAGGTTATTCTTTAGTTTTCTTTTGAAGTTTTAGGTTGAGGAATGTCCAGCGATAGGGAGTTCCAGAGAGATGGAGCAGCAACGCCTTTAGTTGAGATGCTTGTAGATGTATGGTGGGATACGGCAGATGAAAGATAGGATATGGATGAATGATAAGCTACGGATAAGCTATGAGGTTGTAAAAGATAGTGATGAGTCCTGAGTTATCAGTTGGCAAGCTGCAACCTTCTAGTCATAGCGAAGGTGTGGATAGAGTAAATGTCATCTTCATAGAGGTGGCAGTAGAAGGCAACGGATTTGCCCCAAGGAAAGAGTGCCCAAAACAGAATAAAGGGAACGATGATTTTGAGTACATCTAATATATTTCACTATTTTACCGTAGGACTGGATTTATCATGTCCTGTCATATGAGAAAGACTCCAGCCATAACATCACCGTTAATCGGTAAGGATACATTGTATTCACACACAAATCAAGCCATCTTCTTACTCATCTGATTCCATGCAGCAGGGTCTGTCTGCTGATACTGTACACGTCACTGCTTTGGAACACAGCACTCATATTTATTTTATATTGGATGATACATGTGGAATTGTGACCCATTCACTATTTTAATTGATAAAAGTTACCCCCAAGAAACATCCTCTTAACAAAACACCGACTATATATATATATTACATAGGCACAAGTCCCGGTATTCTCCCATAACCAGACATGGGAACATCCCGTTGGCTTTGTGAGTGGAAGGGCTAACACAAGCAAAGATGGCGCAAGGGGCACAAGTGGTATGGTTAGCTATTCAGGGCAGGGCAAGTTGGGCAGGGAGTGGGGTTTTAAACACAGTTCCCCTGCTCTGGAGAAAGAGGAGAGTGACTTGGAGATTCTTCACCCAGAGATCCTTGGCCAAACCAGGAGAGTTCCCAATGCTGGCCATCAGGCAAACTGGGCAAATGCCAAGAGGGCAGGTTCCCTATGGTTTCTGTCACTTTCCTTTATCACCGCTCGCGCTGCAGATCTGCGCTGCCTGCTGGATACACATGATGAGCGCGGTCACATGAATCCGTGTCATATGGACGTCATCTTATCGGCCATTGACCAAGGGACATATGGACAGGAAGCAGGCATAGAATGGAAAATAAGTGGGGTATATTCTAAAGAGAGTATAGTGTGGGGGGTTAAACCATACCTACACCTTATACATTTCAAGTACCTGCCTTATATGAAACCTAAATTAGCATTTAATAGATGTTTTTTGGGATAAGATGAAGTGATCATTCATGTTTTCATGACAAAAATCTCCTATTCCTATGTGAAAAACTGAAACCTATTTTGTTGCTTTTTAGGGGGATAGTTAATCATTTTCCCCTCTTTTTTCCCTCTTGCAGGAACGGCATCGTCAGGCTAAACATCTACTTTCAGGAATTTAACTACCGCAGCATCGGGGAGTCTGCAGCCACTAACGTGAGTGCCCTGGGGGGTAGGAGGCTTCAGGTGCACAGGGCCTGAAGTGGTATTTGGGGAAACAAGGGGTGTGGAGGGGGGATTACAGTAAACCGTGCAATACTTAAGCCAGCCAAATCGAAACATTGTGTAATTAACACATTGTTTCTGAAGCAAAAACTTTGCTTAGGTGTTAAGATAATATTTACCTTTCCATGCTCGATGTACAGGTATGATTGACGATTCATAGGAACCTATTACCTCTTATGACTTTCTTCCCGTGGTTCCATCGAAACAAAGTATGCGTCAGCATTTGGCCCATTTGGCCCATCTAGCCTGCTTCACTTCTGAATACCTCTACTGAAGCTTCTATGTTGTGTTATAATTGTTCCAACATCGTAGGCGAGTTCATACAAGATCTTGAATCATCAGCCACACAAACCACATAATATCCCTTCACGCTCTCAGAGAATAAATCGCCCAACTCCTGAAATGGACAAAAAGTAACCTGGAAATCTTTAGCAGGAAAATCCTTGTTTCCGTGTATGATTTTCTGATAAAAAGCACTTGTAACCTCATCATATATGTGAAGTCTCGGGAAACACCTACATTCGATGCAAATACATCTGTCATTCTACAAACAAGCTTGTAAGCCGAGTCCTGTTTTGGGTTTTTAACTAATCTAAGATCATAGGAAAACCAGTCTGTTGTAGCAGAGGGGTAACGGATGCCCTGTTGTTTTGACTAGTTTTGTTAAAAACAATAATTCCTCCTCGAGGATATATTTATTCAAAACAGCCTTGTTTATCATTGAAACATCCTTAGTTCAGCCTTGGCAAGCTGACGAGGGCTCAAGACCAAAGCATGGCATGGCCTTCTGAGCTGGACCAGGGTCTGAGCTGCTTCTGGTGCCGACTGAGGCTTTGGTGGCTTTAGAGAGTAGCTGTTGTCTCCTAGAAATATTTGGACTCAATGCATGGTATGTCTTTTCATTCCGCAGGTGGTTTGGTTGCTTTCAAACCTGGGGGGCCAGTTTGGCTTCTGGATGGGTGGATCGGTCCTTTGCATCATTGAGTTTGGAGAGATTATAATAGACTGCTTCTGGATCACCATACTCAAACTCATCGCGTGGAAAAAAGACAGGAGGCAAAGGAGAAGGCAACCCGAGTATTCAGATGCCCCTCCAACCGTGTCTGAGCTGGTGGAAGCTCATACCAATCATGGCTTCCGTCATGAGGACCTCGACCGTATAAGCATGGCTATTCCAGGCACACCTCCTCCAAACTATGACTCTCTCCGGGTCCAGGCGGTCGATGCTATTGAACCTATATCGAGCGATGAGGAAAATTAAAAGACAACTGGCAATCGCTGTAATCAGAGATTATCATAGAATGAATGTATACCTATTATTACCCAACACTGTATCAATCACATGGTTCTGTTATATATACTTTATATTTGGTGTTTCAATAAAGTTTAGCCATTGTCTCTGTTGACCATTTGGACTGGTGGAATCCAGGATAAAAATTCAATCTACTGTAATATTTGCTAATTCTAAAACATCATAGAAATTAGGATTAGATAACATTAGTAGCTCTCCATGATTTGGCCTGCTGGGAAAGATGACTTAATTTCTTCTGCAGCCAGTTACTGTTCACTTTTAGATATTTTTTAAATGACTATTGGGAATCACAGATGTATTTAGGGTTAAAGAAAAATAAAACTGACTTATTTTGATTATTAGACAAGCTAAAAGTCGTGTTTGTTTCTTATTAATTGCGTGATCAAATAAATGTTACATAGTAAGTCCATAAAGTTTAAAATCACTGTTGACCGAGATTGGACCGAGGGGGAAATTGTTGAATATAAAACACTGACTGTCTTTGTATATTTGAATGAGACCGCATATCCCCCTTTAAACAAAATCCTCCTGGTACATAATTTGTCATTTTCTAAAGGAATATGTTACCCGCTCGGCTCTTTGTCTAGTCTCTGCTTCCGTTCTGCGATAAGGTGTGAGCGATCTCCTGTTTGACTTTGGTCTCCAAAGCCAGTCCCTGATTTCTTGGAAACTATAAGTTCCTTTTATATGAGGTCCAGCTCAGACCTCCTTGCAGGAGAAACTCACTGTGATTGACCGTACATCATGCATAGTGAAATCGGCGGGCCAACAAGTTCACCACGCCTGTAAAAAAAAAAAAGTTTTTCCTCGAATCCTGTCTTTTTAACAATGAAGTTGTTCATGAATAAGTACAGCATTTAAGAACAATCCTGAAATTCCAGATATTATCACATTCTCAAAGTCATCTAGAAACGGTTGACCGTTCCCTGTCCAAGCTGATAAGCGGTAAGCACTTGACAGCTCAAACTGTTGGTTTTAATGGAACAGCTTGACAAGCTTGTAAAAGAGGCGAAAGGGTCATAACGTGCCCTTTATAACTAAACCTTATGTTACAGTGTTTGTCTTCTTCAGTTCCCTCCAACACTGTAGAGAAAGCAGATGGTTAATGTTTAAACCCAAAAGCTGTAAAAATCTACTATCTACTATATTCAAAAATAATATATTAGGTTATTTTCGGTAGGAGTATTATTTTGGACTGTGGGTGCAGTGGGAAGCACTTTTTTGGTTCTATTCACTGCTACTTGGCTGCACTTTAAAGATCCATAGAGCTACCTGAAATTAGTAAACTTGCTAGGTTTAACTGCATTTATAAGTAGGCATACACTATGCTAATTCTCAGGAATCGTAGAGTCGCCTGTTACTATTTTTCCCAGCCAAGGTCAATGCCAATTACATTAAAATTACAAGAGGGACACCAGCCTCCAGGTCAGGCTCCAGGTCTTCTAGCCTCATTAACATCAACGAAGAAGACTTCTTGCATGAGGACAATTACTCAGCATATTGTGAATTTCCCAGAGAATCTCAACTTTGTTGAGACCTAAGCACGCCTGTGATATTCTTCAGTTCTTCAAAGCCTTCTGAAGTCTTAAGGACCCAATATGGGGTTTAGTGAATGAGACCAAAAGCTGACATGATACGATCCACATGCTAAGATCCCATGTCAAGGATCCCTCAGCTGGGTTCAGGTTCATCTTGGTGAAAAAGCAAACATTTTTTAAGCCAGTGCATACATTAATTTGATCTTGCAAAACATTTTTTGTGGTTTAAAAATGATATCGTTACCAGTTTGGTGGGGCGTCAGGGCGTTATTGCTATCGTGAATGCAATATTTTTCTTTGGCTCCCATTATAAAGTATTTTATTTTAGATTGCACGTGTCACTTTTAAACCCAATACACTAATACTATGTTGGAGAAACCATTTTGCCCAGTTTAGCTTGTGGGCCACCGCTAGCTACCCACATTTTAGTTTTTTTGTCAATAATATATCAGATGTATCAGATCATATTTATGTCTTTATTTTAAAAATAGCCCTCATCATAAATCAAATGCTTTCCTAACATCCAACTGCATGAAAATCTCATTAAGAAAATTGAGAAACGAATCACATTGCTGAGACCTGGCTCACAGATTTGTTTTCCACCTAGCTCATTTTTTTGCTCGACGTTATAGTGTGTAGCTTATATAGGCTAAATTATGCAGATTATTTAATAAATAAAAGAGGAGATCCCACTGGAACCATTATTATTAATTTTAATTCCACCCTGTGCTACAGACCCCCGAGCAGCACAAATCACCTGCTGCCCAGTGAAATAGGGAATCTATACGTGGCTAGCTATAACATTTGGGCATACATCCCACCGCATTAATTGGCAAATGTATAGCAAGCTGTCGAAGTTGTAGAAGTCTCTTTCTTAACAAATTGAAGAGTAAACACAAGCAACAGCTCAGAGTAGGTCCATCTTGGTCAACATCTGCCACCCGTCTTTCGGTCAAAGGTTTGTGATGTATAAACGGTGGACACGGCTTCTGAAGTCAGGCGAACAAAATATTGCTGTTTTTTGAGACATGAGGCTCCCAGGACTCAGTACTCCAGGTTTCTCATGGCAGCCACTGATGATGAAAGTTTCCGTGGCAAAGCTTTGGCAACCTGTCTGTATTCTTCAGGCTTGGCCTTCACAAGAGTAACGATGTGCTGAAGAGTCCGGGTGGGTTGTAAACCCAAAGCATCCATCACATTGATCAGATAGTCTGTTAACACATAATCAGAGGGTGACACATTTAGTTAGGCCATACACATTTTGTTGAGAGTAGAAGTTATACTTGGTGTTTATGGTACTTGTAATTCAAAAGCCTTTTGCATTTTGCCCTTTGTTTTAGCCATTTAACTCAAGACTAAAAATTGGGGGACTACTTCATAGACATAAAATAGTTGAGTTAAATTACACAGCAGAAACCGCTAAATCTGGTTAAGTGATGGACTTGCTCTAAAAGAAGCAGCGACTGCACTGTGTACAGATTGGTTAACCAAATAAAGGCAGCACTGAACCTGCCTGTGCTCCAAAACATCGTGTTGGGTGTTCTTATCATGTACAGAAGCGTATGAAAAAGCACACAGAGAAAAGCCTGTCCATGGTTTGCAGTCTCACCTATATCAGTGGCCAGCTGTTTGCTGGAGTGAGGCGTGAGCGCTGGAATCTGCAAGATGACGTCACAGTACGTTTGCATGGTGGCTCTGGCTAAAGAACCCAACCAATAATCCGCCATGTTGTCCAGCTCTGGTGTTTCCTCTCCTGCAACACACACACACTTGCATTATATCTTAGTTTCACAGCAAAAGGACTGTAACTCTACCAGCCTATTTACCATCTCAATTTACCCAGTAAGGCAAAAGATTTTAAACAGAATGTTTTCACTTTTAAAATGAATCTAGGCCAGTGTGCCTGAGAAGTGTTAATATTTAGTTAAGAACTGCATGTTTTCTGGGTGTATGTATCACAGAGGCCTGTATGTTTGTTTGGTGTAACTTACTATGGACACATTGGCACTCGGAAGATATTAATTAGAGAATAAGCCCTTGTGTGCTCGTTACCAATGAATCATCCGGCTACATGTCTACGTGCCCAGTTACAAAATCCAATGCCGAGTTTGTGGTATACTGACCTTGTTCGGGTGGGTAGGGGAGCTTCCCAGCATGCAGTGCGAGTTCCAAAGTCGAGTCTTCAGGTGTGACAAATGGTTCCAGGTGGAGAGGAAGGGACATGAGGTACTGTCCTATCTGAAAATACAAAGCGAACAATAAATGTGGATACAGCGACCTCCATCAAGACAATGGGAAAAGGACTGAGATTCACACTTACGTTGCTGATATACTCAAAAGGCGTGAGGCTAAATGTGGGCAAGTCATCGGTCAGCTCACCCGAGCCTTCATAGCTCCAGCTCTGCCAAAGAATGCAGTCAATAAAGTATACATACAGTATAAATTCCCATATACATCACCAATGAGAGGTTATGGCATAACATATTAATGATGGCTATGAGAAGCCAAGCATGGCTGCTAATTACCTCCATCTTTGGCACCAGTAAAAGCTGCTGTTTAATACGCAAGAAAACGGAATCGAATGCCAACTGATGAGCCACCTGGTTCTGGCGTGTGAGAGCGGAACGAGAGGCTGCCAAAAGGCTGGTGCTAACGGCTCCTTTCTCCTGAAAAAAAAGAACAAAAAAGAAAAGATTATTTTTACCAATTAAAAGCACCTTTAACAGGACGGTTCAGAAGCGCAGCTAACCGGTCCAGATGCTGAACTCGGCTCTCGTGGATGGAATGGGAAAGGTGACAGCTTTTCAGTGGATCCCTCAACTTTCCAAATCTCATGTTACTGCAAACAGATTGTAGTTTTATTCTAAAAACACCAGGATGCAAATCCGAACAGAACTTTTGTTTCCAATGCTCCTTAAATATTTTACGCCTCTGTCTCTCTGCTTCTCTGAAGTAAGTCACAAATAGGACTGGCAGTAAAGGCAGAATAAAGGCGATGACCCAGTGTGGAATATCTTCTTTTACAATGATTAATAATATGCTTACGGCATGGCATTCAAACTATATTACATGAAGAACTTTATGAAAGATCTGAAGTGTCCGCATCCGACTGGAACAAATAATGCCAGTCACTTAACCTTTTTATTTGGTGCAAATCTGATTGGCCAATTGTGATCGCTCTTCCTGTCCAATCCATGTAGGACGATTAGAGGAGATCTTTTATTTTTTCTTCATTTATTTTGTTGCATTTGAGGGAAAGGAGAAGGGGGTTACCTGCTCTCATGTATAGTTGAAATGTTCTTAACATATATAGACCTTGTTGTTCCATTTGCAACAAAAAAGAAAGCATGTTCCAAGTATAATCATTTAAAATAATGTAAAACTATTCCACTCTGCATTTTGTTTTTGTCAATTCTTCTGAAAATTTAAAATTTTTCTTTACTGGTTTTTTCCCATGCCTTCAAGATTTACGGAAATTTGACATCTCTACTTGTAGCATAATAGATCAAGGGCAAAATGGAGGTTACTGATCGCTGACAGACTCATTCATTTGGAAAACAATCATTATATATATACATATATATATATATATATATATATATATCCATGAAATGAAGTCGTAACTTGTGTAATTCTACTGTGGCAAAATGCAGGGATGAAAGAATTGCCAAATCAACCACAACTTCAAGTTTTTAACAGTCAAAAACTAGTAAGCAAATAGGCAGGAATACAAAACACACAAACGTACACTAAAAAGAATCTGCCAGGCTGGGCATAGATCTTTAACAAGTGCAGAACTTGTTCTACTCCAAGCACAGCCAACTAGCACAATAAAAAAAATACATTATGCTACTTATGACCTTGTTAAAAAAAAAAAAAAAATCACTTTTCAAAATGTTGTTGTCTTTCACATACAGAACAAATTCTGGCCTATGTATATCATGCCCCAGGACTGAATGACAGCCGCAATATGCCAGGGACTTGCCCTCGCCGGGCACATGACTTCTTGTAGCAAGGCGTGAAGACAAACTCCAGGAGATCTGTCAGACGGCAGATGGGTGGAACGGTGGACTTATGTGGCTCAGCTATGAAAAAGAACACCGAGTCCTTAGGCAGAGATCCTGCGGCTGGCAAAAAAAGTGGATATGTGTATATGGGCTTATATGCATTACTCCACTGTGTACACAACTAGGGGGGGGATTTGTAATACGATATCTGTTCACCAACATTATGTACACTTGAGCGTGTGGGGGAATACACTTTTGCAGGGAACTTTCATTTGTGTAACATTTAAAATCGTTTAGCAGTTGGAAACCAACTATGCAAGGTTATGCAATATAAGAAATGGTTATTTTGCTCCATACATCCGTGTTTTATTCCGCAGAAATAGTGATCGCTATTCACCAGTGTCGTATTACCAGCTCTTACAAGCTTTCAGCTTTAGCAGGTTACCAGAAACTATCTTCCACAAAACTAAATTTAGTGGTAAGTACTGCCATGCACAGGATTACTCCTAATAGATGTATATATGGTAGGTTAGTTTAATGGGGAGGCATTCCCCTACTTTGTTACGTTTGAGTAGGTCCACTGCACAAGGCAGTAGTAGTATGTTTTTGCAAGCAGGTCCCCTCTAAAGTCAATCAGCATGAAGCTAATGTTGAGTAAACAGACGAACAATGGTAGCCGCGAGCAGGTGATCTGTGAGACAATGCGCATTGATGACTTTCGGGCAGTGTCTGGCACTGGCAGGGGAGAGATGATGTACCTTTATCATGTACAAGGTCTCCATTAGGT
Organism: Spea multiplicata; assembly: GCA_009364415.1. NCBI lineage: Eukaryota > Metazoa > Chordata > Amphibia > Anura > Pelobatidae > Spea > Spea multiplicata. The sequence continues at coordinate 3,880,722 of VKOC01000009.1, forward strand.
TGGCATACTCTGCAGGGTCCCCCTTCTGCAGATAGTTGTACTCCTGCCAAGGGTTTCGGCTATTCTTGCGCTCGGTGGCACCGGTCTCCTGAATCCCCGTCAAGCTACGGGGGCTGTAAGATTCGGACAAGTACTTTCCAGCCGTGGACAGAATCCTGGGAAGGAGGCAGACACAGGAGGTAAAACAGAAAACAACAGAACAAAAGCAATTAGGATGTTCCATTCACAAAAAGCACCTGTTATTTATAGTAAACCTTAGCTCAAAAAAGGTGAAAGTAAGACTATTTGGCTCAGTCGTATCAGACTTACCGGCTCGCCAGTTGCTGTTCAAAGTCTCTGCACTGTCGTAACAGCTCTCCGCAAGTAGCGATAATCCTGGAACAGTAATTAATATAACCATGTCATTACATGAAAGATTGAACTGTGCATTAGAAAAGCCCATGCCAGCCCTTCTTACGGGACAACCTGATGCGGACAGGCTCTGACGAATGCATTATGAAGCCTGCAAGATGAGATGTTTCATCGCCTCGTTAACTCACTGTTTAAATGTACATAATGGTCCGTTCCCAGCTATGAACCTAAACACTTTATCTGAGCTGCAGGACACACGGACACAAGAAACCAAACAATTCGGCAACATAACAAAGATAATAAAGAGGCTTTGGGTGAAAGTATTGCTTGCCTACACTTTATAGTACGTGGCAGACGACACTGCTGCAGAGCTTTTGTGTTTCTACACTGAACTCACTGTTAGTGAATGATCCTTAGATGGGTTTCAACATCACAAGCAGTGTCTCTAGCGACTCCTTCTCAACGATATTGTGTTTAATGTCATGTATTGTACAGAGAAATAGTCAAGCCTTGGCCCAGGGAAGGAAACAGCCTCCTTACCACATAACTGGATATAAATTGTCCTGTTGGATGTGCCACTGCTGAATGGGCCAGAAGAGGAGAGCAGAGATTTATTTTATAATTGTGCCCAGGTGGCACAATTCCCACAATCACCCAGCGTCCATAAGAGGCATAGAAGACGGTGGCTGCGGCTAGGGATCTGCCATGGGGTCAGATCTTGGCCAGCGCTGAGCCAAAACACATCACTGCCAAGCAGCCCTATATCACTGTATTCTCTTCGTGGAAGAACTATACCTACTGCCTCTGTCTCTCTGACATTTACCTGACTGAGTTCTGGAAGGCTGTCCAATCTTCAAGGAACAAGGAATCAGCAGGGATGCTGTCCAACTTGTATTTCTTTCTTATTGACTGTAACGTATTTGAGAAGTCTGAGACGTACCTTAAAAGGAAAGAAAAAAAATAAACTCAGCCAGAAAATGGTGTTGAAGCGGAACCGCGGCGTTGGCTCGCCAGCCATAACACACAGTCGTGTGTTGCATGGTCCCTTTTTTTCCTGCCAGACAACGCACAGCAAGTAAGCAAAGCTGGGCTTTGCCTTTGTTTGAGGACAGATCTATGCCAGTAAACGCTAATGGTACTCACAAAGAAAAAAACTTTCCGCAGATAAATCAATGACATAGGAATTATTTTGGCGTGTAGCCTGTGCATGGTAAGAGCCAGCTCCTACACTGTAAAGTACATTGTGCTGGGACATTAAGGGTCTGTATCCAACAATCCTTACAGATTTTACCCCATTTTTCCTTAGCCGGACATCTGAATGTTTATGCCTTTTATGCTTTTTAGGATCTGCTCGCCCCTTTCTATATATTCTTTTAATGTGTATTCAAGCACAGCATAGGATTTCTGGTCTTAAAATTCCAGGTGGGGAAGAGGGGCGGATGGCCATGTAGTCCTACCTAGTGGGCAAGCATATTTAATGGTAACACTTATTACATACCAAAGCAGTAAGCGAGGATACTAACTTTTTAAAGAGAGACTGGAGGGCTTTTAACAGGCCGCACACCCCCAAACCATCTGTTAACTGGATGCATCTCTCCACTGCTCCTGAGGATAGGTTGAAGATCCGGCTCACGGAGTGAGACAGCTCTTGGACACAATCTAGAACCTCCTGATGTTCCTAAGAGACAAATGAGCATTTGAAATGATTACGGCTCTTCTATAACATAAGAAAATACAGAATGACTTAGTGCTGTGTCTCACCAGAGGTATAGCGCTGATCTCTATTAATACGTGAGATTCTTCTAGGGCACCGTACTGCAGCTGGAAAGGTTTATATGGTCCAAACACCGATTCCACCAGTTCGGTCACCTTCACCAGATTATGATCCCCTGCAGAAGAATCAAATCGAGTTATTCAAACCCAAAGTTTGTTCAGCCCACCCTGGAGAAAACGGGACCAAGGTTCAGAATTTTTAACCATTTATAGTCCTGGAAAATACTACCAGGTGATACCAAAGCTTAGTAAAGTTAGTAAACCTGCTTTTTAACCCCTTAATGACAAATCAAAATGCATTGTTTTCAATGGGTTTAGGGAAAGCCCATTGTCCTTAAGGGGTTAAAAATATCAAAGCCTCATGAAATACAAAGTTTTTTTCCTGTTACAATGATGTATCCCAGAATGTGACTGATCTCTGCCTTCTGATTGGTTGAGGAGCTTTTTAAAAGAAAACTGCATACAGCATATGAAATATTTGTAAATGAAAGACATATGATGCAATCAAAAAACTTTCGCACATCATTTCGACAGTTTGTCTTTTGATTAATGACAGATTTTGTCTCTTAACCACAAATTAAATCGGTTATTCTAATGATGTGTTTAAGTGTTCAATGACCTTAAAATATCAACATAATCAGTTTCGTTTTGACAACCTCTGACACCTATTCTCGGAAGGTCTTTTGTTTAATGTTTGTGGTTGATATCCACATTTGTTAAACTTAGTTCCCGAATCTCTCCTGCCTTACACTGTGATGGCAAAGGGTTGGCTTCATGTGGGAGTTTTTGACCATCACCTATAGCACCCCCTATAGGCTAAATGAGATATATAAACACCCCCTGTACACATGGTGTGATCCCTCATTATATATATATATACCGTATTTATCGGCGTATAACACGCACTTTTTTAACTAAAATTTGAAGCTGAAATCCTACCTGCGTGTTATACGCCGATAAATCCTGTTATACGCTGCCTCAGCCGCCGCCGCCGCCCGCCGTCTGCCTCTGCCGCCTGCCTCAGCGCTTCAACTCTTGTGTTGGAAGCGTGAGGCGTTTGTCTCGGGTGCCGGCGCTCAGCAGTGAAGCGCCGGCAACCCGAGACAAAACGCCTCACGCTCCAACACAGGAGTTGAAGCGCTGAGGCTGAGGCAGGGCGGCGCGGCGGCACGGAGGAGGGCAGGCGGCGGGGCGAGCGCAGGCGGCAGAGGCAGACGGCAGGCGGCGGAGGCTGAGGCAGGCGGCAGGCGGCGTGCGGCGGCGGCTGAGGCAGGTGGAGTTGAAGGTAAGTGACCGGGATGGGGTTAGGGAGAGAGAGGGGAGATCCTGAGAAGGGGGGTTAGGGTGTGTGTGTCTTACTGTGTGTGTGTCTTACTGTGTGTGTGTGGTTTCCCAGATAGCAGTGATTCTGATGAAGTTTTTTTGTTTCATTTTTTTGGTTCAAAAATGGGGGTGCGTGTTATACACCAGTGCGTGTTATACGCCGATAAATACGGTACTTACACACATATATACATACTTATACATATACACACATATATATACTTATACACATATATATATATATATATACACACACACATATATATTCTTATACATATATATATATATATATATACACACAGACACAAACATATGATAGATATATATAGATAGATATATATATAACAAAACATGGGAACTAAAAGAATGAAACAGAATGATCCCTGTTCAAAGGTCTGCATAACCCTTTTGTTCTTAATATTGTGTGTTAACCCCCTTTATCATCAATGGCAGTGTTCAGTCTTTTGTAACAGTTGTCTACGAGGCCCCAAATTCTTGCAGGTGGTACAGCTGCCCATACCTCGTGGGAAAATGCCTCCAGCTCATCTTAAAGAACTGCCCCATTTGAGATCTCCCCAGCGTGGCTCGATGATGATATTAAGGTCAGGAGACTGATGGCTATTCTAGAATCGTCACTTTTTTCTGCTGTAACGACTGGAGGGCCAACTTGGCCTTGCACTTAGGGTCACTGTCGTGCTGCAAATGTCCCTTCTGAAAGAATGCAAATTGTGTGCCAGTATTATCTGATTCCCTGTGCCTTTAGAGCTCACCCCCCCCCTCCCCAACAACAAAAAACATCAATGAGCGACCACCATACTTCACAGCGGGGATCGTATTCAAAAAGAATTGAAAAGGGTTCACTTACTTTTTCCACCAGCGCTGTGAATGTTAAATGAGTGAGTTCAATAAATTCACTGTTTGTGTGTCAGATCACATTTTATTTTACACTTTCAAAAATATCTATGCTCTCATGGGTAAAGACAATTTTTCACAGCTTTCTTTGCTCATATTTACCAAGGATGCAAATATTTATGAAGGCCGTTTATACCTTAAAGTGAAAACAAACCAAAACATGTACTGTAAACCTTGATGATGTTTATTTCACATTCAAACATAGTACATTTATTATACAATTTCTAAACAGTGTAAAAGACCCCCCCCCTCAACAAATATATATATTTTACAGCTTTTTGTTTACGAATATAGAGTTAAAGAAATGGTGCAATCAAATACAATAAAAAACTAACAAAACTTTTAAACAATCTTTCAAACATGATTTGACCCTCGCGTAACATCGTTTCAATAAAGCAGCTTACGAAAGGTTAGTTTAAGGAGGAATTACGCAGCTTGCCTGATACAGACATAAGCTATAGGACACATTCAACTCTGTCATCTAAAAAAGAAACACATAAAAGCAGCATAAGGCACATTCTAATATCAAGCTAACAAAGTTTCACTCTGCGGGTTAACTTGATCTTCAGAGCAATTTGTGATGGAGCATTATTGGGAAGTAATGACAACAATCCTTATTAAAATATCATTGGCTCAACGGTCATTAAAAGTCCGGCCGGGAAATGCCTGTTAAAGACACCTTGCTAATAGAGAGGTCGTATTTGGACATCAAGGATAACAAGCTTGCCAGAAATACAGTAAAGAATTATTACGGCCTAATTTGCCAAGGGCAGCTCTGAAACCGAGAGAAGATTCTTTAAATAAGCAGGGCTGGGGGTATAATACTGGAAAACCAGGAAAATATGTTAACGGCTTGAAGTTTGTATGCAGAGACATCATTCCTCAACATGTTCTTGCAACAATAAAGTGACAGAATGAGACCTGTGCTGATGTGACGGTCTCCGGGGAAACTGCTTCTGCTTGTCAATGACTCCATAGACAGAATGTTTTTAACCATGAACTGTAAATGAAACCCATTCCAAAAAACATATGGGTTAAAGGGCCTGACATCCCCACTATACAAGAATGCTTACTAAAGTACTCTGATTACTTTAACATGCATTCTTCAAAAACATAAAAAAGCTTAAGTAACACGGAAGCTGCAGCCCTGCTGCAGCAGTGTCCTCCCCCCTTCATGGAGCTTTAAGCAGCTGATGAGGGCAGGAAAGTGCTCCCGATGAGAGGAGGGTATCGCGTGCAGGGAGATATGTCCAGCCGAACACATCTGCTGCCCGACATTTAGCTGGGGGTGGGGAAACGGTCAAATGCATTTGGGGAGATTCTGCAGAACCCCCCTTTCACGCACTTGCAAAAGGGACCGTGCAACTATCATATGCATTAAAGTGCATACGACGGCTCGAGTGTCCCTGAGTGGAAGAGGTTAAAAATAGAACTTAGAAAGGTTAAAGGTATTTTGGGTTTGGTGAATAATGTACGATGATATACATTGTTCTAAAAAATACATATTACCTTAAAGATAACTACAGTAAGAAAATCCACTGTGTGTTCACACAGATAACCAGGAGGACACTTTCTGGATAACCTGACAAGCGTTCACCTATAATCTATATACCTATCGCAAATCCTACAAAAATAAAATTAAAGGATTCTTAAAACAAAATAATAAAACAAAAGACTTCACATGATCCTTACAGTCTCTGTATACTGCGTATGCAATGCCCTCTTCTGTACAATGTAAATAAACATGGTATGCATGCCATACGAACTAAATCAGAAGGGGAGACCTCGGATCGTAGGGCCAAATTAAAAATGGCCCAATAAAACACGATTACCGTATGGCTAACATGTAGAAGTTACATGCTTATACCGGTACTAACAAAATAAACATTTCGGATTTCTAGAAAAAGTACATTTACTTGTCAAACAGTTTGGTTCTGGTTTTAACCAAGTCTGCCTTTGCTGGCAATCCACTGGCGTCATCCTCTTCATCTCGATCCACCCAGCTTGCTTTTAGGGGAGTCATGTCAGGAGCTATTACATCTCCATCCTGCGGGGATACAAAGGGTAATGTTTTGTAACAGTGTCTGCTAACAAGCTCTTAACATTATTGTGTATACTATAATATATATATATATTATATTAATATATATATATTATATATTACACACCCACATGGTCTACCACATTCTTACGGCTGTACCTGAGGTTTGGAGAAGTCTCTATTCATACACCACTGAACAAAATATCTCTTTGCAGCTTCAAGGCTCCTTTCATCTGTCCTCTTGAAGTAAACACGGATAACCTGCTCTGCAAATCTTTCTGGCAGAAGCTGGGAAACCTTGGGAAAAGCATAAACATATAGAACGTATTACTTACATTTCATTAAAGGAGACGGGAACAGCAGGTATGGATTATATGCAGCCCAGATGGTTCTGAAAGCGCTCACCTGATCCTTTCTGATCTTTATGGCTTTCTGTGGGTCGGCTTTGCAGTAAAAGCGCACGTTGTTCATAGGGTTCTGCTCCTTCATTCCATAATCCATGTGAATTACCTAATGAGTACAAATCAAGTATTGACATCATTCAGTGGTGCATAAAACGCATCCATTTGACAAGTCCTGATATAGAAAAGGCCCTGTTACGTTAAATGTACTTTTTTATTTACAATAAAACCTGCAAAAAAACAGAAATGTATATCGAGAAATCTATACCGAGCCAAAATGCCCACTGCCAATCTGTCACTTAATTAAGTTTTCATCTCAATAACTTTCTATCCAGTAGTCGATGCTGTCAGCTGAATAAGCCGTTGGCATCATGTGCCTGAATACGCACGCAGTATACTTACATCAACGATAAAATCCTCGGGGTTGAGTTGGACATCGCTCGTGGACATTTGCGGTATAGAATTTGCCAATTCGCTTGGCAACATATCGTACTCCTCCTGTTCCAAAATAAAATAACCTTGCTGAGCTATATTATTCAAATGATAGTGAGGAGGCGCACAAGGACAGGTACAATATGATAGCCTGTTTCTTTTTTTATATATATATAAAATGTTTAGTCCTAGGTTTAAAAAATTTAACACAAAAAATTTTTTCTAAAAACATAAAACACACAAGAGACGCCGATAATTCTGGCATAGATCTAGGACGACTGTATGTTTAATACAGCCCGAAAAGGATGCTTCACCTATTGCTTAGGTGAATGAACTACAATAAACAGCATTCAGTGTCATGAACGGAAAGGTGTTGCGCAAATCACTATTATCCATTTTTACCGGTTTTATCCTGAAGCTGGAGTTGGGGTGCGTCTGCCCGACGTATTTATACAACTGACGACGTTCGACTTTGCGTAAAATTTCTCTGGCTTCAGACAGTTTGGGATCGCTGGAGTAGAGGATCTGCTGGAAAATGTTATCTGAAAAAGAACAGCGCGGGGGGGGGGGGGAAGAGGAGTTATTCATTGTATTTACAGATCTATAAAAGAAGTCTATGAAAGGGTGTTTTTACATATTAACACGGGGAATATATACCAATTTACGTTTCTCATTCAGAAAGGTATCTTAACTTCCTCGGGGGGGTCTTCGTGGTTAATTCTCTCCATTTAGTTATACCTGCCTTGTTATCTTGTTGATCGTCATTAATAGGTGGGATCAGGAGAAGAAATAACTTAAGGACAGCAAATTTATTAGATAATAGCCAATGATCTCGGCTTCCAAAAGGTGATCGTTCAATGGGGAGCCATTTTTTATTACTAACATCAGATTAATAATACTTATATATATATATATAAAATACTGCTTGTATCTTTATTTATATTCAATATTCATCAAACTGCACTCAAAATATATGGTGGGGAAATTAAACAAACACAATAGCTTACAGTGATTACATTAATCGCCCATACTTTATATAGAAAGAAAGATTGCAGAAGGAATTGTGTATATACATGGATTTAAAGAGTCTCATCGGCAGCATGCTTCATCACCCATGAACTTCCATGTGGAATACAACCACCATCATCCTCGCTCAACCCTTTTTAAATAATAGCAAGCGGTTACTGCATGGTGCTTGGAAAAGAGGAGTACCGTGGCTGACCGGCCCAGGGTACTGGTAGCCGTGTCCGGGAGGTAAGAATAATCATCCCTTTTTAACAGGCAAGCAATGCAGGGAGAGGTCTAGGCTCCGGTACGGCTGCCGCCTCTATAGAGCAAACAAAGGTTCGTCTTCCTGGCATACAGAACAATGTACCTGTTAGCTTGGTATATGCCACCATGTCATCCACACAACCAGAGAGGGTGTAATAATTCCCATCAGAGCCTTCTACTTTGATGTACGGGTCAGCTTTTAGAAAAGCATCAGTAATCCTGTTAAGAAAGAAAAAAAACAAAAAAATAAACATGTAAAAATAAATAGAAAAAAAATATTAGTTTTGGTTTAAGGAAACCAAAAGTGATTTAAAACTGTGTTAAATTATAGACACAAAGTGGTTTTAGCTGTTTACGCAGGCGCTTTGCCAGATTCCCACACTGAAGGAATTCGTTCAGATAAGAGATTTATTGCCCTAGACAGACCTTGTGGATCAGCCAACTAGCGGCAGCACATTATCTCAGAACGTTATCTCAGAACGGCTGCAGTTCTTATTTATACAACAGGTTATGTTGTCCTGCCCAATAAGGTTGTACATAAAATAGCCATATTTAAGCTGTTTGTGACCAACGGATGTGCTGCGTTGCTGGGATCTTGACAATAAAATTCTGTTTTTTAAATACAAAATTAAAAAATTTAAAATAAATAAAAATTGTACAGGAATATAGGCTGGTTTACAAATCAGGAGAGGTTAAATATATTTTGGGTATTTTCCCCACTTACACTAGCTGTGTATAATTTACTGTATTGGCCCGATTATAGGCCGGACCCCCCCCCCCCCCAATTTAAGTCTTTAAAGTGGGGGTGCGGCCCATAGTCGGGATAATACGGTATATACATGTTATAATTTAACATATCAATATAGTTTAAACAAAAGCTCTACTTGTCCAAAAATATTTATTTATACTATATATACTAAGTAACGGAATGTTGCAGAATCATGTAATGCCTTTTTTATTGGATTAACAGTATTTTGTAACGAAACCGTTTGGAGAGTCTCTCCTTTATCAGGTCAAAAGCACTTCTGACCAGCAAAGTAAAACACACAGGTTACGTCTCACAAGAGCATGTCCTGATGGAGGGCAGATAATAGACAGAGACAGAAAACTTACTACGAGGGTCATAAATACTCCCCCTTCAGTCCTGTAGACTGCAAAAGATAGGGGGAGAGTGGGAAGGGGCGAGACCTTGAGGGTGAGCATGTGAATTACACAGCCATGAATCAAAAGATTATATCCACATTGAGGCCTCTATTTTTGCAGCCATAAAAAGTAACATTTTGGTGTCAAATGTCTTTCTTTGGTGTTTTTTAAATTGCGGTCATGTAGTGACCTATTTGTGTAAAGTGGTGACCACCTGGAGTGCAACAGTTATTTTCCTTGTGGTGGTTGATGAAATATCTGTCCAGATTCATCCGTTCATTCATTCATTCATTCTCATTGAATGAATGTAACACCCAACTTCACACTTGGTGATATGCTGGAGTATAATCCTTTAATGTTGTATATCGCTGTTGTGAGTGGCTGTATTATTTGAAGAAATGTGTTGGCAGAGTTTGCAGCGAGGTTTGGGTCCATTATTTGTGGGTGTTGCTTCAGTAGGTGATTTCATATTAACTGTACATGCGCACCCTCATGCTCTCACACCCTTTCCACTCTCCCGCTATCTTTGCAGTCTACAGGACTGTAGCTTGACTATTTATGACCCTTTTCTTTCTCTACACAAACACATTATATATTATATATAATGTGTGTGTTCACTAAATGAGAAAGACAGCAAAAACACTGTGCCTGTAGTTCTAAAATAGCCTTAGTACTTAAGGGGTTAAACAGACAGGAAATGCCCTGCTCACTAGTGCATATGGGGGAGAGGTATACGGTCATATATAAACGGCAGTAATGTGCCACCCATGATCACACAAAGGCTGCAACAAGCCAACAAGGGGAGTTACATATATATATATATATATATTATATAATATATATATATATAATGTTATTTCAAATCGCTTTACATTATAAAAGTCAGTCTCAGCCAACATTGCCCCACTTTGCAACAGAATAACCCCCACTGTGTCTTTGACTCAATTAGTATTTAGTCTAAAGAGATGAATGTCAAAAAATACAAATATATCAAAATGGACAAAAAACAAAACAAAACAATAACTAATTTCTTTTGGCAAAGTAATAATAATAATACCAATTCTAACTGTTCTAAAGCTCTGCGACTACCAAACGTTATTCTGGTCGGTTATTACTACATAATAGTTCCTCTTCCTTACATTGTCTCAATGATGTTGCCAACTTTGTGCTGGTACGCCCTCCGATGAAGACAGTTGCGTGTGTGAAACATGTCATATAGATTTCCAACCTCCTGAAAACAATACAAATTCAACACAATCACCATTAGAGCGGGGGTTACAGAGTATGGCGCCATTTCACATTAACATAAAGGGTTAAATACTTAATCTACAACATGGGTATCCTTGACATTGAGTAACTGCAGCCTAGGGAGCACGGGCTCTATTATTTCCACAAAGATATTAGAAAGCGCTTTTTACCTTATCCCGGGTGCAGATGTGTTTCTGGTTTCCGACCTCACAAACCCGGGCAAACTTCAGAAACCGCGTGTAATCAAAGTTATTTTGAATACCCAGGTGATGACAATCCCTGATTCCAAAAAAAAAGACAAAAGGATATATTTAATAACGCAAGACCCGCTGACAACAGGTCGCTTGTGGAAAACACGCATTAATGTTAAGTTACTTATACCTCGCAAAGTAGTCCCATTTATCCACATCGATGCCGTTTCTTTTGTTCGCGACGATCTCATAAAGGAAGCTTTTCTCTTCGGGGCGACCTTTGTACGGCCACTGCTAAACATAACGCAAAAAAATGAATGAAGATCCACTAACTTCTATTAGCTTTCATGGCTTATAACCAAACGGTTCATTTATTCCATATAAATAGACCAATTAAATGCATCATAACCAAAAAAATATATAATTCCCTATGATCTCATCCTACACCTAGCTTTACTTACTTTTGTTATTATTTAAATATATGAGTTAACGCAGGTTTTATAAGGGAGTCCCCCCCCCACGATGGCACATTTTTGAAAGATCCTTGCGTTAACCGCTTAAGGACAATGGGCTTGATCAGTAAGGGGTTAAAAAAGGACCGGCTAGTAAGTACTTGGCCTGTTTGCCTTCTTCTCCGGACTCTATACAGAGCACATATGGACTGCGTTATAGGACTAATGCATGTGGCACTATCTATATCCAAGACAAAGAAAATACACACTTACTAGCCACTTAAAACAATGAAGACAAACCGTGAAACAACAGAAGGATGAATCAAAACAAGCCTCTAAAGTTACTTAAAGAAATGGGAGAATACGGACGCCATGATGTCACCGGACTGAAACAAGGACTACATATTTTTAATTTCACTTCTCGGTAGAACAGATGCCAAGTGAATCCACGCGTAACGGACTTACCGATGCGTTATTTTTCGCGTCTGAAGATAAAGGCCCCGCTATTTGCTCTTTTATAAATATCAGGTCCTCCGGCAAACACAGACCGTATTTCTTCATGACGTCCTCTAAGCCGTTGGATTCGACGAGATGATCAAACATTTGCACGGATGCAGATTCATGCTGGAAAAAAGAAAACGTAATACCGGCTCGGATGAATACAGGCTTCACATACATATTTCACTAAAAAAAAAACCCGTCTCTCCCGAAATCATTCAGCAGTCTCTCCTGTTTCTTGGATATCTTACACGAGGCGCCTTCACAACCACAACGCTACCCGGCTGTCTCTGGAATGGGTCCAGATCACAGAATTTGAAGAATCTTTATACAGGATCTCGTGTAGCATAATAAAGAAGTTGGATGGTAACATAACATACAAGTTTCTGTGGTCAAAGGGTTAAACTTGGATATCCTGCACCTCGAAGGGGGGGTATTGTGAACATATACAAATAGCTTATATGCGTTCTGCTTTCATTATCCATCTCTCTAAAGCCATAAACTATTGTTCTTACACAACAGCAGATGTCGGAGTACGATAGCCATTTCCTTCTTTAACACCACATGTTTGAGTCTGATAACGTCATTAACCCCTTGATGACAAAGCCCGTACCTGTACGGACTCGCAATGCAAAATGGGTTTAAAGACAACTCGCGGTCCTTAAGGGGTTAAATTTAGCCTGTTACCTACTGCAGAAAAAAGGTGAGGAATTTATCCTATAAATCCAAAAAAGCTCTTATATCTTACATATGTATGTTGCTTTTACATTCTAGATCTGGCATGGTCCCATCCTATAAGTGGCAGATGCTTAGCTGGAAACTAACCAGACCACGTTAATAAATATATAATTTATTAAAAAAAAGGAAATAGCAGCTTCAAAGGTCAAAGGGCACCAGGGTCTTTGCTCATCAACCAAATTATATTAGGTAATATAAATTTAAATTCCATAGCTATTAATAGAAAATACAGACCTATAAGATGCTCTATTACATGAATATATACCTTTTTTTTAAAAAAAAAAAATAATAATAACCACTACACACCTTGAAATTTCTTTTTGGACAAGCCAGGGGCATGAACCTCCCATCAAACATATGAGAAAATGGCCCATGACCTACAAGAAATGAAAATAAATGATAGCATAAAGGTGGCAGACAATAACAGGCATTTGTGTAAAATTTACAGAATATTAAAATGAAAACATGGAAAAAAGTGACTTGTGCGTCGTCTCATTTTCTCATCTCCTTTAATTTATTTATCCATTGTATTTTTTTTTCTGTAGGATCAGCGATCGCAAGCAGTATAGAGTTTTTATGAAATTGTACATGAAGAAGAGACGTTAATATACGGATATTTACCCAAGTCGTGGCAGAGGCCAGCAATCTGGACGCAGAGGACGTCTCGCTTGTTTATGTGAAGCTCCGGCTGTCTGTCGTGTAACGCTCGCACCAGGCACCCGGCCAGGTATCCCACGCTGCAAGAGAGCCGAGAGAGAGAGAGCGTTCCTAAGAGCTTCCTACGGCGGACGCCATTAAAATGCGCGGTAATCCTACGGGATTGCCGGGAATTCTACAACTAGGACGGCCACCACCTTCATGGCATGGCTGCCTCTTTAATTCAACGTGTGTGTGAACATGATCTTTTATTATACCACAACTTAGCCTGCACGCGGTGCTATCCAAATGGTTAACACAGAGAACCCTGGCCATGGAAAATGAATAATGCAAACAATAGATTGGCTGGGAACTGCACAAACAATAGAGAACGACCTTTCAGAGTCAGGACCTTTCAGAGTCAGGACCTTTCAGAGTCAGGACCTTTCAGAGTCAGGACCTTTCAGAGTCAGGACCTTTCAGAGTCAGGACCTTTCAGAGTCAGGACCTTTCAGAGTCAGGACCTTTCAGAGTCAGGACCTTTCAGAGTCAGGACTCTAGACACCAATGTTGGATCGACTTTGATTTCGGGAGGTGCGTTACATATACATTGGCTTTAGCTATATGGTCTAGGAGGGTGAGACAGCACCTAACCTGCGCAACCCCCACCCGTAAGGCAACTTTTCCTAATTTCAAGGAGACAATTGTCTAACTTTCTGGAAGTCCCACAAGATTTCACAACACAGCCAAAAGCTGGTCAGGCGATAGCCGCCTTTAAATATCGAGTTTACTTACCCGATGGAGTGTTCGAATCTGTTGTGAGAGGCTCCCGGAAACACGTAGTAGCTGCCGCCGAGCTGTTTGATGTATCTCAGGCGCTGGAACTGGGGGGTGTCGATAATATGGACCAAGAGGGGATGCAGCTCAATGTGACCGTGTATCGGATCATTGAATACCTGCGAGGACGAGGGGTGGAAACGATAAATAATAAACCTGTGTAGATGGAGGGAATGATTGCCACAATAGAGCACGCTGTATTTACCAAGAAACCAAATCATTGTCCCCAAGATTTAGTCCAAGAAGAGAGAGTCCACAGAATTGATCCAGACAGAATTACAGGTCTCAAACATCAGGCTGCACTTACATGTATACAGTGCTGACATTATACACAGCCGTAGACATTATACACAGCCGTAGGCGTTATACACAGCCGTAGGCATTATGCACAGCCGCAGGCATTATACACAGCCGTAGGCACGTGTGCGCCAGTTTAATTGAATGGCCGCAGTGATTGCTCCCCATTTAAAACTCTTCCTTGGAGCTGATCTACGTTAAAAAAATGATCCAATGTAACACTGACGTCCAGCATTTCCAACTGACAAAAAGGGATATTTTCCTTTAACGTCAGATGGTAAAGGTTAGGGGCCATTAACGTTTCTAGCAGATTTCATAAAGATAATACATTTCACTTAGAACAAGAACCACCCCACACAGTGAGCATCCATATTATTCAGGGGTGCAGGGTATATGCAGGGTGGTGGAGATACTGTAGGCCTTCGATGATCCTTAAGGCTTCCTGGTACTCAAATGGGTTGTATGAACCCCCGTAATATCACACCTGCTAATTATTTATTCGCAGGCATAACAAAAGTTACACCTTCTGTTAATCTGCCCCAAAACAGAATAACACGTAAGCAAGTAGCGATCGCACAGATGTATAACATGATATATAATAAGCGGGGCATCCCGAGCTCCGGCACCGGGGTAGGATGGAGGATTCTGGGGTCCATAAAGTGATGTTTAGATCCCGGAGGTGGCAATAAAACCCCTTCTTCGCCGTCTGATTTTCTCTAGGCTCAACCTGCTTTAGTGACCCTGAATATTATTTTCTAAACGGCCAATATCTCTTCTATCGAAGACGAGGGCGAGATTTGCCAGGCTCTGCCCCGTCACAGACATATTCCAATTTACAAAGCAGAGACAAACTCAAAGACTAGAATAACCGTATTAAAGATGAGATTGTGAACAGGCAGAATTACCATTCCATTAAAACGTCCCATTTTATAGTTGGTAACACTTCTCTAACGACACCGAGCATCGTTCTACGTAGTATATATTCCCTGTAATCGCTCCCATGTGCTATTTAGTGCCTTCCAAAAGGATTTACGCTTACTTTACGTATTAGATTGCTGTGTGCAAAAATAGCTTACGGCCCGGTCAACTCCACAATAACGCGCAAGCTGCTGGATACATCGAGGGTTGTTCATGAAGAACGATTCTTCTTCTCTTAATTCCAACGTACATGATGGTTCCTCCTTTCAAATAAGTTTGCCTCCTACACTTTTTTAAATCCCTTTAAGTATTTAAATGTCTCTATTGCATCCCTGGCCTATTAGTTATGTACCATTGGGGAGGTTGACACGATAGCACAGTGTTTAAATGGTTAAAGCAACCCCCCCATAAAAAGTACCCGCTAGACACCTAAACCACAACAGGTTAATTTTGAATGTTTAATTGCTTATCTGCAACCCCCTCCTTAATCCCACATGGTCTGGCAGTGTGACCTTGGAAGAGTCATTGTTAGCGACCTTGAGATAAGGACCTCTGGATACGCATCCCGTTACCATCCTCAGTATTAACAGCAGATGAGGAACAAGTATTGTCCTACCCCACGCACGTCAGACAATGAATGAACCCACACTGAAAACAAGGGGCCGCGGATACCGGCTCTGATTTATGTGCAGCCCATGGTCGATTTCATTGGGGTCATCGGGTACCAACCCCTTCTCCCTAACCTTACAGCGTTCCCTTTCAAGACGTACTTGAGAGTTTAATTGCGAGCTTTCAGGACCAGGTTGTTAGGTCCCTTCCTCAGGCATTAATGAAGTTAACACAGAATATTCCAAATACAAAAGCACAATTCACACGTTAACAAAAACTTTACATAAACACAGAGGTATTGGTGGGATTTGCTCGTTTTGCAGTAAATTAGCCGGACTAGCAGAGATCTAATAGACAGATAGAGTTCCGTCAGAGATAATGATCCCATCAGTACTATCCTTCTCACTATACTTTTCTCCTGTTTATCGACGGCAAACACGGTACAAAAACATTCTTTTTATCATGCGTGGTTTTGGCATTAATCATAGGGAGGACCAATTATTATTTTTTCTTGTCTTAGACCAGATTCCACCAAATTCACTATCACTGTCAGCCATGTGGATTACTCACACGGGGTGTGGGGATAGGTAAGGTGTGCGGGGGAGGGGGTAACATTAAATTATTATGGCCCGGTCAGCTGAGGTTTGGTGTACTCTAACAGCCTGACTGTCCAGCTACTCAGCATGCGCATTACCCCACAGTCAGCAGGTAGAACAGGCTTCGAGAGCAACACAACTACCCCCACCTAACCGGATGGGACAGCCGGATGGGCTCTCAGTTACCCACATGATGAGCGGCTGCTGGCACTATGTACTAAGAGTGTTTTCGGCTGTTACTTTAGAGGATGTCGGTGCACAATATGTTGAGACAGCAAGACCCCCACGTGCGCCATCACACCGTCAGCATGGGGGACAAACTACCCGATTCCCACTATAAATCAGGAATCAGTCTGAGAATCCCAACAACAGGCTGGGACAAAACAAGAATTTTTTTTTAAAAAAAGTGTTTTTGTGACTCTCCAATATCTGTTGAAAAGACAGTTTCATCACTTTTAAGACAAGGTTGTCATTCCGGACCCCTGTTAACGCTCACATGACATTCGTGTGGCGTTCGGAGGGTTAAAATACATCCGGTTCAGAAGTATGGTCCAGTACCCAGTAAGCATATCACATGCACGAAGATGAAGAGACATACAGTGCAGAAATCAGGGGATAACAACACGAAAGCACCGACAACCCACCTTTATTTTATCGGGCGAGCTCTGGCACAGCGTCCGTATGCACTGCAGAATTTCTAATCTCTCACCCAAAGGACTGCGTGGAAAAAAGAAAGAAAACACACAATTTTCACCATCATTTTTACACCATGGCAACACTTTACTTGTACTTTTTCACCAGCTATAAAACTAAACTATATTTCCTTGCAATCAAGCAGAGCAACAGTCATTCATCCTTGATATACCTAGAATATCTTCTAAAAATAAAAAAAAATATAAACGTTCTATAGAAAAAAAAAAGCAGTTATAGGCACCGATTTGCTGGCTTTTGGGGTAAGGACATAAAATCGATGTCAACAATTAGCTAAAACTGCAGAAAGATTACCCCCAATTTCTAGTTCTTTCAGCTGCAGATTCCGGTGAGATCTTCCAGTATCTTGCCTTTTATCTTGCTTTCTAGGAACAAAGCAAAAATGGTTTAATTTCGACAACAATGACTTTTAACACTAGCAGAAAAAAAAATGTAATTTAAACCTGCAGCCGAGATCATCAAAGCTATAGATAACCAAAAAAAAGAACCTAACGGGATAGACCTGATAAACGCCCGGCGCTGGGGGTCTAACAATCTGCATGACTTCGTCTAGATAAGAGGGGCGACCGGTTTATATGAAAGTGATAAAAGTTCATTTGTTCATAAAGAAATGCATTATAAGGGGGGGGATGGGAAACAGCTTTTGTTCCTTTAAAAAGTACCATAAAGGGGAGATGTGAAATGAATGCGGAAGGAGGTGTATTTCGGCGGAGGAAACAATAAATCTGCCTGTAAAATAAGGCGAATGTTGTGTTTTTAGAGATTTTATTGTGTTTCACGTGCGTTCCTGGGAT
Source organism: Spea multiplicata (assembly GCA_009364415.1). Lineage (NCBI taxonomy): Eukaryota > Metazoa > Chordata > Amphibia > Anura > Pelobatidae > Spea > Spea multiplicata. Next base: position 3,898,895 of record VKOC01000009.1, read on the forward strand.
AAATAGGAACACGCAATATAACACTTTATAAATACGGCCCAGTCTGGGGCAAGGATCACTCGGCGGTTTGTACCCCAGCTTTACTCGGCACCCCCATTCTCTGCAGGGAGCCCAAACCTTTTGGGGCGACAGCCCATCACGCCGCTTGGTGTAGGGGTGATTTCAGATGTATGACTAATGGTATGACTAATGTCTAGCTAATATGATGTCGTAACCCATGACATGATGTCATACGACAAACTTTACTCCAACCTACAGTCTCATAGCACCATATGCATTATGTTTGCCACCACAGGTCACGTTGTGATGCGTACAGTCTGACCATATACACCGTCCTCTATGTCACCGTTCATAGTAAGGCAATCATCCCTTTTACCCAGATTTCCCCCGTTGCTCTACAATCACACGCACGGTACAGTCAGATATACACCGTCAGCACGAGGACACCGGTGCCCGTGGCATGGTTGGTGAAGGTGCAAATGAAGTTGTCCACCATGAGCAATGTTGCAACTCTTGCATTCAATATTCATTATAAAGGGCCAACTGGTTTGGCCAGCAAAGCCGCATAGTGGGGCTGCACGCTGTCACGCGTGTTCGTGCCGCATAGTGGGGCTGCACGCTGTCACGCGTGTTCGTGCCGCATAGTGGGGCTGCACGCTGTCACGCGTGTTCGTGCCACATAGTGGGGCTGCACGCTGTCACGCGTGTTCGTGCCACACAGGGGTTATCAGCCCCGCATTACATGTTGTCACACTGTATGCAGGTCACACTGTCCACTAACGTCACGCTGCAAGCAGCCGGGCTCTGGACTCCCCTGTCCGCCTTCTTCGTCTCGTGGGGATCTGTGTCACAGACCCCCCCCCCCACTATCGCGTTACATGTCGTATGATCTGTCACATACATCGCGATCACTCACACCGGCTGCCGCACGTACAGCGCACGCTGACCGGTTTATCGCACACTCGGTGCCGCGTCTTACCTCTGAAGACTCCTTGCCACTTTCCGAAACCCCGGCTGGCCAGGAACAAGCAGACATCCTCCACGTCCCACTCCTTGTAATCACCGGCTGCCGATCCCGACCACGATCTCATTCGCTTTTCGGGGGTCTGGTATACCTCGACCCTTTGCGGCGAGCTGTCGTGCCTCACCCGCTTCATGCCGTTTGTATTATTATAAGGATTTACCTCCATGAGATCAGCGACACAGAAAGAATCGCACGGCACGCACACCGAGAAAGTCAATCGGCGCCAGTCGCATCAACAACCGGCAAAAGCCCTCTGGCGTCACACAACCCCGCCTACAGTTTCTGTGGCGACGGGCATAAGGGTCGCCCATTGCGCATGCGTCAACCTGCTCAAATATTGGAGGGAAGACGGCGAGCTATGCAGTCATATGTAGAGCAGTTTCGTGTCATTGCCGCGAAGCGGCGTCACCTCGTTGGGCACAGTCGGTTACCTGTCGGTAACAGGTGGGTACCTGAGGTAAAAATGACATATTTGGCACCTCTTCGTCTCCTCACACATTCGCGCCCATTCCCTCAGCTCTGCCGGGGAATATTCCACTCATCCCAGTGTCACCTACATCTTTAACGGCTAACTGCAGTATAATAGACTGCGGGCTTCGCAGACTATCCATGTTCCTCATTCAGAGGCCCTGATAATCTATTGTACTTCAGACTATAGTTTTTGTGAGAGAAAAGAGCGCGCAGACAGGATGAAACCATTTCAAGTGTAGCAGTTTTATGCATTACGTTTTTACTTTAACTTGCATACTAGAACAGGCGGTATCTTGTAATTCTAATTACACAATTAAAGCAATATTTCGCTGTGGAGAAAAAGCAAATGACTATTTGACCTCAGTGAAAAATGCATTGAAGTTGTAGGCCTTGTGGTTACTTCTGTGAGGATTATTACCGGCCTAGAATTTACCACATTAGTTTTGTTCCTAAACAGATCCCCTTATCCTGAGAACAGCAAGTTAAAATGGCTGCTCTCCTGGTAAACCCATTTTAACTTTATATATATAATTTTTTATATATATAATTTTTTTTTTAATCTGTAAACAAGGTGTTTTGTAGGATTCGGGACCGTGACACAAACAAATCAAGGACAGAGTGAACAAATGAACTGGTACTTTGGGTAATTATTCTAATATTCCATGCAAACGCACCCTCTGAAGAACCTACGTTTCGGTAAACGAGTGGGAAACAATCCCGCTGAATGTTTTAAAAGGAAAGGCATGTAAATTGACCGTAGCCTTGGGGATAGGAGGAGGGCTTCGCTGGGTACGGTACGAGTGTAAAGGCACCTGCTGTGAGTAGAAAATGGCTGCCATCCTGTCTGACCACCTCCCTCAGAATACAAAGACTTGTAGCCTGACCTGACAAGACACCTGTGGGGTCGGCGTGGAAGACCTAAGCAAGCCTAATGGAGTTGGAGCATGCGTGGGACATCCCAACACAAAACAAGCCTAAGATGCCTAGGGCAGGGTTAAGAAGGTGAGAACCCAGGAACCTGCTTCAAATATACAGTAACTTATAAGGACATGATGAGACAGCAGCATTAGTTATTTCTGACCCCCTTATAAATAACGGCATCAACGGAAAACTCAATTCAAAAGGCTTTATTTGGATCAGTGTAATTGTATCATTGAGAGATATTTTAACCATTATGTCTTCTAAAGCTTGTTACAAGGAAAGCCTAGCGGTGGGTGGTGATCTGTACTTCAGGGATGTTATAGTTGAGAGGAGGTTGAATGAGATACAAGTAGTGATCTCGCATATCCATCAGTATAGCAATGAAGCAGCAGCTAAAGGGAAAACAATATTGTTGGACATAGAGCAGCGTGTGGGAAGCTGCCTAAACCTTAGCGAAACCAATAGTATTCCCGGGCAGATACCCAAGTTAAGGCAAGTTTGTGCCTTACAGTATGACATGGTGTGTTAAAAATAAATAAATGCAACCCAAATGGTAAAATTAACTAAATAAGTGTCTTAAAATCTTACGCTCTCCTTGGTAAACATACGCAATATACGTGGCTGCATACAGGTAGATTTCACACGGATCCCGTGCAGGTCACAGTACACAAGATAACACCTGGTAAGCATACATAAGAAGGGGTTAAATCCCATAATCATAATGAACGTTCTTGATAGAAAGTAAACATCACGTGACCGACAACAACAGGTCTGCAGGTAATGAGGTTGTGAGAAAATAAGATAAACCAGATCTTTGTCGATGCCGGCTGACAGTGTATACAGCACTATTTTATGCGCAATGAGAAAAATGTTCTTCCCTTTTTAAATTTTATATATATTTATTTTCTTGAGATCTCACATTTAATGCAGTTGCTCTGGACACCCAATGGCTTTACTCCTTTTTACTTGTATTCCCCCATAGATATGATGAAATAATGCCTATATATGTATATATTTAATCGAAGTACATGACCACCACCACAGTATGAATATATTATGCTAACGAATGATCAGCTTTTAATGATTTATACAGATCTGTAGTATGTCAGAGAGTCTGCATCAACAGCCTGGCAGGAATGCTGTCGGAACCCAAAGAGCTCAGTTTTCCTAGAAGAAAGAAATGGCATTCAGACGTTTACACATACAAAAGAAATGTGATTCTACGTGTGCATCGTGTTGCAGGCTATGTTATCTATATATTAAATAACTATTGCATTAAAGGTCGTTGCTACTCTACCACCAAACCATGATGAACGCCATTCACGCTGACCTATGAAGAGTACAGGAGGTGAAGTATTACCCAGAGGACAAATGAAGCAGCTGTAGCATTTTGGAAGCTATTTACTTACGCCTGAGGTTTGTCCAGCGCTTGATACGGAGTGATTATGCATACATTACCATTATTGTTTATAAAGTAATATTGCACTCTACCCTGCCCCTCGCTGTCTTGGCAGAAAACTGGGGTACTGTATAATTAATACAGTTGAACTGCTCTTTTATCATATGGGAAATTAGTTGCAGATACCTCAAGCATAGCCGGATCTTCTTCAGGGTAAAGCTCGTTTAATGCTTTAGTTACGGCCGCCATGCTCTCAGGATTTCTTTTCTTGATGAAAACATAAATAAACCTCTGTCTGAAATGTTTTGGCAGAAGCTGAATAATCTAGAAGACACACAGATTGTCAGAGTGTTATTGATTTATGTACCGCCATCATATTCTGCAGAGCTGTCATACGTGCCAGTGAAGAAAAGAATGAGCTTAGTGGTCCACTAAGATGTTTAAATCAGTCTCCCCCCCCCCCACACACTTTAATTTTTAACATAGTGGAATAATTTGTCCGTATTAAAAACCCCGTGTGTCAATCTGAATAAACAGTTCTTGAACTTCACCCTGCGTTAAGCTTGGGCTGGTGCCTGGAGTGCCCCCCCCGTATACAGTTCTAGGAAGCCGCTATTGGCAGAGGTACCCGGTCGGGGTACAGGGCGTCCCGTCACACACACTGATACTCATTACTTCAGTGTCTAATGCAACCCCACCAGCAAGGAATCCACATTAAAGTACTTTGTAAAAATAAATTGTATTAACCGCTACGGAATAAAATAACACTGCTGTACATACCTTGGATTTTGAGAGCTTTGTAGCTTCTGCGCTGCCCTTCTTATAAAAGCGCATGTTGTCAATCGGATCCTTATCTTTCATTCCATAGTCAATGGTAATAACCTTTGTGAAATAAAATACAGCGCGCTCCACTGATAAGAGCCATCGTACGCTACATAGTAAAGCAGATGTTAATTCAGAGGTGGTAGAGCATACGTGCCAGGCCATCCAACCATAATAATAGGGTCTGGGTTTATTATGAATATAATGGGACCTATAAGTAAAACACAGTGCAGTTTTGTCAGGTTTTTTTTGTTGTAAAATTTTGAATTATCCTACAGTTCCCTGTAAGAAGGCACAGTGTTTTACATAGACCCTACCCCGGCACTTACCAACACCCCAGACTGCAAAACTACAGTGCAAAAGCATAGATGGGATGCCAGAAGGATCATTGCTGAACCGAAGCACACGGGGGACTTTGCCGTGGACCCCTGGAACCACTACTAACTGTACCAAGGGGTCCAAATAATCTCTGTGGAATTATCTGTACAGCATCTGCATTGTATAAACAGTTACAGTAGTATTTGCTGGACTATTATTTAGTTATCGCAGTTCCTATTTGTGTGTTTGGTGCTTGTTGTCACGGTTGTTGCTTTTTCTTTGACCAATGCACTTCGGCCCTTTCATGGTCTTTTTACATAGGGGAATAGATAGACTAACGGTTCAATCTGTTCCATAAAATAGCGTTACGTACGTTCACTGCAATGTCTTCCAGTCTCGGATCGCCATTGCATTTCGCTGCAATCTTACGACGGATGGAATCCTGCGAATATTTGTCATAGTATTGTCATGGTAGACCGCAAGTTATTACTCTGTATATTCAGGTTTTATAAATTTAGGTCTCGAAAGCTCGCAATCAAACTCTGTTAGCCAATAAATGGTATCATTTTAACTATACTTTTTTCCATAAATTTAGGTAAGAAGACTGTTCCTTAAGGCTATTCTTTATTTTATAGGTAGCCAGATCTGTCTGGAACCCGACGGCATGCCCAGCCTGGTTTATCGACAGCAGAGGTGAGTCTGTTCAAACTACTGGATTTTGTCACATAAGCGTTTGTACCTACGTGTGGATTTTAATTCTATCGCCATCTCCAGCTCACGCACTGCTTAACCAGCCGAGTTCTGTGTCTTGCATTGATCTTCGTCTGGTTTTTGGAATATATTGGTTTTTATCATCAAAACGTAACGGCTTACCTCATCAATGTCAGTAATGTCGTGTTTGAGCCTTTTCTGACCAACATATGGGAACAGCTGACGGCGCTGTAGTCTTTCTAAAATCTCTCTGGCGGGAGATAGATTCTCATCCGTTGAGTTAAGGATATAATTCAAAATGTAATCTGAAATTACACACCAAATGCAGAACTCATTTTCGGGCCAGCCTTATGAGAAAGAAAAATTTATAATTGTATCCTACCTGTAACTTTCACAAAAGCTTCCATGTCATCCACAGTTTCTGAGATGGCAATTTTTTTCCCAAAGTATCCTTCCATGTGATTATCGGCAATGATCAATGCATCTGTAATCCTAACGAAGACATCGGTCATTTAAAGAAACTTGTGGTGTAGGCATAGTTTGTAATAATGCATAATAGGACTTTTCCCTTAAAAAAATATAAGCCATCATAAAGAAATGTATAAAAATGTAAATATAACATAGAAAGGCATGTTGGAAGCCAAAGGTTCACTGGAATATTCTTCTTAATGCTTGTAGAATCTACAGATCTCCCTCCTTTTCACATTGGGTACTTACATTTCTTCAATGACCTTTACGACCTTGTGCTGATAAGCTCTTCTGTGAAGGTTGTAACGTGTATGGAACATCTCGTATAGATCATCTACTTCCTAAACAAAATATTCACATATATGTGACTATATAATAATCTTCTACAAAGTCTTAGAGGATTTTCTTAACATGCTATTAACCTGTAAATGTTTTATATACAAGTATTGTCCTGATTTATCCTTGGAATTCATCCTTTGTGTCTTTTCTATACATTGTTAAAGTGGATAATACATATAAAAATATTTCACACTTTCATGTTTAAGGAGTGTAACAGAAACGGCCTTTTAATTCCTTTTGCAAAAAAGGAAAACCCACGATGGATCTCCATAAAGTCTGTATTTTACTCGGCGTCTCTGTTGTCAGACCACGGGATCATCTGATTCATCCGATTCTCCGGACTGATAAATATATGCTGCCTTTACTATAAACGGTTATCGCTGTAGATTTTAGCAGCCTGCTTCGTCATAGTAGCTGGTAGAGGTTTGGTCAACAGCTTCTTGATAAAAAGGAGAGTTTAATATCCCTGACACTCGCGCTATAAAACAATACTCATTGATGCGATGGCCGTAGAAGTGCTGTAAGAGGTTACTGCAGACACTCAACCTTTTCTAAGTTAGCGTTAGGATCGTCTTATACAGAAGTCCATCTATTTGCACTTTTAGGACATTATGTGTCATGGGTGCTGCGATTAGACAACTCTTGAATCTTTGTTCTTTTTAAATAACGCAATGTTGTGCATGCATTTCAGACATTTCAGACTATGCCAAATATAAGAAAATGGTATAATATCAGATTTAAGTTCTAGTACTGGTACATATTACCTTATCTCTTATACAAATCTGTTTCCGGTTGTCCACCTCGCATACCCATGCAAATGTGAGAAATCGTTTGGTATCAAAGCTGCTGTTGATGCCGAGGTGATGACAGTCCCTGAATAAATACATGGTTACCCTTTACTAACGTTTCTGCAGCTTTTCAGTAATGAGAAAATAATTCCTGCTTTTCACCGATGCTTAGGATGAGCGCGCGTTCTCTAAACGTGGCGCAATAATTGCCGTAGGAGGGATTTCGCAAAATCTAAAATTAGTGTCAATCTTTGAGCGTCCTGCTTGCTTTCTGGGAAGCGTTATTGCGTTCACTGCTTACCTTTTTGAAGTCATCAGAAATAATGACTTCTATGTCCCTCTGTTCTGTTGTCGCTGACCGGATGGCGCCACCAGTGCTATATTCTGCTTTGGGTTTGTTTTGTATCCCAAGTGCATTATATATATATATATATATATATATATATCTACCTAAAACTGCAGCTGCCACGCTCTCCACCGTTCTCGCAGTTTATTTAAATGATTTGTCATTTGATTTGTTCCAAGGTCTGCTGCAGACCTCTGTATCATCTGCAAAAACGTATACCTTACCATTAAGATATATTGTGTATTGTGTGGGTCCCAATACTGATCCCTGAGGTACCCCACTAGTAAGGCCTCTGAATACACAGCATTAACATACAGCCTCCTGTCACTGAACCCTTGCCTTATCCAACTATATCTTCCAACCCCAAAGACCGCAATCTATATGGTTTTCTATGACGGACGGAGTTGAATGCCTTGCTGAAGTCTGGGTAAATCATTTTGGTTACTCAGTCAAAGAAATTAATTATTTTGACGATTTCCCATGCCGTTTCTGAGCAGGCGATATGAATATAATATGTGATTGGTCGGTAGAAGAGGCTGCAGAGCGTGTGCAGAGCGTGTGCAGAGCGTGTGCAGAGCGTGTGCTGGACGTTTACACCTTAATGCTTCCTGATTTCAGTAGCGGCAGCCACCAGAGGAATTAAAATAGACGGAGATCTCATTTCCTAATAACTTGGGGATATTTGCTTCTGAGTCCATGCAAAATAGACTCCACCATACATCATACATGTGCCCAAGATTGTCTGCACCGTTCCTGTACCTATAAGGTAATCTGAGAATACCTGGCAAAATAATCCCATTTATCGACATCAATTCCGGTGGTTTTGTTTGCAACAATTTCATAGAGGAATCTTTTCTCTGCACGTCCTTTGTATGCGGTTTCTGAGTCCTGTTTCAGCAGAGTAAATAGTAAATAAATAGTAAGCCTGTTAACCGTCTGTACAGATACGCGAATAACGAATGGGGGCAAGTAAATATAGCATAAGTAATATATGCTGGGAATGAGGTGGAGAAGAAAAAACTTCTGGAGAGAATATGCAAAAAAAAAAAACAACCCCCAAAAATATAGATAGCTTGGTAGTTCCTGGATTTTAATTTGATCACCAAAGGCTTATGGGTCTGGGGTGCGACTCCTTAATGGGCCACCCTGATTTAGGAATCTTGTTTTCATGCAGTCCTTTTTGGTAAGCGTGGGTCGGGCCTGCTGGTTAGTACCGGACACGCTATCAGAGTTAGCCAGATGCCTGGGTTTACTCTCCAGGGTGAATGTTGCCGGCCCTCCCTACCCATACCCCATACCCCTACCCCAACCCATACCCCATACCCCAACCCATACCCCTGCTCATACCCCTACTATTCTTTCAACTTTTACGGATCGCTTTTGATGTAATCCAGCGTTAGTTTGTCTGAAGCTTCATTGGAACGAATATTTTGGACAGATCAAAGTATAGCACAACTTACTATGTTTCGCCGAGACCATCAATAACGTCCCCATGATTTATTAAAACGAGGGGGGGGGGTCACATGTAAGGAATCAACAGTTACTTGGTAGTGGGAATCACACGAGAGAACACAATGTGAAACTCTTAACTAACATGTACTAGGAACGATGCGACATCAGAAACATTTATAAAAGTGTTTTGATCGTCAAAACTTACAGAGTATCCGATTATTAGCTGCTTAATAAAATCCGTATCGTCCGGCAGCTGAAGGCCACTCTTCACAAAATCGGGAACTAAATGGTTTTTTTCAATGAGATAATCGAATAGCTTAATAGAAGCCTCCTCGTGCTGAAAAAGAAATAAAATAACCGAGCCGTACTGTTACCTTCCCAAATAAATTCACATTGCGGGAAAAACCGACATTTTTAGAAACAAAACAAAAAAAGTGGGCGTTTTGGGTCACATTTTAAAAAGTCTTCTATTTAATAAGGGGTTTGAAATATATATACGACCTGCATACAATCGTCTCCGTCAACCGAGATAACTGTAAAGAAATCATCCCATTGCATTGTGGGATAGAACTCTATTTCCAGTGTGTTGGGGTTGTTGAGATCTCTGAATCTCATTGTTAGTTTGTAGGTGAGGGGGGGGATTACAAACCGGGTCTAAAAAGTAACGATTTTGTAAAAGCAAATCAAACAGAACAAGGACTGCTTTTGTCCAACAACTTCAAGGACGAAGAGCATCGTAAGAAAATCTCTAAAATACGATCACCATCAGAACGGCATTGCTGTAGTTTATTATTTATTATTTAAACACAAAACTTAAAACATTTTAAAGTACTTGCCACAAACGTTCTTTCTGGACGAACTTTTTTCATAAACTTCATATCGAATAAATGAGAAAAGGCTCCGTGCCCTAGAATCAGAATAAATGCCGCTGAAAGCTTTGGGGACAAATTCATGAAAACAAAATGTAAAGACGCGCATGTTCTATAGCCTCTTCTCACCTTCGTGACCTCCATGCTGTCACGGAAACCGCGGCCTTTAAAGATACTTCGACAGCATGGACCGTTCTGGGCAAACAGTGGCAGAACCGCATCATGTGATAGCAGCGATCACCAATCACAATCATCACATGCAATTAAGATCCTTGTTACAGCACAAAGTACTCCGGAAAGGGTTAAGGTGGACCGGGTTGAACTTCTATGTGGGTCCAATAGATGGGAATTTAGCTTTTTATGTCTCGTACGGGGTTTCCTCTCAGCTTTTCAGTTCATGAGTCAGTGCTTTATAATATTTCAATAGCAGAAGTGGAATCCACTTAATTTGCCATTTTGTTCCTGCTGTAAAAACCTCAAACGTTATTGGTTTTGTCTTATACGGTATTTTGGATAATGTTGTTGTTCTTATCCCATGTTGTGTTAACCTCTCGAGTTGGGATTCATATACAGGGAGCACAGCTTGCCAAGTTGGCAGAAGTTATTTAATGTGTGCTAGCCGATGCTGCCCAAAACACATTTACATAAGTAAACAGAGCACGGAAAGGATCCAGTTATGTAAATGCTGACTTAATCCCTTGTTTTAGCTACCTTGGTACCTATGTATGGAATGGAACATAAAACACACACAAAAAAATATCAGATATGAAATCTTTAAACAGGGATATCCCAGGTGATGCCTCTTACTTGCCTTACCTTGCCCTCTACACACTTTGCACGTTCTAAGAACCCGGGGGTTCTCGTGGAGTAGATTGTACCATGGAGTACTGAGACGTTACCCTGCAATTTTTGTTATTTATTTTGTTTTGTTAGGAACCAGGAAAGAGGGAGTGGTAGAAGGAGGCGCGCTGACATTTATTTATTTACTGGGGATGATTAATTACTTGCCGCAGGGTTTATAGATACTCGGTTGGAAGCCACCTGTAAATTGGGGTCTATCTTCTTGGAGTCCATTACTCGCGTATGCTAGTGGTATTTGTGACACACGGATCCTAACTATTATTATTATTATTATTATTATTATCTTTTATTCATATAGCACCAACAATTTACGCAGCACTTAAGAAATACATATATTCAAGGGGTACGACTGACAAATGTTATGTTTCATTAAAACATGGCGTGTGATAGCGAGTAAAATGTTGCTTTTGAAATGATCTTCTTAAGCATAAAGGGCTTTAAATCAGACTGAAGGGGAGCTTTTTTTTCCAACGCTGGCACCATAGACAGAATTTATACTCTGAGGTTAATCCTATTTACCCAGATCATGGCACAGGCCTGCGACTTTAACACACAAAACGTCCCGGTCGTCTATCCCCAGTTCCGGTTGGTTATTTTTCAGTGTTTCCGCAAAACACCCTGCCAGGTGTGCAACTCTGGAAAAGCAAAAGAACATCTTGTGACGTCTGGCGTAACCAAACGTAAAGACTTTATTTTACTGAAAATGGAGGTTTTCATTGTTGTTATGGAAATAGTTGTCCATGATGTGGGCGGGGAGAAAGGCGGAGTGGTAGTGTTTTGTGTCGGTGGGGGCTGCCAAATTGTGTTGGGTGCAAGGGGAGGGGCTTATTGTGTTGTGGGAGGAAGGGGTGCCTGTAAGTGTTGGAGGATGAGGGCTGCTGAATAGCGTTATGTGCTGGGGGCAAAGGGAAAATCAATAAAATGAGGCCGAAAAAAGGGAGACGAGACCTCGACAAGTTCAAAATAGAATTTAAGGAGCGTTTGAGGAGCATTGTGAATTTTGCTGAGCAGAACCATTAATTCGGAATCTACCTTGCATTAGTTTGCTGGGAAATCCTTTTGAAATAGACTCTTAAAGCACCCTTTCAACCTCTGCATGCGGCATTACAAAAAGCAAGGCGATGCCTTTCAATGCGGTGCCCCGAGCGGCGGGTGCCTTTATATGTAGGTGAATTTAATGTTTCTTATATCCTCTTACCCAATGGAATGCTCAAATCTGTTGTGAGAGGCTCCTGGGAACACAAAGTATCCTCCTCCCAGCTGTTTAATGTATCGCAGGCGCTGGAACTCCGGGGTGTCAAGAATTCTGATGAGCAGAGGGGGCAGTGAAATGTGACCATGGATTGGGTCGTTGAATATCTGATAAGACAAGCAAAACATGTGAACGGGTGGGAGAGAAGCGCTAGGTATTGCAGGGCAAGTTTCTTTTTTCGGCCCTGGACTGTTTCATCAGAAATGTGTGCGTGCGTGGGCCATACTGTTTTTCAATTGAGAACTTGCGCAAAGGGCAAAGCTTCTGGACGCAGAGAGGCTGTCCCTGTGGCCGGAATGACAGGTTCACAGAGAAAGAGGTGCAGAAATGCTTCTTTGTTTCACACAAATTGTACTTTAGGTGTGAATTTAACAGTGTGAATTTAAGTGTTCAGCAACAGTGACACCAACCATGCATGCACATTTTTTAACTTGGAACTTTGACATCTGGTCCTTCTGCCCCCCCCCCCCCCCTTTATCCTATTTGGGATATCTTTTGAAGCCAGCTAATTAAATTTACCCCATTAAAACCATATTTGTTTGAAAACAATATAAATGTACAGCCCTTGGTATATGTAACACCCCAATATGTGTTCTCTTGAGTACAGGGATACCACCCATGCGTGGGTTTGTTGGGTTGTTTGGGGGTTAAAAGGCCACATTTGGGAGGTGCGCTTTTTCTCATTTTGACATCTGTAGATACCCCCATGGGTATTTGAAATGTTAGTAACTCTTTCCATGCTAGGACTTTTTTTTTAATGCAGTACCAGTATTCAACCTGCAGGGGCTACCCTTGAGATCTTGTGAGAGGCGTAGTGAGTCCTGGGGTGGGTTTTCGGTGTTGCTGAAATGCCTCAATATCGAGGCATTTCAGCGACTGGTTTAAGCTCATTTGAATCAGGCGTCCGCCGCCATACAGTGTGTGGCTTATGTGGATGTCTGGGGGAGGGGCCACACGGGGCCCCTGATGCCGATCTCTCTGTTGAACGCCTTGACATTGAGGCATTACAGCAAAACTGTTTATGCAAAGAAAGTGATCTTAGATCTAAGCTTCTTCTATGCCATGACGTGCCAGGCACGTAATTGGTCATTAACAGACTATTTTTGCATGACATGCCTGGCACGTCACTGGTCTGAGGGGTTAAACGTTCCACAGCTGTGTATCTTTTTTTGCAGTGTTCATCCTAGTTTGGGGTTTTCCTGGGGTTTTATTATCTGGGGGGAACTTTTTGTTAGTTGCAATCATCCACAGTTATTGAAGCAGCTAGCAGAGGGGCATGGGGGTTTTGTTAGGACTATAAATCTTATCAAATTAAGGTGACAAACAAGGTGATGCTATATAAAACATCAAAATATATAATTCCCATCAGTGTAAATCCGCATTAATTACCTTTGCTTTAGAAACGCTGCATTCATGTGCAGATTCCATTCCGTAATTCTAAACCGAATACAATAAATATATAAATTAGTCTTTTCTTCAAGCAAAATCTGGACATTCTACAATATTCCTAATATTTGCATTGACGTATAAATAAGTTGTTACAGTTCTATACACTAAACATATGTAACGACGTTAAAATAAGCAATACGTGATGCAAGAACCTGCTTATATATATATAACATGGAAAAAGGCATCTTAACTTTATTCTCTCCGGCTCTGTATGATTATTTCCAGCCATTAAGCTGTAACGGGGATGCAGTTACGAAGGGAAGGCCAGTATAAGACAAGAGGTCTTTGCTAACATCATTCATCATTAAACTGCATGTCACGTTTTCTATGCACCCAAGTCCACGAAAAAAGGGACTCCATGAGCACGAACTCATAAGGATTAATGCCGTTTAACACATTTGTATCGAGGACAGCGCCGAGCAGGCACTGCCGTTTCCATCTTTAACAGGCAGGATGCTAGGGTATGATGTCATATCCCGATTCTGTTATTTAGTTTACCTACCCAAGTTATACTAAGGGGTTTATTCACTAAAGGGAGAGTTAACAGGAGGGTTGTGTTTCAGCTCCTTGACTTCACTATACATTATGAAGGGCCAACCCGAGTAAGCTTCTGCTGCAGGAAGAGCCTGGTTAACCCTGTGTAATCCATAGTGAATGAGATTTCTTTAGCTCCCACACACATTAAATAATGCATTATACAGGGCTAGCCCTTCATAATGAATAGAGTTCCAAAACAAAAATACAAGAGCCCCCAATGTATTCCAAAAATGCCAACAAAGTATTTTACTAAACGTAACACAACCATTCCCCCAACAAAACATTTCTAAAATATGTGGCAAACTTGAACTCTGGTGGTTTTTGGGTTTTGGGATTTCTTTCACAGGGTAGTCACAAAACTAATTTACATTCAAACATTCCCAGAGTATGTAAAGACCCCACACGCGTGGGTATTTTATGAGGACATTAAGGGGCCAAAATGCTTCCTTGTAAAATGTTTCTTTTGTTTTTGGCTATTGGGAGGGGCTCTGTGTATTTCCAGAGCGGTGACCACTGGCATTGTGTAAACGCTGCATCCAAATCTCCTTCCTTTTCTGTCCCAGCTCACAGCAGCCCAACCCCATTACATTCTGTACAGAGGTCTCTTCCTTTGTTGTTTTTCTTGGGGGGGTGATTGGAAATGCACATTAATACTTTACAGTTAGATCTCAAATCAGAGTCCCGATCGCCATCGCTGCGCCTCCTTAATTAGTCTGGACGGTGCGCTTCGTTCTCTCAAAGGATAACGTCTTGAATGGCTTGGAACACCGTTTTTCGGCCTCTTATTCTTCTCGTCGCCATATTCTTCTCCTCGTTGCCAGCGGTGATGTCTTCATGAAATGCAAGCCCTCAGGGATGAGCTTTAACCGTAACCTCTTATTGTGTGAACACTAAAACTCCTTCCTTTCCTGTCCCAGCTCACAGCAGATCTTACGTTCTGTACGGAGGCCTCTCCCTTTAAAGGGACAGCGTAACATGTAGACAGTAGAGAGCTCTTGTGGGCTCCTGGGGCCGTTCTTGTAGCCAGAGTGTAAGGCCTGGTGGCACTGACATCAAGGATGCCCTTTTAATCCTTTATGTATAATAATTACCCCCCCTTTGCACTGTATGTATGATCAGCTGCAGGGTGGTCATCCGAGAATCTCTCCCCTGTTGAGTGCTGATATTGTAGGGAAATGCAGATTCAGGATGCAACAAAGAACGCATATTAATGAACTCTAATTGTGATTTATTTAACCTGAGGGAAAAACACTTGCCTTTAGCAGAGGCTTATGCAGATGCACATCACCCCATCCATGGTCCTTACGGTTATCTTGGAGCCTAAAACCCTGGATGTGCTATTGCATTCTTTAAAACTTGCTGACGGAGGATGTAATAATAAGTCGTATGGTTTTCGTGACGTTTGTGCCTCTTACCAGAATAGCAGAAAACAGAAGTTCAGGCCAGCGGCTGCCAGAATGGAGAAACCTCCGAGGAACCCTGCTTGCTGATCCCTCTGATTAGCCGCAGCGGGGATCAAAGTGAAAAAATGGTTCACAACATAAAATTTTAAAATAGTGATGTCACATGACATCATAAAGGTTACTGTCCATAAAACAGTTTTATATCCCAATCCATAGTTCAAAAATAACAAGTGTAGCATGTAAGGCAGAGTTTTGCGCCATTATAACAAAAAAACCTACTTAGGGGATGTTTTTTTAATCAGCAGGACCTAAAGTTTTTGCTGTTTTTCCATTTAAATCATACTAAAAAAGGTGTGTATGTGTGTGTGTATATGTATATATAATACACACGACCCATCCGTCCTTGGGGGAAAAAGTTTTAGTGTTGGTGTAAAACATGGAAATGGAAAATCATGGGTTAACAAAGATATGCTAAAAATGGCAAAGAAATCTCCAGTCACAAAGGGGTTAACAGACTCTTCTCAGATGACTTCACACAACATACGGCAAGATAGGCACACAAGATAGGGTTAAATGCCAGAAATCTAGGAAAACCCAATTTAGGTGAATATACAGATTTTAGTAAGAAGGTTACCATCTCTGGTGCGCCTGCTTTTGTGGACTACAACTCTTACCACTCCCATCCGTCTGACAGGGTGATGGAGCTGTGGTCAACAAAAGCCCGTTTTTTTTGTTTAACACATTTTAGAAATGTAATCCTTTATTTGAAGGGGAACTGTTCTGGCACAATGTCTGTCGGCAGAGCCATTGGCTAACTGCACATGGCACCATGCCAAGCTACTGAACGAGTAACCATTTCACGATGGCATCGAACGTTAAGAAAAGCTCAATGGGTTAATCGAGTCTCGGGGGATCCGATACCAAGGATCATACCGCCCAGAACAAAGTATTTTACCAGCACCTCTCAGATGGGCTGTACTTTACTGCAGGTTTATAATATATATTATTTAAAAAAAAAAACATAACAAAAAGCAGCTTTAATAAATATTTACTTATTGTATTTTAGCAATGACCTGGTTAGATGTTTTATCATCGGTCTGCGCGGTGATTCAAATCAAAGGGATGGTAACAATCCATAAAGCCACAGCAATGAATATACATCGCATATTAACATACAGCCAGTGACTAGAAGCTTGTGTGTGTGTGTGTGTATGTATATGTATATATATATGTGTGTGTATATATATATTATATATAATGTGTGTGTATTTTGCGAGGTTAACCTTTAATAAAGTTCCTTGTGTAGAGATGACTAGCGGGTCGGCAGCAGGTAATCTCACATCAGAGGCAGATATTTGCTCACCAACTTGAGTTGCCATTCAATAGTCGTAGTGACCTCTTGGTCTTGTTATTGGAAATTAGGAGTGCATCCTATGGATTTTACTCAATATAAAGCATGTAAAGACATTAAATACCCAACACTAGCATAAAATTATTGTAAGTAGAGTTACTCACCAAAGAAATCAATAGTGAATCCTCCAAGTCGTGAGTATAGTGGGCAGTCTGTTACGCCATGTATTTATATATATATATATATATATATATATATATAGGGATTTCATTTCAAACTATGGAAACATGCAAACGATTACCTATAGTAAATAAAATTAGCCGGTTTACGTTCAGCGACATTCCCTGATTATAGACGTACTCCACATATACCCTTACAGCACCCTACTGGCATCACTAAGTTTCGTTTTACTAAAATATAAACAAGAAATACTTTTTCCCCTTTGTAGGAATAGGGAAACTATTTGTTTCTTACCTTATATCTCGCTTGCATTGCTATAGACAGCAGGGGGAGCAATAGATGCCAGGCTGAGGCTCTACTTTCCTCCTGTGACCTTAATCCAGAAGCTCGATCTTCCCAGCAGCAGAGGAGAAAACGCAGGCCGTACAGGTGAGCTGTAAGTGTGATCTTAGCACGTTATCTTTGTGAATCTACCCGTGTCTATAGAGTAATGTTGGGAGGAAGGCTGTAGGATCCAGAGGCATGGGGGGGGGGGCTGCACAACTGTAGTCGGGAAAAGAAAGAGGTGATGAGTGAGGAGGAGAGCCTCAGCCCATGGGAAGAACGTTAAGATCGGGGAGTATTTGTTTACGAGGGCAGAAATGTATAGAAGAGCAGTGGTATGGAGGGCCTTATATGTCAGTACACGGATTTAAATATAACTCTTAAAAGGTAATAAGGGGCCAGTGGAGAAATGGATACATTTCACAGAGCGGGGAAGCAGAAGAGGAGCGGCGTGCAAGGAAGATGAGCCTAACAGCAGCATTTCGGGCAGACTCCAGAGGGGAGAGCTGAGACCAAGCAATGTCAACTGTAGCAATAGTCAAGATGGGAAATAAGTGAATAAACCAGAGTTTTTGTGGCTTATTGGGTGAGGGTTGGGCGGATGCTAGAGATGATTTTTAGGTGCAAGATGCAGGATCAGGTGAGGAACTGAATGCGAGAGAGGAAGAAGTTGAGCATGACCCCAAGGCATCGGGCCGGTTAGTGAGATAGATAATTGTGTTAATGGCGATAGAGAATTCAGGCACTGGGAAGCATATGGAAGGAGGTCAAGTCAGTTTTTGGAAGGATTAAGGTTCAGGTAGTGCTGTGACATCCATGGAGAAATAGACAAGCAGTTGGTAATACAGGAGTTGAAAGGAGGAGAGAGATTATGACGAGACGGGTAGATCATCAGCTTGTAGAAGATATTGGAGGCCAAATGAGTTGGATTAGTTTGCCAAGAGATGAAATATAAAGAGGGAACAGCAGAGGGCCGAGAACTAATCTTTGGGAGACACCAACCAAAAATCGAAGAGGATGTCTTGCCAGAGAAAGAACTATTAGACAGATAATAGAGAGCTGTATCTGGAACGTCTGTAGAAGAGAGAGTAAAGAAAAGCAAAAGCAGCAGTGAGATCCAGGAGTACTTGGAGGGGCAGCGACCAAGTCATTGGAGAGTTTTGGAGAGTGAAGGGGTTTGAAACCAGACTCTAGGGTCAAGTAGGGAATTAGGAGAGGAAGTTGGGAAAGACCTTGTACTTTTGGGGTGTAGAATTATATATGTATATAATGAGGACCTTAATGTCACTAAAGATCTTAAGCACAGGTTGTCTAGGGTAATAAGGCTCAGGAACACAGATTAGTCTCAAACTTAAATGATTTACCTTTTGCGAAAAAGCCCAGATCCCATTGGAGCTCTCTTTCTATACTTTTGCTGGCCTGGGCCGACCTTAACACTAACTTTGGTTTTCCCCGAGCTAAGCCAGGCTCAAGAAAACCTCTCCTAGACAGCACACTTGGGTCTGGTCAGGTAATGCTCAGCCGAGATGAACGCTCTCTCCCTGACTGTGAAGCTTCAGTGGGATTAAATGTCCATGTCCTGCACCTGTCAAAAGCTTCATGAAAATCCCATACTGGATAGCCAAAATCTGCCATGGACTGGCCCTGCCACACAGACGCCCAAACGCGCACACACACACACACACCGGGACATGCTGTCATGCTGAGACACACACACACACACACGCGCACCAGGACAGGCTACACTGCTTTGTCATTAACTGCCCCTTTTGTATTTTTGCCCCCTTGTGTATTGATGTCTGCACCTTTTGTATTGGCTAATGTGATGCCCAAGAACCCTCTTGTCTATTGTTGCCCCACTGTCCTGTGTATTACCCCCAGCCACCCCCTCTTGTATTTAGTTTTTGTCCCAAGCGAATTCCCCCCCGAATATGGGTCTACTTTGTACACGCCGGCCGCTTTAACTTTGTTAGGTGGTCTTACAGCCGCACAACAGCTGCTGTGAATGATGGTCTGCCCCGTGGGACGCACGGACGCCCCTGCACTACATGCTTCGTGCCAATCCTTTACCCTACATATACATTTATACCGATTTCAGATTTATTCTGTAGAAGAGACAAATGTCTGACTACACAAGGCAAGTTTATAAGATTTTAATTTGAGCAACTTTGACAGCAAGTCTTACATGAACACACATCTTGTATGAATTCACAACTATGTACAAGAACACTTAGGTGTTAAAATCATACAATACCCCATCAAATGTGTAGATACTACACAACACTGCTAAGCACAAATGCATATACAGGAAATTTAAAAAAATGTATAAAGTTTGCTAAAACTAACCAATGATCACAAAACGGTGTCGAGTAACAATACCTGCAGGTACACGAGAATGCATTGCTTCCCGCGATGGAAATAAAACTGGTTAGGAAAAGCTAGTAGCTTTCTGAAAAATCCTATAAAAATCCATTGGTTCAGATACAGAAGGTTTTTGTTTTAAATACTTAAAACTTTGAAAGTTTTGTTTATGAATCAGAACTAAAAATTATCATTGGGGGGGGGGGCGACGATACATTGTGCTGTGTAAAGTCAAACACCGAGTTCGCGTTAATACTAAGAACATTGCTAAACTAAAAATCCAAAACCCTAATGAACTCCTCGTCAGACTTCCATTAATCTCATAGTCTGGTAGAAAAACCAAGATAAAAATCATAAAAGTCATGCGTAAAGAAAAGGAGGCTTTATCCATAGAAAGTAAAAAACAGATCCAGCAGAAGATTCCTAGGCCCCCGAGCAATAATAGAGATCTGCCCGCCAAGAGCCGCGTGCTGTCACTGCTTGGAAGATATATACGCTTTAACGTATGGAAGATATATATACGCTTTAACGTATGGAAGATTTATACGCTTTAACGTATGGAAGATATATATACGCTTTAACGTATGGAAGATTTATACGCTTTAACGTATGGAAGATA
>VKOC01000009.1:3922802-3940558 GCA_009364415.1 Spea multiplicata
ATGCGGGTAACATTCTCTGATAATACATTCTTTATCCTGGAAGAGGATTTAAGGTTAATTTATGTCCCACTCCCCGAATTTCCTTCCCTCCACCTGCCACTCCCTCTCCTCTCCTCTCCACCTTTCCCATCTCTTTTCCCTTCTGTCTTCCAGCCCCACCTTTCCAGTTTTTCCATTCTCTTTCTTTCCCTCTTCTCCTTTCCTGTTTATTTTTTCCTTCTCTCTTATATTTTCGCTTCTCCTTTTACTGTTTCTTTTCCATTCTCTGTTTTTCATCTTCTCTTTCCGTTTGGTATCCTTTCTTGCTTATAGCCCCCCCCTCCACTTTCCTGTTTCTTTTCCCTTCTCTCCCCCCTTTCCCTGTTGATTTTACCATTTTTTCTCCGTCCATTCCTTTTATCTTTTACTGTTTCTTTTCCCTTTGATCTTTCTTTTTCCTCTTCTCTTTTCTCGTTTCTTCACCTTTCTTTCTCATAATACCCCCCACTTTCCTGTTGATTTTCTCTTCTCTCCTTCTCTTCCTCTTTCCTGTTGATTTTCCCTTTTCTCCTTCCTTTTCTCTTTTACTGTTTCTTTTCCCTTCACTCTCTCTTTTTCCTCTTCTCCTTTCCAATTTATTTTTCCTCCTCTCTCATAGTTTCCCTTCCACTTTCCTGTTTCTTTTCCACTCTTTCCTTTTTCACTTCCCCTTTCTGTTTTTTCCTCTTCTCTCTTGCAGTCTCCCCTTTCACATCAAATTTCTTTTTACCTTTCTCCCTTCCCTTTTCCCATCTACTTCCCTTCCTCCCTCTCTACTTCCCTTCCTCCCTCTCCAAACCAACCGAGGCACCCTACCTAAACAATTCCTGTAGTCATACAGACCTTGTTGCCCTATAGAAGCTCACCGCCTAAAAGATTCCTTATGGTTTTCTGTACAGAAGGAGAAAAAACAAAAGAAAAACCACTCAACCCTACCACGGCAAACAAACAAAGAATGTCGACTACAAGCAAATGACTTATATGAGACAAGTGGCAACGGAACATTTCCAGATGTTGCCAAATTCTGATTGGCTGTTATTTTGTCAAAGAGGTTCTGCAGTCTTTTTTGAATGATCTCTAACGGTAGATATAGACACTTGAAGCATTTGCCGTTATTGACACTGGCAGCTCGGAGGGCCACTGTCCCATTTGGGTTTTTTTATGGCCAGTGTCAGCCTTCTGTCTGGTGGCCAGCTCCCGAGCTTGCGACCCGTGTCAGAGCCGTGTTTGATTCTGTCTGTCGTCTGATGGCCCTGTCCGACCAGCTCTCCGGATACTCCGCTCGCTATCTGCCTGATACATGTCACGCGTCAAATTGCATTGAGATATAGAAATGGCAGAGCGTAGAGGCTGGAATACTAAACAGCTCTCCGGGCAGGAATAGGCAGTCATTGGAAAGTCTCCACGAGTAGAGGAGCTCGCAGAGAGACACACACGGGGGCCTGCTGTGTACAAAGAGCAACGCTGGTGCAAAGTGTCAAAAAAAGTGCAATTACCATAGCAACTGATATACCCGCTACATCAGACTGCTCATTATGTATAAACCTGAGTCAATGTACAGACTAAGGGATTTAACAAAGTACAGGAGGTCATAATCTAAAACTAGAGGGTCAGAGAAGTTTTAGTTTACTGGGAGGGTGGTAGATAAATGGATCAGCCTCCAAGCAGAAGAGTAATACAATTTAAACATGCATGGGATAGGCGTATGGCTCCTACATCTAAGACGAGACCAACAACGCCTGAGTCTCTAAAGCAGGATAAATCTATGTTTCTATGTATCAAATGGCACAAGCCATTAAGTATTTACAGAACAGCCTCTGGCTCGATACCACTTCTGCTGGGATGCTGTTCTATTTATCTACTGCACCTCTCTGTAAAGTAGAACTTCCATACATTTCACATATAGATGGTTCTACCATAAAGTCAGCCTCAGCAGCTGCTTAGGACCTCTTTTATTCATGGAGGTAGTGAAGGTCCTCTGACCTGAGGGTCCCTCTAAGCCTTTTGGAGACTTTAAATGTAGACTTTCCTCTGTATAGAGAATATAAGGAGGCTTTCAAACCAGAGATGTGGAGCTGGGAACCAACCGGCGACACAGAGCGTGTATTAAATATATAAGAAGGGGGAACGCAAGCCGCATGGAAGTCACAGAGGAACGGAAATCACTAACAATCTAGAATGCAAGGCGGTAAAAGTAGAGCAATTAGCAGGGATACCCCATAGGATTCCATAGCGACTGCTCCACTTTTACTACTTCACATAGAATGTCTCTTGTTATACAACCTCCATGGTTCAGAGGAAGGATCGCAGGCATCGGGACACTCAGGGACCGCTTGCCATAGGGGATCGATGGCAAATCTTGCGGAACTCACAGAGAAAGACGCCGAGGGACTTGTTAGCTAGGCTTTATCCAACGTATTCAGAGGGAGAAATCCAAGGGACGACCATTAACATGTGCGATTACTTAAATACCTATTCTTCAGCGTCATCAGATACTCTGTAACACTATAGCAGTTATTGTACCCTTTAGAGTGGTTTGATGCGGTAGCTTTCCCAACTCACACTAGCGACTTACCATTGATGAGTTTAAATGTCTGAGTATCTTGCAGTTTAATATAGTCTGGGATATCATCTGGTGGAATAATGCCTTCCAAAAATATTTCAGCAATGTATTAGAATGCGTTGCACTAGTATGATATAGAAGGTCTATTATATCACATGTATTATATATTCTTGTGATATATATTTAATTGATCGCCCTTCAGAGTTACCATGAGCTTTAGCCCACAATTTTTAGCAATTAAAGGTACAGGAACAGTCTTGAGCTGCAGAATATATTCGTTTATAGAGGTTATCCCTGTCTTGAACAATCGAATTTCTTCTTGATGTTTTTAGGGTAAGCTCATTTGAACCATGCCCTCCCCACCTTTCTTTTTCGCAGATTGTTATTGGAGGCACTACGTATTATGTACAGTTTTCCCACTGTACTACACTATGGAATATGTTGGTGCTCAGAGGTGGACTGGCAATGACAGGACGGCCCTGGCATTTTAAGACCAGTGGCCAACAAATGACGTAAGCGCGGGCGCCGGCAGGACGTGCGGTGACTTTTTATGCTTACGCAGCAGGTGTATCCGGCAATCACACTTTCCATCATGACTGTCCCTTTAAGGGATCTTTTTCTTATATTGTTTACATTATTGTACGCTGTCCGTCTATTCTGTACAATCCTACTTTTAAAGGGAATACCTTCTGTATATTGATGGTATTTACTATTTATCCAGCAAACCCACCACGTTAAAAGTAAAAAATAAATAAAACTCCACAACTGGCAGTGAAGTCTGGATATGCCAGGCTGTATGTTTTATTTTTATGCTCATGTAGCGTACGATCGGGCATTTTCAGACGTTGATGCGGTAGATCGGGTGCGCATGGTGCATATAGCGGACCATATAGCTAGACACAGCATGGAGAAAACCAATGTAAACCTCTTTTCATCTAATGTATTTTGCACATGAATGTGTATTCATAGGAGTGCTTTGGAATTCTTACGCACGTCACGCATTTTCTGTAACATATTTACAAATAAAACACCATTTTTCAAATTAGTTTAGTTAATTGAAACAACAGAAAAAAACGGGAGATCTGAATAGGAAACCAGATTTTTTTTTTTAACTGAATTAAATTATCTTTTATCTATTAAATTACATTTCGAGCATCCCCCATTATGTATTGATGTGCGGTATCTCATCTCTGGAGCATTGTACTCGTACTTAAGAAATAATAGTTGGAATAATTAGATTTTATTAGCTTACCATCAGAATTTCCTGGCAAAATGGCAGCAGGCACAAGTGAGCAATTATTCGCACAAAATGTTTGGGGATAGTCTTTAAAATAAATCTTTTGTGAAGATGTTAATTGCTAAGTTGTAGAGTTGAATTATGTGGTTTAATGTTCAGCTTCATACAATATAATTGTATATTATTCTCTGTTTTATATGTCTTGCTGGCGAGATAATAAGGAAAGTAGAATATAAAGGGATAAAATTGGTTATAAGCACAGGGTTAATTAAAGCTTGTTGATCCATGACATATAAGATTATGGTTTTGGTGTCAAGAGGGATTTTTTTCCCCATTTTTGAGGCAAAATTAGCAAATAGCTGCAAGGTAGGGCTTTTGCCTTTTTTTTTTTCGATCAACAGCAAAACTCAGCTTTTATCAACCAAAATGACCGTTACTTTGTGTGATACACTGAATAAACAACCGACCAAAATGGATTCAGAGAATTTTTTTGTTTCGGTTTTGGGACAATGAATTACGTTTCCTAACTTTTCAGTTCGGATGACATTCAGAGGAATTTAGGAGAAACCTGCTAAAACAGAGAAGCGAATGAGCAGGTTTCTAATGAACGTACAGAGGTTTTTCATTCATTTCTATTTGTTTCATTGTGGTCCCTCCTCTTTTTCACAGGGTTTGAATGAACTGCACGAATTAGTGCTCTGGAAATTAGAACTAGGCCTCGTCGTCAATGTATGTAATCTAGGGTGAGGGAGCGACATTTGATCCCACCCATATCCTGGCCATGCCCACTCACTTCCTGTTTAGATCCTGCGCTAATTGGCCCATCCCAGTCTCATGGGTGCTAGCCCTGCCCACTTAACCAGCCACACCCTTTCCTACCACCTATATAATGTCTCCTCATTCACACGGAATTAGAATTGATTAAGATCGAAGCCTTTTTCTGTTTGGTCGACTAAATTTCCTCTTTTCTTTATTACACGCAGCAGTGTTAAAGATTGATTTACACATAAAGGATATAATATGCTATCAGTCCTCTGTAGAATACACTTTAGGATTTTATGATTAAACATTGATTTTGAAATTATGGTTTCTCATTGTTTGATATATTTGTTGTAGGGGCATGGAATGGAGCTGAAGCTTTGCATGTGCAATTCTGACTCAAAAAACAAGATGGAATAAAGCCTTGGGTAATGAGTTACCTTGTAAAGGGATGACTAAACTACAACTAAAGATCCCCAGAGCATAAATGAGTAAATCACACATCGACACCAGTAGACTAACCAGTTGATTATGATGTTAAGCCAAAGGAGCCAAACCGGGATGTTGCCGGGTTCCACCAGATTTGAAGAGTCTCACGCATTGGGCAATCTTGACTAGATGGGACTCATAATCTTTGTTGTGTGGACTGGTCGCCAGCTGAAGGAGGAATCAGCAGGTAGCTGGGGACCACATTCATGGTTGCCCACCTACATGTCATGGCTTGTTACAGCGGCTTGTGGTCTGGGATCAACATCTCAAAGCGGAAAAATCAGTGAGGCTTTCACTCGGTGTATCACAGACAAAAAAAGAGAGTTATCAAAGCCTAGACCTTTATTGTGTGGCAAATATTTGACTTTGACATTTCAAAACTGATACAAAACATTGTAATTTGGCATCAACCTAGAAAAAAAAATCAGACAAGTCCTGAAAATACAAACATCTCTAAAGTCCCATAGAAAACAATACATTTTCTTCAGCAGAAAACCCAGTCCTGTAGTAAAAGCTTGGGTTTAGCTATTTTTGTTCCAAGAAACTTCCTTTATCTGCAGACCTGGAGGCCGCTATTGTTGTCAGTCATGTGATTTTAGTTGACTTTCCCTGCCCAAACACCACACTGAGCTGATTCTTTATGGCAATGCTAATGAAGTCCATTTCTCCAAAGCCCTTCATTAGTCGAGGGTCTAACTGGGTGATTAAAACTGGTCCATTCCATTGTTTATCTCATGGCAGACTGATAACGAGACAGAGTGTCTATTGTGTCTGAAAACATTATATTATGCAAAACCGGAACTGTTTTTTTTTTTTAATATTATTTTAAACTTATTCCATTCTTGGAAAACTCTTAAAGGCAATGAGATTTTCAGGATGCCTGTGAGGCTCAAACATGTTCAGAGTTCTTTCTTACAATCAAATTTACTTTTCATTATTCGCGAAGTTAACTAAACCTTTGGGTTTAGAAGAACAGTCAGCTCTTGGCATCAGCATGCTGAAGAATCACTTTAATATATACGCCAGATACTCCTACTTTGGGTTTCCTACTTTTCTTTTAGTCATTTTAACTTTTTTTTTTTGTACATCTTTAATTTTATACGAGCGTCACGGACAGGGTATACAGTTTGCCTCTGCATTGATTGCTACCGCAGCTTACATTCATTAATCTCTTGCAGAAATATAAGGTTTGTTAATTACCCTTGATTAATTAGGGTTCTTTCTGTAATTGTGTCCCCGAGCTGAATGTTGCCGCTGATAATTAGTGACCCAGAAATCTGTATCCAGGCAATTAGCATTGTGGAAAAGAACAGGACAATCGGAGGCTCGCGGTCTCGGCGATTGGAACCAGTGGATCTATAGGGACCGAACACCTAAAGCTAATTACCGTGAAATTAAAACTTTAGCAGTAGTTAAACTATTTCTTTGCCAAGTGAGACAGCAGTATATTGCATTTCCATGTTCCGAAAATTATATTACATTTACAGTTCCGATGATTAAGAAAGTAGATAAACTTCCGGCAACGCATTTTTTTTAAGTGAAAGTTATACCTATTATGTTTATTACATTTTTTATCTGCTTCATTTTCTTAGCGGGGAAGAGCCTATGGAAATAACATATTAACGTATTGACAAAAGTCTAGTTTTAATGAGTTTTCTCCAATAAACTTTATCCGCAGACCTGGAGGCTGCCATTGTCGAGCTGATTCTTTATGGAAATGTAATTATTTGATTCTTCATGCTAATGGAGTCCTTTCCTCCATAGGCTTTCATTAGTCAGGCTGGGTGATTAATACCAAGGCATTCCTTTGTTCACCACAAGGCAGTATAATAAGGAGTCAGGGTGTTTGTCTAGTAGACTGGGCTAGAACACGTATACATTACTAAAATGCAGCTGCCTGAAAACATTTTATTAGTCAAACACTAGAAGCGCAATACTTTTCAAAACAGATTTTTTTTATACTAGTAATAAAGATTTTTGGTGGGAGTTCACAAAAAATAAATAACGCTTTCTGTACGGGGTGTAAGGTGAACAATACTAGTCCTTCGCTTGAAACGTACTTCAGATGGAGTCTGTACTCAAAGTCAATACTTTTTATAGGGCTGTAGAAAAAGACGTAGAGTCACGTGATCTTTTTGGACCTCAGACATGTCTTTTTCAAGATGGAAGTGTTGGACGATCTCCAAGTAGAGTCACACTAGGTTGAACTAGGTTCCAGACACGCTGGCCAGGAGATGCTTTAATGAGATATCACCATCTTTTGCAGCACAGTATAACCAATATCGGGCTGACATGGGTCAGGCCTGAGCTTGCAACATAATTTAAGAGAGTCAACAGAAACCCGAGGAACCAAGGTCTGTGAAAATTGAAAAGGTCTGTTTCAATCTGAAATGAAAACGTCTTTACTTTACACGAGAAGCATTGGTGGATACATGGAACAACCTTCCAACGAAAGTGGTATAAGAAATGGAGAATCTACACATGTGGGTTAGGCAAAGATTATTCTTAACATAACAAAAGGCTAACAACGAAGTTACGTCCAAGGCTTGCCGTAAGACTGATAATCGTCAAACAAGATGGACCAAGTAGCTTTGATATCTATTGAGGTTTTTGTCCCTGAATACTGCTTCTGGCTTTTGGTTTTTTTGTCGACTCGTCGAAAACAAGTTTACTATAATTGATCGACTATATAGGAACAAACAATATTACAATGCTTTATCCTCATAACATCATTATTTAAAGCCAAATATACTAAAAATAAAGTTATTGTGAAAACGGGTTATTGAGAAGACCTACAAAAAGAATTCAAACACTTGGAGCAATGCCATTATTTGGTCAGAGGCAAAATAAAAGGCAAATATTTTGATATTTTTGCATAATAATGATCGTTAGCATTAATCATTACGGCGAATTTTCACCCCGATGGAACTTTCATCTCATTAGGAAATACCATCTTTGATTAGGGGCCCAATTAAATGAAGCTGAAGAAACCTAGAGATTCCAAGAGAATTATTCGGCCTTCACAGTTCTGGCATCACTGCCGAGATTTACGATACGACGGCAGCTGGAATGTTTTTTTTTATTTTTTTAACAGATGAAATTAGTCTATGTACGTTGAACAGAAGTAGGTGTTACGTGGCGTGAGGGGTAAATTACATAGCGTTGCACGTTCTCCTTATGTTGCGTGGAGACCTGGATTGATTAGTAAGAGCACAGAGGAACGAGGGAAGGAACGGCAAAGTGTGCTGCTATTTCCCCCGGGACGAGTGTGTAAATCCTGAACGAAAAAAGGCAACTGTGTTCTCTGCATTGTATGAAAGGAAAACTGGAACATTTTCACCGCCTTTTATGTTGCTTTCCGTCTGCGGTCCTGCTGGCAGTGAAAGATGGAAGACATCTCTGAAGACAGTCAGAAGATTGCCAGCTTTACCTCTTAGGACTCAAGAATGTTTGAATACTCGGCATCTGTTACAACCTCGGTGCGTGAGCATCAGCAACATCGTCGGGCGACAACCCGACGCGGCCCTGGCATTCTCCAGAGAACGGTATCAAAAGGGCCAACGTCTCACGCTTGGCTGTGGCCAACGTTGTTTACCGCTTCGATCCTACTTTTGTGGTTTGTTTACTGATATTAAGTATATTTACGCCTCCTGTATGTCAGGCCATTTTTAATCCCGGACGGCGCAAAGTCGTTCGATTCTTTTTGTTTATTAGGAAGCCGAACTGTCTTCGATGACCTTTAAAAAAAAAAAGTGCAATGTTTTTACGGCCAAGAAGATAAATAACAAGAATTCAAGAAAAAACAGAAGCCAAAATACACGTAAACATATTCAAACTGGGGGACAGAAACTAGGGTCAGAAAGTGTGGGTACCCCGGGAACCTCCAACAACGACCAGGGCCCCTATCAAAACAAACCAATCCGAAATTTCGACATGTTTTGGCTCCACGTTTCTTCACACTTCATAATCTGGGGATGGTCTCATTGATGGTTATGGCTGGGATTGATGGGTGCAACAGCCTGCGAGGTTCCCCCTTACGTTAGTTTACACTGGACGATCAGAATTTACAATGGGTAGGGACAAGCATTAGATATAGAAGTGTGCTGACGCCATTTTAAGTTGTCATTGGTGGCCACAGACCGATAACATTCGGAGTATGAGACAGTGTTGAGGCTGAGTTTGAGACTCATCTACCATCTTGCAGAAGTGTAGGGCAAGACATTTGAAATACCGTTTCTGAGTAGGGTTATACATTTTAACCCCTTAAGGACAATGGGCGTTCCCTAAATCCATTGAAAACAGTGCATTTTGAGCCCGTACATGTATGGGCTTTGTCATTAAGAGGTTAATTCCCAAAGATTTGGAAATGTCTGTGAGAAGGAGTGATTACAGTTTTTGTGGGTTGGGCAGAGGTGGCAGTATGAGTCGTAGTTACAACTAGACTTGGGCGCCGGCCAACTCTTCGTCTTCGTGGGGGAAAAATCTGCGTATTCCACGAATATTCGCCCGTTCCTGTGTTCGGTTTGGGCGAATATTCGTGTACATTCTTCGTGTGTGTGGGTTTTTTTTTGTCTTCGTTTTTGTCTTCGGCTTTGGCGCCAGGATTTTAAAGGTCCAAGATATAACACTTACTATTACTTACTAAACAGGGGTAGAAACAGTTAACCCACAGCAGCTGCGTAACTGAAACCCCCCATGATATTACGGAGGCCTGTAATTATTTGGCCATTTTGGGAGCATTGTGATAGTTTTAATTCCACCTCACACCTTCATTTGAACAATTCTGTATGCAGAATATACAAAACTATGCTGTTTATACACGGTACAAGAATTGCTGAAATATTTGTGGACCACAAGAAAAAAGTTATAATTATTATTATTACACTCTCTTGGTATGGTATGTAAATTAACTGCTTGAACGTAATTTGCATAGGCGGGCAAGTCTTAAAAGTGGGTGGAGTGAATTTTTTTTTTGTAATCTTCCCAAGGCCATTCTAAAGTGATCAGACCTCCTCTTTAGTGCGGGAACACATTAACCCCTTAATGACCATGATAATGGTTTAGGGGCCGCCCATTGTCCTTAAGGGGTTAAAAAATGAACATTGTTTGTTAATCCTGCCTCGTTTCGCACATTTACGTCCAATTTCCAAAGTAACTTTGGGTTGAGCGGTACGGAACATCCTGCGCAGAACAAACTGCAGAGCGGCCTTAGCAAACAACTTTGTGGCTCATTGTCAAGAAAATAAACAGCTCTTCAAATCTATGCCCTTTTTGTGATTTCAGCCCAAAATGATTAGAGTGTAGAACGTTCCCAGCGCGTTTCGCTGCTGCGTGGTTTTCTTTCTTTGTCGCGCGCTTGTATAAAGTATAATTCCCAGTTGCACAGAGTGGGCCGATCCTGGCTGAGCGAGTCTGGCCTCAGGATAGAGGAGGTGGGAATTTATCGATCCGTGTGAACTGTGAAACACAATAATGTTGTGATTAGCTTGGGAAACCCTTCAGCCTGACCTTGGAGCGTTACGAATCGCAGCTGTATCCCGGAGCTCTGAGTCGAGCCCATCTTATAAGTGATCAGGTTATAAGGATGGAGGCTGTAGAATTCAATGTAATACGGGGAAAACATTATAGGTAAAAAAAAACAAAAAAACCCCTCGTTATTGTTTTTCCCTTTGCATTGTGCGTTCTTTGAACAATATCTTGGTCAAGGACAGATAAATATGGAGCCATAGTATACAATAACGGACTACCCGTGGGAGATCCAAAGCTGTTGTTGAACTACTATTCCTATGATCCCTTAGCCAAGCTTTGGTTAGCTCAGAATTATGTGAGTTGCAGTGGGTAGTCCCATCAGATCTCACTGATGTTGCATGCCTAGCTAGCCCCACATGCAGGAAAAAGCCATTGTTGAAGGGGATGGCGGGTGGGGAGTGGGGCTCGTGACCTGGAGTTTTCACTATGGTAACCCAGAAGCAACGCTTCAACCGTCTCTGGACGAAAGCCGGAGAGCTCCCAGATCTGCCAATATGTTGGGCAGACTACGTAGGCCCATTCGTTCTTTTGGGCCATAAATGCATACCTGGGAAATCTCTGGGTTTGGCCCGGAGAACTCCAGGGGAAGCACTGCTTCTCCAGTTCTCTGGGTCAACACCTCAATCCTCCGGATCGCGGGAGTGGGGTCCTGACACCCCCCACTCCCCACCCATTTCCCCTTTAAATGGGGGGTGTTTCCCCGCAATGTTAGTGGGAACGCCCACTGACGCCAATGGGCAGTCCTGGCCACGTCCCGCAAGGGTAGGCTCCGGGTAGCCACAAGTTTCTGGGTATGCATGTATGTAAGAAGCATAAATACCAGAATAATTTCCCAAATAACCTTTGATTTTCTAAGTCAAAGGACCGGGATAAGTCTGGGCTATAAACATTTTGTGGAGTTCTGCCACAGGCTGTCTTCTACAACAAATTGGAGCGAGCCATTAACCCGGAGTGAGGAATCATACCGGCCAAGAAAAGTCTCTCATCTCGAGGGTCTGACACATGTCGCACTTTCAGACTATGTGATAGTTGCATGAAGCCTCATTTGATAAATACTTTGATTTATTAAAGGTGCTGTTCCACCAACTCAACTAAAAGTAACACTTTTATAACTAAATGCGGCGTTAGAAACATCATTCCATTTATTTGCTGGGAACACATAATGGGCATGTGATATCTTGTTGCCACAGAAACAAGAACATATTCTTAAAAATCTTATGTTATTAAACTTGCAAAGATGAAAGAATATGGTCACAGATCTGATAAAGTCTATTAGTTTAGGATACTACAGAATACAATTACTGTTTTGTTTGAGTAGAGCAGCAACTTTAAGAGGACGTCATGTTTTTCACAGATTACTTTTCGGTGTTTTTGGCTGGTGACTTTCACCCAAATTTGTCACTTTCGAAACTGTTTTTTTTTTTTCTTTCTGACAAGAAGCTTATTAACACTTTCTAAAACATCGAGCAAAAAAAAAAAAAGAAGTGGAAGTGCGGAAATCTTTCCTGAGAACGTCTGGCATCTTAGAAATAAAACACAAATCAACCGATCTTTACTGACATTTGGCATTTTGGACCGGAACCACTCATAATATAACGAGAGGAGACAATCACACAACTATTTGTAGACTCTGATTTGTGTTCAGTTGAAATTCCCAGTTTATTGATATTCCAAATTAAAAAAATCAACACTGAATGTGCCCAGTCCGGAAAAAAGGTAACTATGTTTTTTGGTTTTTTATCCGGGAGATGGGTACACAAGCTACTTGTAATGCTTAGAGAGTTTTATTGCAGAACGTAGGCGCAGTAACAATATCTAGGGGCCTTTCATCAGGATGGTGTCCCTGGAGGCTTCAGACGTTGAACTGCTGTATGCAATAAAAGCTTAGAAGCATTGTAATCTACTTGTAAGTGAATCCTACAAGTGAGGTTTTGTATATATATTTTACCATTCAAAAGTGTGAGGCCACTTAAATAACATGAAGTATTGTAAATGACTATTGTAGCTGGAATGGATTGATTTTTAATGGAAAATTTTCATAGGCGTACAGATGCCATTATCACTCCATCACTCCTGTGTTCCAATGGCCCTTTATCACTCCATCACTCCTGTGTTCCAATGGCCCTTTATCACTACATCACTCCTGTGTGTGTGTCCCAATGGCCTTTTGTCACTTCCCATCACTCCCGTGTTCCAATGGCCCTTTATCACTTCATCACTCTGTGTAGTCAATCACTCCGGTGTTCCATGGCCCTTTATCACTCCCATCATCCTGTGTTTCCAATGGCCCTTTATCACTCCCATCACTCCTGTGTTCCAATGGATTAGCCGTCATATTTTGATTCTTGTATGAAACACATAAAATCGAACTCTTGCGACTCATAAAGTGACACATAGCGGCACTACAGCTTTAAAGAAAAGCAGCTTTATTTAAACAAAGAAAGAAAGAAAAAAAAAAGAAAAAAAAACAGAAAATATATTTGATATACACGTATAATCAAAAATGTTATTTTTCATGCTCTGTATCTTTTGGTCATTTCTAATACACAGCTGGGTGATAAAGCCCGGATTTTGAGTGACAAGGATCTGCCAGAGAGATAAAAAACCTCTCATTTGCATGCAAGCCACCAATTAATTCTTCTATATATAACGCCGTGCAGCGTGATTGAGGCAATATTTTCTTGAAAACCCAATCTGGAACCCGTCCGTTGGGACTTGATATTGACAGCGCCGTATTAAAAGGAATCTGTTGTCAAAATATTTCTACTCGTATTTACATTTAAACACCACCCATGTAGTGCAATGTCAGGTATTAGGTAGTGATTTGTATAATATTCTAGTTGATTTTTTATATGTTTTCTTTACTGTGCTAAGTGATAGATGAATTAAATAAGATTAAAGTAGCCTGAAAGAGTTGGGGAAAGACAAAGTTTATGGGTTTGTAGATAAATTCGTCGGCTTCCTAGTGTGAAACACTTTGTTGACCCCTCTAGGGATCTGAGGTGATCGGCATCTTCAGCCATGGTAGGGTAAATGTATACGGCAGATTCCCAAAGAATTGTGGAAGCTAGCCAACAACTGGAGTGTCGCCAATATACCCTGAGTCCAGTTCTCCAGCTGCGTCCCGGCTAAACTAAAGCTCAGGACCTAGGCACTAGCGAATCTATAACCTGTTGCTGTCGGCCAGGACCAACCCAAAAGTACCCAAGTTGGACTTGTTCTAAACCAAATTTTATCATATGGGTTGGGTGGCTAAACATAAAATGGTGTCCAGAGAAGGCTTTAAATTGCTTGAGAGCCTCTTTGGGTTAAAATGCAGCACAGTCCCACCGATTCAGCTCCTTGGTAAGCAATATAGCCGTGAACAATTAGGTCGGACTCACCTAACTTGGGGTACTTTGACGTAGTGGCGAGCTGAGCAATATATGGCCATGTGATGTCACAGAAGACAATAACTGAGAGTTTGGGAGTTTTTCGAGAGCTGGTCATTGTCTAAACTGTACCCCTGGGACACTGGAGAGGTTAGGAATGTAAGTCTTGCCCAAGTCAAGGGCTCTAATCTGTCGTACGGAGTCAACAGACTGTTTCCCCTGCAAGCTACATTCATGTGACTAACCCAATGCTAAAAATACGACCTGCGTAATTGGCAAAGTCATTAATAATTCAGAATGTTGTAATCAATAGATTTCCTTACCTCTCCCAAGTTACATTCTCTGGACTAGGACATGGTATGACATTTAGTATGTCTTTTTCCTGACTTTGTTGAATATTCTACTGTGCGGGACATTCTGAGGATTTTAAGAAGTTTGTCCTTTGGTGATACAAATAGAATCACCCGGAATCTTCTAAATATTTTGATGTCTAAGCTCATTTAGGTCAGATTCTGCAGATATGTGCCCTTCTATTTGCCGTGACAGCTGTTGGGTTCATGAACGAGGACAGGGAGAGATTCTGTTAACCCATGTGATATACGCTACAGTATCAATCCTGCCAAGTCCAGTAACATAGGTGGTGCACAAACAAAAAGCAACTTACAGATTGTACAAGAAGGTCTCTCTGAACCTGGCCCAAGTGCTTCATCACTAGAGGAAACCCATTAATTGGTGCTTGGAAGCAATGGAAAAAATTGGGAAAGCAGAAGCCGGAAGACAAATTGCTTACCTATTTGTAATAAGGTATAGTAATCTCATACATACTGATTTAGAGCAGCATTGTAGGGACAGAAACAGAGGGCTTACTGATAATTCCAACATCTCTAATGCATCCACCATAGCTTTCCATTCACTGGTGCTTGGAAGCAATGGGAAAAAAATTAAGGGAGCTAAATCCCGAAGACATTTCGTATTTTTCGTTTTGCATATATATCTGCATAGCGGATCTCTCCTCTCTTCTTCTAGCCTCTCATTCTTCTCAACTTGTTTCTTTTTTCCCCACTGTTGCCTCCCCAGCACCTAGTGGTCTAACAAAACCAGTAAGACATATTTTTTGGTTTATTTGGGTAATTTGTTTCTTGGTGGAACCAAGCTTATTTGTCTTGTGCCGTAAGTAGAAACGGGTGAGCTGTTCTTCCAAATGATGGCAGGAAGGATGGGTAGTACATGGGAAGGTCAAGTGACCAACATCAGATGGCTATGACATCTCCAACCATCCAGCCCCCACAAAGTTGAGCATTGCCGCGCAGCCAAGAAAGAGTTATATTAAACTGACTGTGGCCAAAAAGCCCGAAATGTTTTGATTATGAATTATTTTTAGCAGGAAACAAATCTTTTCTTAACTGGTGACAGTAGTGTAGGACTAAGGATTGCACACTTCACTTGTGAAGGCAACAGTTAATTGCTTAGCTTTTCAGACCGTAACATTGAATTTCCCTTGTAATTGCTAAGCTTGTAATAAAGGCATCTGTTCGCCTTGCTCAAAATCTCTTCCAAGTTAGCTATTATAATGCTGAGAGGTGTGCAATGTATCTTGCGCTGCATACTACGAGCCTTTATGTACAACGCAGGAGTCTTCTGTTATTTCAGACAAGACAGCTGACAGCTTGATATGCAAAATGAGGTCATCTCTTCTCTCTTCTGCATCATCTCCCTGACCTCAAAACCAGATATGCATTAAAACCTTTCGTTAGACGGATTTAATAATAAAGGAAATCTAACAAACCAGCTGTTATCTGTTGTCATACGCGATAGTTCTCAAATATCTTCTCCATCTTTTACAGCACTGGACACATTCAAGGGCTTACTCCATGTTTTTGTGGTTCTTGAACCTATCACCTTTTTAAACCTCATATGCCATACATGTTGAAGGGCAGGTAATAACCCTGAAGAAGTCCCATTTGGGGTACATTTTCAATAGTGGCTATTATGTGAATCATTTGGTGACTACATATGGCATGCAATTTCATAGACATTTCTTGGTGGATTAGCAATTGAAATGGGCTACAGTGTTAACTCTTGTAGAAATTTGACCTTCGCAACATTTCAATAGGCAGTACTTAAATGTGACTTGACCAATGAATGCCCATAGCATAAGTAGGCAGGTTGGTGAGATCAAAGATCACGCCAGAAATCTGCCCATTGTGCAGTGGTGTGTTGGGTGGCTTGGTCACCCAAGAAGGTGCACTACCCCCTAGGTCTAGATATGTCCTGCCATTCAAAAAATATCTTCCATGTTTATTAAACTATTTTGGTTGCCTGCTCTTGGTTTTCTTGCCCCATAGGTAAACTCTGTCTCTCCCTACAAATTTCCAAGCCTTGGGCAGTTGCCTAATTTGTCTGTAGAGACGACTCCGCGGTTGCTTACATGGTTTTCCTGCAAGTTGCGCAGCAGCAGATCTAGCTGACTGAGAATCTCAACGGGGACATCTCTTCCTATACACAAGCACTCTAGTGCCCAATATATAATGGAACACCGAGTTAACAAAAATCGCTGAGTTAATATATGCTCATTTACATCCCAAATTATAGATAAGAGGTAGATTGGTCCGTTCTCTCTCCCTTTGCTCATTACAACTAAATTATTCAGCACCAGGACACCAAAATCGTATCAACTTTTTTAACTTAAGGCGACCTGCCAAGCAATCTGTTTTGTTGCACCCTTGTCTGAAACGGTCAAATCAGTGGAAACAATGGATTTTAGTGAGAGCCACATAAAAGTATTCATGGGATGAATCCGACCCTCATTTCCACTGCCTAAACTACACTTATTTACATAATTTTTTGAAATTTCTCGGTACGTGTAAGTACGTTTAAATCTATTTCCAACTTTAACTATGTTTTAAAAGTAAGTAGAAATTGTATATAATTGTAAGTAATAGGAACCATCTGTGTATACGACAAATGGTAATTGCTGTACCTTTAATTTTAAGTTTAAATAGAC
This sequence comes from Spea multiplicata, assembly GCA_009364415.1. Classification (NCBI taxonomy): domain Eukaryota; kingdom Metazoa; phylum Chordata; class Amphibia; order Anura; family Pelobatidae; genus Spea; species Spea multiplicata. The sequence continues at coordinate 3,939,773 of VKOC01000009.1, forward strand.
AGTTTTTACTGTTGGTTTCTATGTAATTATATACCCCGGGTATACGTTAAATGAGACTGTTCTCAATATGCGTCTTCAGGGTTATAAATAATAATAATAATAATAATAAGGGAAACTTTTGACAGTCTAGGTTTTCAGAACTTAAAAAATGTTCTAACAACATGCAAAGCAAGGCACGGGGGACATGTCACGGCAAAATATAAGTCATATTTACTGTCAGACATGCTCTTAAGTAGTTTAATATAATTTTCTGTTTTATACAGATGTCAGTTTACGTGAAATGCTGTTTACACCTGCCCAGTTCTTTTTATTAATTTCGTGATATGAGAAGTTTAAAAAGCCTATAGCTCAATAAAGATGTGTGCGGAGAATGAATTTGTGTTGCAAATGAATGAAGGTTAGTGCTGGAGAATTACTCATGCTTTGATTGCTTATAATCACACCTGGATAGTTGCAGGGTTTAATCTGGAGTCTCCGGGAGAAGTCCTGACCCTCTGGGTATGCAAGTCAGTTTCTTCCTGCTCTACCTAATCCCTATCCACATTCCCTCCCATGAAATGCAGATTCAAGGGTTAACCCTGCCCCCACATATAGCCACTTTACCAGTAGACAGGAGCACTCCAGTTACCATGTCTACTCTATAACCCTCATTGCAAGCACCATCTGTTTTTTCTTTGTATATGCATGTGTATTTAGGGAGTAATGATGAAATACCATTACATAAGTTATGGTGATGCAAAACCCTTCCACTAAAATTTAGGGGGTAGTAGAAGTATTATTAAACAC
>VKOC01000009.1:3945527-3957094 GCA_009364415.1 Spea multiplicata
ATTCTCCTTAAATATAAACCCCAGTGCTCTATACAGTAATGCAGTTCAGCAATGACAAAAATCTGGTTTAAACTTTTTTTGCTCCAATAAACTTCCTTTATCTGCAGATCTGGAGGCGGCCATTGCTGTCAGTCATGTGATATTTTGGGTGACTTTCCCGTCTAAAACACCACACTGAGCTGATGCTTTATGACAGTGCTAATGAAGTCTGTTACGTAGTGCAATACGTAAAAAAATAGATGATAAATGAAATAGGAAATAGTTGCACTAACCAGAATAAGAAAATATTAAATGATGTCCTCTTTCTTCTTCTTCTTTAATAAATAAGGAGTCAAGGAAACAAGATAAATCCAGAAGTCCAATACAAAGGAATCAATGCAATGTCTGCTCTATGCTTTACGCCTACAAGAAAATCTTCTTCAAGAGAAAATGTACTTGTATCCTTCAACAATACTTGATCCGGTGAATATATAGAGGGTCTTAGTCTGATAGGAGTGGGGGGTTTGTCTAGTAGATTGGGGCTCAGATAACAGAGCATACAAATGCAGCTGCCTGAAAACATCATATTATGGGGCTAAAACTAGAACTGTTTTTTTAAAGATACTTTTAATTTGATAGTGGCAATTAAAAAGAAATTGGTGGGATTCCCCTTTAAGTCTTCTCAGTTTAAATGCTCAACGACCCCGCTGTTTATACAGACTCATAGCCCTTACCTAGCAAATCCCATATTCAGTGGCATTTTACCCCCAGCTTTGCGGTGTCAGTCAACAGAGCACCAAGCAAGTATCAGAGATGAAGTAATGCGCTGGTTTATGGGAATTGTGAACCCACAATTAGGTAGGTGAGCAAAAGCATCTTAAATAACTAAACAAGAAAGATACATTTTACCAAGTTATGGTGATTCAGTCATTGTTGCAGAAGTGTTTAGAGTTTGATGACCCCCAATGAACGGAAAGAATGGACAGCATTCAAGATGTGCCTCCTGGGATTTTGACCCCTGCAGGGTAGTTTGAAGTGGTGTGAAGGTCAACAATGCTCATCGTTCAATGTTCACCTTTTATAGTCTCTGTACTTCGAATCTCTGGACAGTTGGGGTTTAATATCATCAGCCCAACATGCACGGTGAATGTTTTATCCAGTGCACAAAAAGCAAAGGATTCCCAACGTTGTCATCAGTTTCTCCACAACCCGTCCCACCATTAGCTTTAGGATTGGGGGACATCCAGGCCCGGACTGGCCATCTGGCACACCAGGCAAACGTGAGCGTAAGAATGTAGTATGAGGCCACTCATTTCCAGCCATCAGCCCCACGTTGTCAAGTGCTAGGGCTGCCCCGTCCTCGCCAGTCCAGCCCCCGCAGAGCTCATGGACTCCATGGACACCACTCGCTTCAACACACTCACTTTAAGGAATACATAAATGCTTTGTAATTTCTTATTATGATTAATAGCAAAATTGCAGCCGAGGACTGGTTAATGTTCAGATAAAAGAGCATATCTGAAAAAGAAAAGTAAAAATTCCTTCCAAATGAGCCCCCGATCCATGACATATACCGTACGTAAACCACCCACCCACCCAAGACGCTCCGGTGGAATCTTACATATTCATTCCATAAGCATCTCTGTGGGTTCTGCATCTCCCAACAGTATTCATTCTCGTACACTCCGAGAGCAGGGAAAGCGAAAGAAGAGATTTATCACCAGGAAAGTAATATATTTAGACACCGATGATGAAATCTAGCCTCATCTTTATGTAACTTCGGCACAATTCTAATCAAAACAAGATTATGCCTTCACAGACCCGGCTGAAAGTCTGACGTGAAAGGTGAATTGAAGATCTTGTAAACCTCCCCAAACTGGGTTTAATTCGTTTGTTAACGTATTTTTATGCTCTAGTTTCATATTGTGTTTTAGAGGTGGTCTTGTCACTAAAGAGAGAGTTGAATATTACAATTCCCTGATGTCACTAGGAATTATGACCGGTCCACCTCAATTAGCCAACCCTGTATAATGTATAGTTAAATCAGAAACCTTTAGCATTTCCTATACATTATGCAGGTCCAACTTCTTTATTTTCCCTTGATAATGTAGAGTGGTATCATGGAATTGTAATGCTCAACTCTCTCGTTACCTCGCTCTTTAGTGAGCAGATCCAAGAGTGATGTCATAAGGTGGCCCTATGTTTTATAAGTTATGCATTATACCTGTCTGTAATGGGGGAATCAATGACTGTTCATACATGGGAACTCTTCTTCTCTGACCCCGGGTCCATCTATTTTACTTTAACCTTGCCGGGGTACAGAGACTGACCCACGTAAAGCTGGCTACTTGGGCAAGTTGGGACATAGGTAGTGTAGTGAGTGCTAGGGATGATAACTTGCTTACTTTAACCCGTGAGTTATCTCATCTTACTTCGACTCAAGTCATCCCGACATTAAATGAATCACCTCCATTGCCAGTAGACTTCACCATTGCCCGGTTTTCCTCCATAAATATCGAGGATGTGTTACAGTTCTAGGTTTTTTTCTCCCCTGAATAGCAATGATTAAACTGTGCCGGGGGGCTAGAGAGACCCCCTTTTTCTCAGACACATCTAACTTCTTCCCTTTCCCTTCTGCTGGGCGATTGACTTCAAGACTAAATGAGTTTTGAATACCAAATGCCATTGTTTTGTGTGACCATCAATTATCGAAAGCAACAAACCAGGAGAGAGGTTAAAAAAAAAAAAGAAGCTCTCCTTGAGGTATGAATTATGGATGCGGTTTAATGTAATGCAGATCGGTTTTGCAAGGGAGGGTGGGAGCAGGGGGTCGGCGAGTTTATGTGGTTGTAAAAGCTAGCAATTTGCTTGTCTTTTCATGATCATTTTCTTCAATACAGAATTTCTACAATCTGCAATAAATTTCAATACTAACAGCAGGGAAAAGCTCTGATGCAATTTGTGTCGAGCAGGTGAATTGTTTGGAGATTTTCACATCCGGAGGCTTAATGCGCCAGTCTCGAGAGTTTCAAAAAAAAAAAATAAAAAAAATCTAAAAACACCTCTATGGAATGGACCCATTAAGCCAGCAGAATCAAGTCCATAATCGCTCTTTTAATGGTTGTAGAGAAAACGGAATTTAGGGTCGGAAAGGAATGCATTAAAAAGATGCGTATGCAAATTGAGATTGTTAAGATGTTTTTGCTACAGTCCTAATAGCTTCTACTTGTGTGCAATTTGGTAACATAGAGCAAACAGTAAGACGGAATTCCAACAGGTCCAGGGGGGAGATGCGCTAAGGCAGTGGTGTAGAACTGCAGCCTTTGGCAGGCAGTAGGCACGCTGGCTTTTCAGGATAATACCAACAAAAACATTGCTCTGTCTTCGATAATGTTATTTTTGAAACACAAGCTAATTACCTAAGCCATAAAAAGATGGAAGGATGATCATATTCGACATTACTGCACCAGAAAGAGAAGGTCGAAGAGTTCTGACTGTGAACAACACGTTTCCTCTGTTATCTCCTACTGAGCCTCACTGGAGTCTTCATTAGGGTCTTCGTAATCTCTAGTGACGTCATAGAGTCATCCTGACACATCATACTCCCTCAATGTCTGAGGCGTCCACATCACCCATGTTGAGTGGTGTGACTAGATGGAAGAAGGGGCATGACTAGGCCCATACTGGCTGTGACCATACCCAGAGGTGGTGTGGTTGGGAGAGGTCCATCTTTAGGATCACCCACCATACCTGAAAGTCACCTTGTGCAAATCATCATGGAGAGGCCACGTGGGAGTTGTAATTAATTTTACAGCTCCCTGGGACGATAGGGAAGATCAGAGGATCTCCCCAACTGCCCCATTATTCTTACTGCCCACAAAAGCCACACACTAGTGCCCATACTAATTTCAACAAGCATAATTTCCAGGGCCATGTTAATCAGACATGAACTCAATGAACTCAAGCTCCAGTGGGATTCTCCCGTAATAAGGGCAGTGCTAGCCCTGCACAATGCATAGTTTAACCAGACAGATGACTTTTGAACTCGAAATCTCTCTCTATTAACTTGCATTATTCAGTGCTTTCTTGTAAGAGAAGCGTTGGTCCATTATAATGCACAGTAATATTTAAATGCCCCCCCTCCGGAAGATTTAGTGAATACATCCTAAGATTTAAAATAGGTTTTCCATAATGCACATTTTATGGTGATCCGGATGCATCAATTTCAATATACAACGATTACCCTGCTAATTCTAGAAGCCCAACTGATCCAGGGAAAGCTGATGGTAATTTGCAGAAATGTAATAAATCCCATGGGTTGATAGCAATAGAATACTTTATGGATTACAAACTGAGATTAATTTACCCAATATCCAGACGTATTAATATTAGTCCATTTTAAATGGCGCTATTTGAGCGTTAAAACCCAAATTTACACCGTCGGTGAATATAGCCAGCTTTAAAATGAAACATTACTTATCATAAAATCATAATGTACATTTTGATCCTTCTTACAAATTTGATTTGAAAATACAAACTGCATTTTTAATAAAACATTCAATTTGGCAGAATTCGGTGTAAAAATTTAAATTAGCACAATTAGTCAATGTTTTGTAGAGTAATGAGTATTTTATATATTATATTCATTTGACTATTTAACGTGGAGTTACTCAATAAACACTGAGCGATTGTGCTAAGTATTATCCTGAAACCAGGAAGACGTCAGGAAGTCTCATAGTTATTACCTGAATCACAAACAAAATAAAGCTGATTTATTTGGAAGAGGAAGCTCCGTGGAAAAATACATTTTTTACATTGATCATTAAATGCTGTTCCGGAAACTGTGATAGTTTAGCATTGAAGGGAATTTGGTATTCATTTGTTAAATCGAACTCCCTTTATCTGCAGACCTGGAGGCCGCCATTGTAATCAGTCATGTGATTTTTTGGGTGGCACTCCCTGCTCAAACACCACACTCACTTGATGCTTTATGACAATGCTAAGGAAGTCTTGTTCATCCAATTAAATCATTTTCTCTGCAGACTTTTATTAGTCAAGGGCCGATCTACGTATGTCCATTCTTCTGATGTCCCCTCTGGACCATATGTGACTCTACATATTGAAAGGAACCCCTTCCTGAAAGGAACCTCTTTAGACTTTAGACTTATCAAAATATTATAAAATAGAGGGATGGCCGATCATGCAGGTTTTTGTAATAAAAGATATTAAAAAAATGTTAGGTGGTTGTCCCTGTGACTCATGAGAAGATGTCCTCCAACTATCACCAGGACTAGACAATAAATTGATTTGTTGAGCTGGCATAAAACTGCTGTAAATCTTCTCTGCCCCAGCTAATGTATTTCAGACATAGAACTGGTTTGCCATAGAAGTCCCCTCCTTGGTTCCTTATCATTACAACGCAAGACACTCGCCATAAAGCCTCTTGATTGCAAGGTTGAGTGTAAGTAGAGCTTGACGAGGCACGGTTGGCTTTTTTAAGATGAGAAGGACTCAAATCAAAGCCAAGCCGGCTAGGAATGTTTCCTTCCTTCCATCATTTGGTTCCCTTATGGGACTTATGTATCAAGCGATCAAGTACAGCTCAACTTGTGTGTGTCCAGCAAGCTCCTTGTAGAGCCTTATGCCACAAAGTCCCACCACTAACCCTTCTGGTTACATTGGTGTTTTTCCATCATCTGGAGACACTTGATCTCTATACTTGCAGGTATCCCGCACACAAAGATATTATTTTATGAATTATCTCAACCAATATGTGTTCTTAAACTGCACATTGTGACATGGCCACAGCAAGAGGAAAATATTTTTACCCCCAAATGCATCTCAGTACTAGTACTAACAACCCACCTGTTTACGTTACTTTTGTTACTGCAAAGAAATATTAGCTTTCTGATATAAGCAGAGTCGACAGGCAATAACATAGCAGAATTTATAGAACTGCCAGCATAAGCAAAACAAAACCAAGAAAAATATACACTAAAATTGCAAAATATACAGCTCTGAATATCATAAATATCCACTTTACTTCCACAGGGGCCGAAAAATGCACCAAGTCATCATGCATTGCAGACACCTCTGATATTTAGAGAGTATGCAACCCCAACAGTAACCAATACATATTTGCAAAACATGGAATAATAAGAAAATTCTGTATAATAAAATAGTTCCTTTCGGGTACAAGGGTCACAAATGACTGTTCCGCAAGGCCTGCAATCATATGCAGAAATACACAAGAAACCCAGCACTGCGGAAGTAGCTGCGGAAATGTTCAAAGAGTTTTATTCTATCATAAAACAGATTATGCTCTAGGAAGCATAATAGTGTCTACTTCGGGTTTCTGGATCCCCATGTTGTAGAAGAAGGACCCAACCTAAGTGGCGTCAGCAATTACATCTCAAGTGTTAAAATTAGGACTTAGTCTATAGAGATAGAGCTTTATCGGTTAAAAGAAGGCCCTGGTTATAAAAAACCATACTAAAAAGTGAGTTTTGTATTTGTGAAATAAACCTAGCTGCAACTCTGTAAACTTAGTAACTGACCTCATTAGTCCTGGAGGTTTCAACTTGCTAGGAAATTGTAGCTGCTCACTTTTTATGTGCAGTTCCACATTTGGCCACTGGGGGCACCCTTAACATTTAACGATTTTCTTAAATGACTGGATTCTAATTGGGCTCCACCTTCAGAATTTTAAACACTGGTTAGTGGGTATTTTCAAAAAAAATATTGAGGTGTTTGAAGGACACCTGGCCCTCACTTGTTACTTGCGGTAGCTTTAATAAACCAAGCATATCCTCCTTGTAAAGTTAAAAGCTCTTTTATGCATGTTTCGGACTATAGGGCTCATGGTGCTAACCCATGCACTGCCAGCATTCATTTTTTTTTTACAGAAACTCCTATTTCTCATTAAAACGTAGTCGGAGAGTCTGCGACTATCAAAGTGGAAGATTCTTCCTTGAAATTCTGACAGGGACTCGGAGATAGCGAAGAAATACATCAATGGGTGAATCCCATACTGTGTAATTTGTGTCTTAGTCACTGCACAGTGACAAATTGCTGTTTAATGGTAACGTTCCCCCCTTAGAGCTTTCCAGCGCACTTACTGCAGGTAACACACTGACCTATGTCATGTTCCGGAAAACATCAACCCCCCCTTTCATATTTCCATCTTTCAGCACGGTCTTCATTTCTTTTGTTTGGTTCATACAAAATATTAACCATTTGAGAGAGGCTGAGGATCAACGTGGTTAACAATTTCTAGCTGCCTACTGCCAGAGGGTCAGTGTATATCAGGTATGGACAATAAAAAAGCATCCAAAAATAATATATATCTCAAAAAGTTTGCCTTCATTTTAAGAGAAAATAAATATTTGTCCACTAAAATAACATGAAATGGATCAGAAATCCAGCACACACGGTGTTAATGTTGTAAATGACAATTTGTAGTCAGAAACGACTGATTTTTAATGGAATTACTTCTTAGTATATTAGTATATTATTACTATATATAATATATATTTATTCTATTTATTTATTTATTTATTTTCTAGCCAAGTAAACATGGCCAAAAAGGAAAGAATGATGCTGTTTTAACAAAATGAATCTCGTGGACTTAAAATGTGAATTTTAGCTGATGAATATTTTTACAAGGAACTGGAAGAATCAATAGGGAGAAGAATGGTCCGTCAGGTGTCCTCAGATATAGACTAACCCACACTAAGATGATAATTAACCCCTTAAGGACAATGGGCGGTCCCAAAACCCACTGAAAACAATGCATTTTGAGCCCGTACCTGTATGGGCTTTGTCATTAAGCGGTTAAAATATAATTCTACAAAAAAATACTAAAAGACCCAAAGAAATATGGCTAAAGGTCGACAGCACATTGTATTATATGTCATAATATTTTTTTAAGATAAAATATTAAAATCCACTTGCCCCAGGTAAAGTATATTGGCTCTACAAGACCTTTGTTGCCCCGCTGTTGACCCCGCTGGTGACCCTTTCATGTGAACAATGCAGTCCCAAACTACAATCTCCATGCTGGATGATGGGAATTGTAGTTGAACAAGGGATTCATGCATGCATATCCCTCTGCAGAGCTATGCTACTAACATACAAAAAGTTAACCCTATTTACCCTCATTCTTCCAGTCTGTGGTTTTGTGCAAACAAAATGACCAATTGAGTTCTCGCTCTCAATTTTTTTTTTTTTCATTGCCTTGTGCGATTTCCAGATAAATAAAGAAATTTTATAGACCTTCTGTTAAACTCCGCAGCAGAAAATGCAATCTTTCTGCAGTCAGGCCACTGCTGTTTGCTGACTATATTGCTTTTTATATAAGACAAGCCGTGGTTAAAAAAAATAAATAAAATAGCCTTTTATTACCTGCTTCTCGCCGTACCTTGGAATTCTGCCTGAGTATATTAATCACACACCAAATCTTTTCCTGTTTGTGGTCCCCTGTTGCTGAGGGGTGATCACGTCCCGCACGCCGCTCCAATGCTGAAGGGTTAGAGGAACAATCAACCCTGCTTTTTAATTCTGAAAAGGAGAAATGCAGGATATCAATATACTTATTTGTATTTTTTTTTACAAAAATCTCCAGATTTAAGTCAGCCGTGTCCAACTTAATTAATGACGTGAATTATATAATATATATAAAAAAACATGTGGGTGTTTTTTGGACATGCTGGGGGCCATGCAGAAGCACCTTACTCTCGTGCCGTCCATTAGAACACAGTGATTTCAGAAATCCTTGGAAGACCCCCTTCTCTGAGACTCAAACCAGATACATTTGCTTCTTGATCCCATAGACTAGGGGTGTCCAACCTGCGGCCCTCCAGCTGCTGCAGGACTACGTCTCCCATTATGCTCTTTCAGCTTAGGGGCTGGCAGAGGAGTATGGGATATGTAGTCCAGCAGCAGCTGGAGGGCCACAGGTTGGACATTTTGTCCAGATACATTTTACACATTGCTGACCAGCTCATATAAAGCTCTGTCCTCCACAGTGTGGGATAATCACCCGGTCTTTGAGCCACCGTGTTAAATCTCTGGATTGTGAGCGACATTTGGCGCTACCCACTTACATTCTCCCCACTCCCCACCTTTTTCAAGTCAGAATAGCTGTGCCCCTCTGCATGTCTAACCCTGCCTTCTTATCTCAGCCATGCTCATACCTAGGAGCTCTCCAAGGCAAGCTACCTGGAGCTCTCCCTCTTCCGGTGGGGGAATGGTTTTTGTGAAGGGATAGGGCTAGCCATGTGCGGAGGTGGGGCTAGCCCCAGACAGCCTTAAATGGGCTGGGAGTAGGTAAAGTGGGCAGGGAGTGGGCAGGGAGTGGGCACGGCCAAACCCTGCTATTTTCTCGGATAAGGAAGAATTTGACCTGGAGACCTAGGGAAGCACCGCTTCATCCGGAGACTATGAGTCAAACCTGGAGAGTTCTTGGTTATGGTCTTCGCCCCCCTTCCTGCTATCTGTAAAAGCAGTAGATGGAGAGCGGGTCTGGGGAGTTTGTATGAAACCAAGTAACTAATTCCCGTTTGAGAGACTACAGCAGGGCAACAACATGCAAAATGTGAATGCTCCTTAAAATTGTAGCTGATGTGTTCACCCTAGCATCTACATTTACTTTCAATACCTTCAGTGACAGCAATAATAATTTTCCCTAAGGGTGGCAGTAGACCAAGTACAAGCGGCACGTATTTCTTTCCACCATATTACCTCCTTTAATCAACCCCTCCTCATTCCTTCCGCCTTTCATTTTAGCTCATTTCTTGTGCTTAATATCCTTCTGCTGAATTGGCCTTCACCTCTACCTGCTCACCGACACCACTTTCAGGGGTATTATAACGAAACATCCCTGAGATACAGTAACAGGTGAATGAAACATGTCTGCCTGGGCTAATGGCGTTTCCAGAATCAACAGAACGCATCCTCCTTTTTGTATCCTTTGGTCTGTCTCCTTTATTTGCCTTTTTCTTGATTCCCTATATATTCCCCATATGTAAATTTGGAAATACAGAAGAGAATAATCGTTGCATGAATAGGGGTGCTCTCGTTATATATTACAATATCGTAAAATATTTATAGTATAGTCTATCTGTACTAAAGAACAGGAAGGAAAAAGAGATAAAAAATCAAATCATTAAGAACAATTTACAATTAAATCCAATCTGAACATTAATACTGGGTTCATATAGAGAATGAATGATATGCAGTGTTAGATTGATACGGCATTTCCGTAAAGGCATCAGAGCGAAATTTATATGTAGGCAGTATAAGTCTTCCCGAAGCAGAGGCGGATCACAATAAAAATGACCAAGCTGGGGTTTAACTGTGTAGGATCTGGATGGAAACAGTAAATTGGTTTGCAGCACAAACTCTTGTTACTAAGTTCATAAAAATCCCCCTACCAAAGCCTGAATCCAATAACGACCATCTGGCACACTGGGCAAATGCTGGGTGCAGTGCAAAGCCACTGGTCAGAAATGCCCGGTCAGATGCTACATTTATATGGCGTGCACCGCACTTACGTCTTTAGAATCGCACATTAGCTGTCGAGGACATTTAAGGGGGGCTGGCACCTTCTCGCCTCTGGGGCAGGCAAAGCCAAATGGCACCATTGACCCCTTGCCCCCTCCTGTTTTTTAAATTGGGGAAACGTCACAATTGCGCTATGTGACCCTGCTGTGTTTCTGCCTTCCAAGGGCCACAATCTTTCAAGGGATCCATGTATAAAGTGTATGCGCCTACCCAGAACCCCTTGTGGTTGTGGCAGCACCATGAGATTTCTGAGGGGAAAACAAGCCTTCTGGCTTGTCTGGTGTCTGTAGATGAGTGTTTAATAATAACTTCTACTACCCCCTAAATTTTACTGGAAGGGTTTTGCATCACCTTTACTCACCATAACTTATGTAATGGTATTTCATCATTACTCCCCACATACACATGCGCATACAAAGAAAAAACAGATGGTGCTTGCAATGAGGGTTATAGAGTAGACATGGTAACTGGAGTGCTCCTGTGTACTGGTAAAGTGGCTATATGTGGGGGCAGGGTTAACCCTTGAATCTGCATTTCATGGGAGGGAATGTGGGTAGGGATTAGGTAGAGCAGGAAGAACTTGACTTGGATACCCAGCGGGTCAGGACTTCTCCCGGAGACTCCAGATTAAACAGTGCAACTATCAAGGTGTGATTATAAGCAATCAAAGCATGAGTAATTCTCCAGCACTAACCTTCATTCATTTGCAACACAAATTCATTCCCCGCACACATCTTTATTGAGCTATAGGCTTTGCAAACTTCTCATATCACGAAATTAATAAAAAGAACTGGGCAGGTGTAAACAGCATTTCACGTGAACTGACATCTGTATAAAACAGAAAATTATATTAAACTACTTAAGAGCATGTCTGACAGTAAATATGACTTATATTTTGCCGTGACAGGTCCCCCGTGCCTTGCTTTGCATGTTGTTAGGAGAACATTTTTTAAGTTCTGAAAACCTAGACTGTCAAAAGTTTCCCTTATTATTATTATTATTATTTATAACCCTGAAGACGCATA
>VKOC01000009.1:3957194-3988401 GCA_009364415.1 Spea multiplicata
TATGCTGCATAAATTAACACAGCTAATGTGCTGTATTCATGCCTCCTCAATATGTAAACGCATTTGTAAAGTAAAAATGAAAGGTGTTAACATATGTAAACTCATAGAACTAGTTTTCATGCTGATCTCTTCTTCGGTTTATGTTTTATAGAAAACATGGATTCTTTGAGTAAGGGGCTTATAATAGCGCATTCAGTTTAACCCATGGAACGTCAGGGTAATGCAGTTCCTTATAATGAAAGCTTTACGATGTATTGGAAGAGTACTTTGTCCATCAGTAGCCACGGGACTTCCGTTGTCTGTTTTTTTTTTGTGTTTTGTCTGTTTTATCATTCTTGTCCTTTCTTGCTTTTCTCTTTTTTCCTTGCTATTCTGCCTTGAACTGTTTGATAGCCGCAGAAATGCTAACCTTGGGCTATTGTTCATAACTACACGTAGACCACACGTGTTAACAGTCTCGTGAAACCTTGGGCTATTGACCAATTAGAATCCAGTTGCCCCGTCACTGCCCCGTTGCTGCTGTGTGCGGAGTCTACTTTTGATCGTTGGCCAAGGCTGACACTCAAGTAACCCGAAGCTAAGTAAATGCTCTTTTCTCGTCTTTTATATATCAAACCGCACTGGTTCTTGAAGAGCGTGAGTTGACGTTACGTTATTTCAGGATCTGAACTAGTTTGCTGACTTAAGGTATTTTCCGTCAGCCAACATTTGAAAAATCCAGAAATTCTTAGCAGCTGGTACGTGGTGAGGTCCAAGGTACCCATAGGAAATTTATTTTACTAAAAGGGTCTTGAAACAAGCTTGACAGACCTTGTTAGGCGACTATACTGAGTGTTGGTGCACACTTCACCAAGCCCCAAGCTAATGTCTAAGGACACCGGGGACCCTTTTTGAAGCGATCAACCTATTTTTTTTAAATGATGTAACCATTTCAAGCTTAAAAAAAACCCACAGTTTAATTTCTTTCTAGCAGCTAATAAAATAGAGTAAAAAAAAGTCAAGCGTTAATAAACCAAGGACAAATCCTAATTCAAAGGCAGAGCTGAAGAATGAGTGCTTTACAGGTTCCATATGGGTCCCTCTGGTATTCTCGTCCATAGCGTTTACCTTCAAGGGCTTGATATTCTGATTTCTGCCAGAGGCAAAAAAAAAAAGAAAAAGGCCTGTTTAGGCAATGCATAAAATAAAAGAAGAAAAGGATCAGGCATGCTTTTAGATAAAACTAAGAGATTGGAAGATTTTTTGTATGCCGTTGCTGTAGAAGAGAACGTTAAGGAAGCGTTTTTTTTTTAACAAAGCGGAGATTTAACAATTATGTTTATTTGTCGCTCGTGCCAGTGGCCGGACAAAGCAGCGCCCGATCTGCCGGGGCAATATTAGCCCAATGTGCGACATGGCCGGTCCGTGCCTGCTTCTGTACACTTCTTATGGATATTTGAATTAGACATATACGAACATTAAAAAGAAAAATACATCTTATGCTGACTCCTCTGGATCAGGCAATTCTTGGCTGCCCTTTGTTATAATTTTTATTAATGTGAGAGGGCTTCGTACGTCCTTTTTATTGTCTGATAGGGTAAAGCCATCACCCCTTTTTAAATCCATAATGTTACTTGGTTTGGAAGCTACTATTTAGGCTCTGGTGCTGAAAAGGTTAATTTTATATTTCTGTAAATACTATATTTTGAGTAAATAGAAAATTAATGGGAAATATGACTATGGCACTGCTCTTGTTATTATTGTTGTTGTTGTTGTTTTTATTATTAATTAAGTATCAGGACCAGAGTGTTGAAAGTTTGACTTTGCCTAATACTTTTCTCCGGCACGCAAAAAAAAAAATATAACCCTTAATCTTTATTGACTTAATTTTATTCCTTGATGTGATCGTCTGGTATAAACTGCCATAAACCCCGCGCAGCTCGGAAGGGAACGCATTAAACTTTTCAAACGTCAAAAATGTTATTACATTAATGAAAATAGCGGAGGACAAAAATGTACATTATTAACACCTAGAAAATGGTTAGAACAAGTGACTCAGAGGATGCATTAGCTGTAATCGCCTATTCAGTTTTTTGTAAAAAAAAAATAGGTATTACGATCTTGACGGGAAATGTTTTGTGATTAGAGCACTCATTCACATAAAGAACCGAGTAACTTTAATAAAGCTCCGATTTGTTGGTGTACGTGCCATGGAGGTATTTAAATGGCACCTTGAAACCGGGCATCCTGCCATCCCAACAGATGGGTGTGAGAATAAATGGGTAAATTATTAGTCCGAGAGCCAACAACTCCACCGGGGCCATTATGCTTGGCCATGGGAGTTAAAAGGCCCTCCAGCTCGAAATCTCTTTTAACATCGCAATAAAACCTACACTCCACGGTTGAAAATTGTCAGTAAAGACCCTACGTACCGTACTGTTTATATGGAGAACCTCTTCGTTTCCGAAGGCAGATGGCAGATATAAGTCCATCATAAACTAGCCCGACGGTGGCATTGGTCCAAGAAAAATACCTGGAAATCAAATTGTTATTAAGATGAAGCAGATGCAAACATTAAAAACAAAATTATGATATTCCACCAGAGATGGGGAAAGAAATAAACCGCAAATAATTCACACCCCTCTTGAGAAGCCCATCTTGCGTTCAGAGGTGACCCGGAATGCATTTGGTCGTAGGTTTCTCAGATCGTACGCCTTTCCCCCCGCTGGATGATAAACGCTACGCGTTGGTACTCTACTTTTTGTCTGACATTATTATGTACTGCAGCGTTCTAGCAGCTCCAATGTTCCTGTTGAAAACTTAATGAGCTACACAAGCTTTTCAGACCTCACACATCTCTTCTGTGGACGTAGAAAAGGACTTTTCGGATCAGGCAAGTTCATTAACAATGTCATCCATGAAAAATGTCCATGTCGTTTAATTAATAAGCAAGTTTGTACCGGCAACGTGCTACAATCTCCTCTGAAATTGTTACACGGTTGGGATACAGTGAAAAACTTTACAATAAAAATGGAACACAGAGATGTGAAAAGAATACTTAAAAAATACAGACAATTGGGAGAGAAAAAGCACCTGTAATATCATAGATGTATTTTAAAAACCATATTGTTGGCAGAATAGTAGCCTTAGGGCAGGATGGGTCAGGAGGCCACAAGCGGGTCAAACGTACCTGGGTCAGAACTACATAATACAAATATCATGCCAAATCAGTGGACACAAATAAAACCCAAGACTAGCTGGGTCAAAAAAAACAAAGTAACAAAACAAAAAAACACCAACCAGCTGGACCAGAGCGTGGTCTACCTCGTGAGTGTCTATGGAACAGGATAGCCGACTCCTTGAGATGACCTACTTCCCCCAGATGGCATCATAGGATGACAGAGAACGCCTGAGAAGGACAGCTCTAACATGGGAGCATCGGGACGCCTTCGGAGGTAAGTCGTCACACATCTCTTAAAACAATCTACCAGTGAGTTCTAGGAGGTAAAAAAAAAAGTACGGATCAAATCAGAATCATTCCAAGGGATTATTTTTCATTTTTTTAAAACAAACCGTATAGCAGGCATTTCCTAGTAGGTATTAGAGAACAAAGTCAGCTCAGTTTCAGGTGCCACCTGCTTCTTGTATTTCCAGAATCACTCTGTAAGCTTCAATGAGCATGATGATTGTCTAATGAAAAGGTATCATTAGGATATTACTGCAATAACCCAGGAGATGATTCTTAATCAAATATTTCTGCTTGTTTAGAGAAAAAAAGACAATCATCTCCATTGCATCAAGTGTTAAATCGAGAGACGCTGCTTGGTAACGTATAAAACGCAAAATTAGGATGTTAAAAGTTACACATCGTGAGTTGCACAACAACTATTTAAGAACTGTGTTCCATATGTAAAACCACTTAGAATCCATTAAGCCATTATCTGTGTTTATGTCAAATGTAGCTTTCATGCAGGATGAGAAACCTGTATTTTGCAGACTGAAAAAAAATAAGACGGGGGGGGAGGTGAACGGGGAAAAAAAATCTCCATCTTAGCCGAAATCGCTAGGTACTTAATTTCCTTCTCAGGGAGCCAGGCAATTTTTCAGGGTTAAGCGAGAAAAGTTCTAATTACGGAATATAAGAAACTGTTTCACTGCTAAAGTTCTGCTACATTCCATTAAAAGTACATAAGTGCATTGGAACTGAGAAGCCTGAAATATTAAATAATGATATACCTGCCAAGATGAGAAAATGAAGGCATGGCATGGAGGGTGGAAAATGATAGAAGAATCAAAACATCTCCTCTGGTACAGTTGAAGCCATTGCGTATCATTTGGCCAGAGTGTTGACGGAATAACAAGTCCAATGTAAATGAAATCCAGATTACAGACAGATATGTGCGACCAAGGACCTTCAGAGAATTCCTTAAGGTCAAGTAAGGGTTTTCACAGCCAAACATGGAGAAAAAGGTCCCTCTGCTCCTGCACTAGGCCACCAAGAACCCAGATACCCATCTAGATACTGCTTCGGCTTTTCAGGGTTACCTTAGATATTAAATGGGAAGTTTGCAGAAGAAGATATGGATGAAATGTTGGATGTAAACCCATGCGCACGTGGTCTTCATCATGCCACTGATATAGTGGCCAGCTCTTGGCTTAACTTGACCCTTCCAAGCTCTTGGAACTTGACCCTTAAGTGTGTCCATCAGAGGTCGCTCCACACAAATCATGATGACCATCCTAGGTCAGAGCCCACAAGCCACTGAGAGTGTGGTGGGAAGTTTTGGACCAAACTGACTTAACAAATTACATTAGTTAATCATTGAGCTCCGTTGGTGTATGAATTAGTTTCATGTTGATTAAGGGATACAGAAGAACACATTTGTGAAAGACAATCAAATAATCAAGAAGGAAATCCAAATTTTAGACAACCTGTTTTCAAATAAAGAGTCGTTGGAAGGGTTGCACATGTGACTCACGCATTTCGCTTGCAAGACTTCTTAATCACGAGTCATCTTAAACACTTAGTAAATAGCTAGAGATGTTATTACAGGTTGAAACTGGAAGCAGCGTGAGATACTTCCAGGTATCGGTATAAGAGAACCTGGAGTTTCATTTTAAGTCATACAACTCACGCTTATCATAGCAGATTCAGACCTGGGGGAAAGGAGCTTTTTCATCCAAAACTAAGAAAAAGAGCGTGAGAGGCACAGATCCTGCGTACAAATATATGCATAGTGTACAAAATATCCGGCACAGGGCATCAAGGGGATAACCATATAAAAAAGTATCAGAGGCTAGATAAGCAGCAAATAAATCATAGAAACGCATATTTATGCAAAGTTGAAACAACTACATAAATATAGAAGGGCATAGGTATAGCACTGAGAATTTCTAATGTCGCGCAGGAATTTAATCAAAACGAAAACACATATCAGGGATGTGCAGGCGGTGAAACATATGTACAAAAAATATGAAGAAATGAATGTGGGTTTTTTTTAGAATAAAATAATAATCTATTCGGTATGCGATTGGAGGAACGGTGGAGAGGCTGTCACCCTTTGGCTCTGCCCTTTTGCAGAAGTCCACAAAGAGGCCAGAAAAATACAGAAGAAAGAGAGGTGCAGAAAAGGGGTGGAGCTTCTGGGCTTTCTTCTGTACTATTCTGGCCTCTTTGTGTCTGGAAGCCACAGTTCGGATCTAACACTTATCCTGATTGGAGGAAGGGGGAAGTGGGTGTGTCCTGAGACCCTGCCCCTTTTTCCCAAAGTTCTCCAGGATGCCAGAATAATGGAGACAGGTCCACTGAGAAAGAGAAGTGTTTCAGCACCTCTATTTCTCTGCAGATCAGTCTGTATTATTCTAGCCTCTCTGTGGACTTTTTCAAAAGAAGCTCACCAGGAGGCCAAGTCCAGTTGTCCATGGAGGAGCAAATGCAGAAAGAAGACTTTTTGGAACAGCGGCCGAAGAAAAAAGAAAGAAGACAGAAGAACAAGGGAAGAAGCAGAGTCAGGAACATGGAAGCGGTGGTTGTTTTTTTTTCTATATTGGCCCAATGTATCAACTTCAAATAACGTTATACCTGCATCAGTTTTTACGGCTACTACAGGAAACAAGTAAAAACGGTGTTTATATGAGTGCCCCGTGTGCCCAGAGCCTCCAAAGAAGAGGGTCTGATCACAAATAACAGTTAAATGACGCGGTAAGAATGCTTTTATTGTCCTTTGATAAAAAAGGTTTTATAAAGTTTATTTTGTAACAGCTGAACTATATTGCCATGTTCACAATCGTCTGTCTGGTTTACAGCTACTTTGTCTCACTGTCCAGAAAGCTGTTGGCTTTGAGATTTGGCTCCTCGGATAATCCTAGGGCTGTTCTAGGCTGTTACCTTTTACTATTCCCAATGACGGCAATTTACAGCTCAAGTACAATATCCAAAAGCACCATCAAACTCCTAACGTGTTATGCCAATAGTTAAGGCATTAAGTGGCCATGGCAGGAACAAAGGGTTTAACGTTTCTGACAGAGATTGTTCTGCATCATTCACCTCAATGTTTACAATACTATCATTGGAATTATATATATATATATATTGTAGGGTACAGCTCACGCATGGGGCGGCAATGACGGTATCCACACAGGTTTCAAACGTAATGGTGTTTATTTAGATGTTGTGGTCACAGAGCACCTTGCAAACAAAACAAATTCTACGCCTGTCCGGCTCTAACTAAACATCAGGATACCTCTCTATAAGCATAAGGTCCGGCACAAAGCAACGTAACAGGTTTTGCATGGGGTAAAGCTTCATACCTGGTGGGCTGCAGCGCTGGCTGTAGCTGCTCCTCCACTCAGTTTCTCCTCCCCCTTCAAACCTAACAGCCCTTTCTTTTAAGGCTTCCTCCCCAGTAATGAGCATAGGAAGCCGCACCTGAGGGCTCCTGGGTTTGCTACCATGCCCGGCTGAGGAAACCAGGTGAGATATATATCCCATCAACCACTCTCCCATACACTTTACCACATATATATATATATATATATGCATTTGGTGACTGTTATATGGGAGAAAGGAGGCAATCAGGCCTAAACATGTGTAAAGTATTTTGTAAAACCTGTTAAATTATTTAAAACTGGGAACTGGGTTCGCTGGCCAGTTGATAGACAGAAGTGCATCTGGATTTGCACATTTCGTCAATTCATACAAATCTCTGAAAATGAGGCAAAACAAAAAAAAACGAAGCTCAGAATTTCTGTTCAAATTTTGCAGGCTCATTCATTCTCACTCTCTCACAACTCTGATTCTCATTCACTCTCTCATACTCTGATTCTCCTTCACTCTCTCACACTCTCTGAATGTCTACCTACCCTCTCCGCCGACTGCTTCCATGTCTCACAGCCTCGCATCTTCACGTTCTTCTTTCTTCTGCCTTCTTTCTTTGTCCGCATCTCAACGGACACGACCTCGCGGTGAACTTCCGCAAAACACGATGATGAAGAGACATCCTCTCCCCCGATTAGTGAAAAAACCCAATTGTACTTGACGGATCAGGCACTAATTATTTTATTAAGGAAATATTAATAAAGAAAACCTCAGTACAGTTTAAACAGAGCATTACGCAACTATAACATATCGTGCATTTCCACCATTAACCGTTTTATTTTAACTTGCCTCCACTCCCTCTGTAATTTAACCTGATGCTTCAAATCCGCAATTGTGTGTAAAGGTCGACTGATCAATGGATATTGTGGCAAATTTTTGCTTCTCTATTCAACAGAGCACTTATAAATGATTTCACTTCATAAAATATACAGGACTTGTCCTGCAGCGTCTGTCTAAGCCGGGACCGATCAATGCACACAAGCAGCAGAGGTCAAAATATTAGCTGGGAAGGTGTTATTACAGATTGCCAGTGAAATCAAGATCACCTATTAACCATTTCCCCATGGATTTTATCACTAATTGTGGTTCCTTTCATGTTATCTCCCCCCACTAGTACATTATGGCATTTTTCCCGTATCTTGGTTTCAGAAAGAACTGAACTCAACTACTCTAATTGTCTGAATCGTTAATGTCATTCTCCATCTGAACAGCTTGGTAAAATGAGCCGTCCTCTTAGTATCTCCCAGCTCTTAATGTGTCCAGGGCCGCATCGATATCTCAGACGCCCCTAGGCAGGGCTGATTGTGAAAACTTTCCACCTCACCCGGAAAACGGGCTTTCATTACAGGGCTATGGAGAAAGACGTGCAGCCTTCACCTGGTTGTCTTAAGGTGGAACCCAGTTGTCTACCTTGTAAAACGCCCCTGCAAACCGCACACACATAATACAGCAGCCATCAGGGGCCATTTAAGAAGACGCTCAATAACCTTTTTGGTGTGGGGGGGCTAAAGCAGAACAGATCCCAATGGATAACACTACGCTATATGGACAAAAGTATTGGGACACCGGACCATTACACCAACAGGGACTTTGATGACATTACATTCTAAATACATAGACATTAATATGTAGTTGCCCCCCCTTTCTGTGGCTACTCCATGAGATTTTGGAGTATTTTTGTGGGGAGTTTTGCCCATTTATCCAGTAGAGCATGTGTGAGGTCATGCCCTGATGTTGGACGAGAAGGCCCAGGTCCCAATCTCCGTTCCAGTTCATCCCAAAGGTGTCTGATGGCGGATAGAAAGCTCTGGAACTGCAGCGTTCATAGTATGCGATTAACCATTGTAGATACGAGCGTCTTGGGCGCTGTGGTTCTAGACCAAGTAGAGAGCCAATGCATGGCCTCCACTGGCCTGTACATTATGCTAGCTAGTGTCTAGTGAATGTGTAGATGGAAACATATGTTGATATACCGCTTAATTGTGAGCAGGGTATGACTCGTGATCCTACAGCAATCAGACTAGCAACATTTTGTACAGCAGGAGCTGGAGCATATCAAATGATACTCATACATCAGCTTAGCGCTCTCCATAACCGACTATGAAAATGAATTGGGTACACTGAAATCATCAACTACCAACAAATCGGATACCATTGGTGTATAGCGGAGACGGTTCCGTTTGTCATGAACATTTATTAAGCCTCCAGACACATCCAACTCTAATGGCCCTTTTGGTTGAACAGCAAACATCTTAAAACAAACACGTCTCTGCTGGAATCATTTCCGATAAGCCATTGCATCCCATCGGGGAGCCAGCTTTATTTTTATAAATTAAAAAAAAAACCACGGCGTTCAATAAAAAATGGTTTTGTTAATTATAAGGAAGTAATTAGTTGGTATTCATTCCTGGCGGGTGATTGGAAAGAGTGGGAGTATCAGACGAGGCAATCATTTCCGATAAGCCATTGCATCCCATCGGGGAGCCAGCTTTATTTTTATAAATTAAAAAAAAAACCACGGCGTTCAATAAAAAATGGTTTTGTTAATTATAAGGAAGTAATTAGTTGGTATTCATTCCTGGCGGGTGATTGGAAAGAGTGGGAGTATCAGACGAGGCATTAAAAAGTCCTTTTGTGTAAATTGTCCCTCATATGTGAGGTGGGCTTGAATCAATCAATCAATCAATACACGGACTTAACCAACAGGTCACTGTTTCCACCTGTGCAAAGACCTTCCTCTGGACCCACGAGCATGGCTCTTTTACGATAGTTATGTTTTGTGGACATGTTTAGAAAGGGACCTTTAAAACATGTCTTCATGGTGACGCATGTTGAAAGTTGCATGGTAGAACACAGGGCCACACCAGGGTTGACTAATTGGCCCCTGGTACTTTAAGGCCAGAAGCAGCCAGAGGTATGTGCAACCGCCGGCTGGATAAGTGTGGTTGCATGTTAGGTTTTTACTCTCACATTGCGTGCAGCCGCGCGGATCCAGCCAGTGACCCCTTACCTCAGGACCCGCTTTAGCAGCAGATAGGGAAAGTTGCCTAGTGGGAGATCCTTACACCGGGCAGTTCTTTAGATTTGCCCCAGAGAGTTCAGAATAACAGCTGGCCTCTAGATCAGTAGTTTGATTTCCGTGGGGGAAGCGGTGTTAAGCTGCACCCCTAATATTACGCCCCATTCTCCTCCCAGAAAAGTCTAGCGCTGTCCATCTCGGCGTTGGTGGCTCCCACATGTAGACCTCTGAGCCAGCATCCCTTGCCCAAATCCAATTGCAGGCACACTACACTTGTAGCCCTTAGTATATGAGATTTGTCATTTCAAAGGGTCCGCGCAATGAATGGTATAGGCACCAACCGACTTTTTGGTCCTAAGTAGAACTTTGGAACTTTTCCATCGCCCATTGTTCTCAGCTTGCAAAGCATTTAGTCTAAATGTCCAAAATCTCTGGTTTTTAATGCTTTGCTATAACACTCTTTTTAATATCAGACTAAGAAAAAATAATATGATCTTCCAGTTAGTTTATCCTAAATGTTGACATCGAGTAAACCATTCCAATTCCCAGAACGTTTCAATGCTAAATAGCAACTCGTTCCCCGGTCTACATTCCATGAATCAAAGCCTCTCTTCCCTAACAATCACAAATCACAAGCTGATTCTTTTTTAGTTACACATTTGTTTATTTTGCTATAATACCTCTGATTAAATTAAATCCGGTGGAAAAAGCCAAAGAGAAATCTTTAGCGAGCATTATTACCACATTGCCCTCAGCTATCTGCATGTAGAAAACGAGAGAGGTCGCAACATGATTAACACCAGCCTGGGTTTAGACTGAATGTAATCAGGTTCAGCTGTCTCTTAAGGCTGTTTGGCGGGGTTGAAGGAATAGTAATATAGGTTTTTTACATTGATTTAAAGGTGCTGTTCCACCCACTCTGTACACTTTTATATGTAAATGCAGCACGAGAGACCAGGCCTGGACTGGCACACCTAGCAAATGCCGGATGGGCAGCTTTCAGACAGCAACCCCATACCCACCCAATCTGCCTCGGTGGGTGCTGCAGCGTGTAGCCACCCCGGGAATATGCCCGACACCATCTTGAGTGATCATAAAAACGTAAAGGGCAGCCAGGGCCGGCCGAAGGCGTAACGCCGCCTGGGGCGAAGTTTAAAATGCCGCCCCCCCGCCGGCGTCGGCGGGGGGGGGCGGCATTTTTAAACTTCGCCGACGGCCCCCCCCCCCCGGCGAGTCTCCGCTGCTCTGCCACCGTGCCGGCTTGTAATTCTGAGCGCCGGAAAGTGACGCCACTTCCGGCGCTCAGCATTACAAGCCGGCACCAAGACCGAAGAGGGAGACTCGCCGCAGAGGAGAGAGAGAGAGGGAGGGGCGCCGAGCGGGTAAGCGAAAACCACTCGGCGCCCCTCTCTCTCTCTTCCGTTTCAAAAAAACAATTGCCCCAGTCTGCCCTATTGTAGGGCCGGCCCTGAGGGCAGCCTACCAATTCCAGTCGTCGGCCATGCTTGCGTCACCAGGCGGCCGCCGGCCTTAAAGTGCCAGCGCTGCCTCATGATCCCCAGACTCCTACATCTTAGACCAAGGACTGATTAACCCCTTAAGGACAATGGGCGGTCTCAAAACTTATCGAAAACAATGCATTTTGAGCGTGTACATGTACGGCCTTTGTCATTAAGGGGTTAAGAGTCGGGAAAGACTACAGTGAGATCTGTTATGGAGCCAATCTGTCTCAAGCACCGATTTAACATCTCCCAGCAGGCATATTTCTGTTAGGTGCGATGGTGTTCACACTAAACTATAACGCTTTAATTACAAGACATCACCGGAGGCTTCATCATCTCGCAGACTGTCAAGGGATAGAATGGTGTCCGTCGGGTACGGCATCCGACTCCAGGAACCCGCACTAACCTTTCTGCAGACGAGAACGCTGCCAGCCAAACCCTGTCATGTATTAATAAAACAAGCTTAAATATTTTATACGCACGGAAAAAGGCAACAGATATGCGGTGATCTGGCGGCACATCAGCATGCGCTGTCTGCACCGCGCGCGGTGCCAGATGCTGCACGGTGTCTGCAGAATGTCAGGCGGTGTGTTCAGGTGAAATGATGAAATGCAGGACTGAATTGTACGTTCGCATACTTACACAACTACGGGTAAAGAATACAAATAATGCACAATCTGAAATAAAATATTCAATTTTTTTTTGAAAAAAAAAACATGATTTTGTAAAAAAAAAGCCCATGTTTACATACAAGTTACACATATATATATATATATATATATGTATATTGATAGTACAGTCCAACACAAGCAATGATTTATACACTTATACACATAAGGTAGCTTATAATATAAATATACAGCTTAGTTTACTCTTTAAACACTTTTATATATATATAGGTTTTTTAGTGTATGACCTGTAAAATATAGGATTTAGGAAAAGGGAAAGAGAAAATGAATATATACTTTTCGGAGAAGGTGGTAGATAAACGGAACAGCCTCCCAGCAGAAGGACATTGAAATAAGCATGGGACAGACATAAGGCTATCCTGAATCTGAGAAGAGACCAAGGACCGATTGAGTTTTTAAAGCAGGGGAACCAGGCAGATTAAATGGGCCCAAATGGGTCTGATCTGCAGACTCTGATCTGGAGCACTTTTTCAAGCAGGAGATACCGCATCATATAAATGCATTATGAAGTCTAATAACTAAACTCCACTATCTTAAAAAAATAAAATATTTTTTTTTAAAATCCCACTTTTCAGTAAAAGGAAAATAAGATCTAAGTATTGATTACTATCGACCTTATCTCCTGATTATTAATATCCCCTCTAAAGCATTAAATGTACAGTGCATGGATACATTGTAAGTTTACAGAGCAATTAGAAAGTCCCTCGGCGCAGCCATTATAAAGTCTAAGACGAGGAGATGAGCGGAGACTGACTTAACCCTGAGTGTATGCTACAAGGTGACAGCGCTGGCCTGCCAGGCCTCGGAGCGGATAAAAGAATAAGACAGAAAGCGATATGATCTTTTATATATATATTCAATGCAATTATTTACCCTGGATTTATACCATTTTTGTCTCAGAGGCAATTAGGGAATGTTTGCATACTTGACAATGTATATAACACAAAAACACAAAAACACAGTAATAAAAGGGAAAAATGTTGAAACAGCGCCATCTGCAGTCTCTTCTCTATAGGTGCAATTCACCAGCAGAAATCATAAAATCGATGCGGTAACAGAAATATAGAATTTTAACTGCAGATAAGAGGCATTTGGCTCATCTAGTCTGCCCATTTTTCTCTAATGTAAAGACTCAGACCTTAATTATCCTTGGTCTCGTCTTATATTCGCGATAGCTTAATGCTTATCACATGGATGTTTAAATTCTGTCAGTGGTTTTTCATAACCAAAGGACCTAAATATTTTTTTGGTCATTTTTTCAATACGTTTGTTAAAGCACGATTCTCTGAACCGTCAAAAATTCTACATCATTTTGTTCAGGAAAAGTAGGACCTTCGTATATATTCTCTATTAATCATAAAAATACATAAAACATAATAATTAGCAACATCTTCTGATTGCTTTCATACCCCACACACAGGACCACATCCATGCTTTACATATTATATATATCATATTATATATTACCTTATATTATGTATTTTTTAATACTATCCCAATAAGGGGATTGGGGTTAGCTATTATTATTATTGCTATTATTATTATTATTATTTTTACTTATAGTGCAAGTGGTAAGGGGTTTTTTCCCACTGTTTTTCAGGGGGGAAAAAATATTTTATTTCTTCTATTATGGGTTTTGTTGTTCCCAGTGCAGTATGCCTCGAGAGCCCTTTGAGGAAGCATACATATATTTAGTGTGCCACTGAGCTCCCAATTTTATTTTTTCCTCTTTTTTATATTTTTTTTTGTAATCAGTCCAGCAGGGTTTAGAAATTCCCTGATCAGGCTCTTCTGTCCTCAGGTGAACTTCTGGTGGGTGCGATCGGGCATTCCTTGAATGAGCGTGTACCATGCGCCGTCACACATAATCAGTCAGCAGGAAGCCAATGATGTCAATAGACAGCCTGATCTCCTGTGTAGCCGCAGGGGGATGTCCTATGGCACATAAGACCTGCAAGAGACAATAAACGCACGGGGTTGGCAGCTGTGCTCAGGGAGGCCTGGTTAACGGAGCTGATACCGGGAAGAAGCGGACCTAGAGACAATACAAAAGAACAAGAAGAGGCAAGAGAAGAAGCGGAGTTCAATTTTCGTCTAGGTGGAACTGCATCTTTAAACAGAATTGTAATTATTCATTCATTGTAAATACATATTTAGGGTCAGTTTTCCTAAAACCTGCAGTGTGGCCTTAAAATGTATTTATTGCAATTAATGTAAGCAGACATATTTTCGAGAGACGTCGAGTGATTTCTGGCAAAACACAACCACTGATAGAAACACACATTAAAGCAGAAATACAATTAATAAGGATATTGCACCGCGTACAACTCATTTTCTAGTCTGAGTCAGGCAGAAGATTGGCAGAATTACTGAAAAGTCACAGAATTCTGCTGTGGTTGAGGAGAAAAAACTATATCAAAGGAGACTAAAACACAGCTGGAGAACAGTCCGCGTGTTTATTTTACCATCCTTTTTTTTGTGCCAATATGGGCATGTAAGCAATGGTTATAAAAACAGACAATAGAATAAAGGCTATCGGAATTAAAGGCCCCTCATGGATCTTTAAGGAAGGGGGGATATAAATGGTGGTCTCGGCCTGAAGTAAGGGCAGTTTGGGCATGCCAGCAGTTCTATCATTGGCAGGTGCAACAAAGTTGCAGGTCTGTAGGTAATAAGGTGGCTGAGGAAGGGTCCTACCTCCATCATGTCTGGTTCCTTCTGGACAGGAGGATCCCACCAGCCAGCCTAAAGAGTTCCCCTTTTGGCCAGCATTTGATGGAGGGCACATGAAAGCGGTTTCCGCTAGACGTTGGGGAGGAGGACCCAGCAGGTGGCTCATGGCACTCGCTGGGCCAGGACTTTTGGAGTTGGGTGGTTAAATGCCTGCTGTGCCAGGCTCAGGAGCTGCTTGGCCGTTTTATGGTTAGTGTTATATGTTATAAGATTTTATCGCTGGCATGGGATAAATAAAGATGTGACCAATGCCCTTACCCATATGCTGGTGTCATGTCATTATTATGGGAATGGGTTAAGGGGCTGGGATACAAGGATCTAGGCCTAAGCAGTCAAGAGTAATTCCGGGTAATAATAACCAAAAACATGAGGCAGTACAAACATCCAATGACTCAATGACATAGACACATAGAACATAGATACATAGATACATAGAACATAGATACATAGAACATAGATACATAGAACATAGATACATAGAACATAGATACACAGAACAAGACCCATTCAGCCCCTTAAGTCTATATCTACCATCCTCTCAGTAAAGTAAAACATCCTTACGTTACACCTAAACCTCCGACCCTCTAATTTTAGGTTATGACCTCTTTCTCTAACATGCCTCCTCCTCTGAAATAAATGGCTCCTGCACTTTGTTGAATAACGTAAAGCATTTAAATGTTTCTATCACATCTCCCCCGTTGCTTCTCTCCTCCAAAGCCATATATATAGTGAGTTTTCTTGATAATTTTCTTGTCCTTGGCCTACGAGTCGGAGACGGACTTGCTGGCTGCACCAACTGTGCCTAAAAGGTGTGTAGATGTTACCCCTACCCTGGGTTTATAAGAACAGCGCAACTCATTGTGTTTATTACGATGAAAACCCTACGTTCTGTTGTGTCGTTTTATCTGTTTGTTTTCTCCCGCGTGCGCTCGATCCGGTGCGAATCGGCTCTCCGGCTGCTCCGTAGACACAGAGGTGTTATTGCATAAATATTAATTAGCTGCCCCTGCGAGTTACACATTTGTACCCTGAAGTGGCAGTTTAAGTTTCCTCTCCCTCAAGAGTCATGCTCTGCTAATTCTCACCTACAGCTTCGCTGTAAACAACTCGTTACACTATAATTAAAAAGCTGATTAGTTCAGGGCCAGAAAATTGCTATTTAAAGGTCACTGCAGGGTTCTCATTAATGTTTTATATTGAATGAGCATGTACGGAACAGCTTGTATGAACAACGAAGCCATGGATTGTTCAGCAATCGGTGGGAAGAAGCTGCCTCTGGCGCTGTTATCGCTTCCCCCCGGTAATTCTCCCAATCGCACCACCAGGAAGTTGTCCGCGTGAAATCAGTAGCCGCAGGCCACCTTTCACTGGGGAAAAAAGAAATCCTCTGTCTTAGTGGCAAAGGTGACTTAACCAAACTGAAATATTTAACTATACAAAGAGGATCAACTCAGCTCTTCTCGCAGGTGAAGCTCATCGGGATTGAACCTTCATAATGTCTAGTAAAGTTGACAGGATTACATAGATAATTCACCAGTCCTAACTCACCAGTCTTTAGTGAATAAACCTCCCCCATGGCTACCTTCAGAATCAAGGTGTACAACCCAGCCTGATGGCCTGTTGGTTATATATTTCCTGGGCTGGATTAACCACGGAGCACACAGAGCAATTACTCCAAGGCCCCAGTTCTGTGAGAGGCCCGTACCGCTCAATTGTATACCTAGGAGCATTATGGCTCCGGCAAAATGGAGTCCCCCCCCCGCAGGATGCAGGCAGGAAGTCCCACTGATGTCAGTGGGCGGTCCCACTGATGTTGGTGGGCGGTCTTGGTGACATCACATGACACACCGCAGTTAAAGGAGGATTTCCGGTCATCTCCGCTCCCTCAAGCAGTACTTCTCCCAGAGACTTCGGGCGCAACCTGGAGAGTTCCCATGTACGCCCATGCGGAGCAGCACTGGCAATGATGCTCCCTCACTGTCACCGAGCGCCAGTAAGTGATGTCATTTCCGTGCACGCAGCGCAGTGAGGCCATATCCTGCACGCACTGTGGCTTGTGGCCCAATGCATTGTTAATTATTCTTTTCACTGACGCTTTAACAAGAAGTATTACTAATTATCATTTTTATTAAAAAAAAAAATACTCTGACTGCAGGGATAGGAGATACTGTACGAAACAAAAAGGGCAGCCATGTGTGTGAATGTAACAACGTACCAGTCACATCATGACGAATGCATCTGCGGAAATTCCGATGGGGCAACAAAGTATAATCCACAGGGGTTTGCAGGGAGATGGGATTTTTTTCACCCCATTTTACACACATGGGCAGGCACTGAGAGATTTGATCAAAGTTCGATGATCAATCTAAAGGAGTCCAATCTGTGTAAACGGGGTGAAGGCCTCTGAAGCAGGCTTTGAAAAAAGTACTTATTTTTAAATTTTTTATAACAAAAAAGTATTATTGTGCGGATCTGTGTGCCGATAGGCGCAGTGTGATCTCCTTCTTCCTTTCTGTCTGACTTGCTTTCTTAATTGGAGTGGAATCTGCCTGCGTGTCTAAGTAGCAGACAGTATTGATTCATTGACAAAAAGACCTTGAGATATTTTGTTTTCCTTCTTGAAATAGCACAGAATTATTTTTAAGTAATTAGCTGGCATCGGCCGGTTCTGTCATCTTTCCATACAGTTCCAATAAACGAAGCAGCATTAAAATATATTAAAAAAAAATAATAATGAAATTATCTAAGGAACTATTGCTACCAAGGTGTGCTGTGCGAAGGTAAATGTCCCATTTCAAGATTCAAACGCACCTAACTTCTTTACCAGTGAGAGCCACCATTTAACTACCAGTTAAAGGGTTCAGATGTCTGTTTTGCTCCCAGTTACATTACTGGTATGAGTGATGGAAGCTGATCTATTCCATTGGGCTTCAAATGGAACCTGTCTGATGGAGATGAGCTGATAAAATATGTTGGCTGTACTCTGAACCTACCTCTCTTTTGAGGCTTTGAAACCAACCAACTATGGTCCATGTTTCTAAAGGTTGATGGATGCCTTGATCTTCCACGTAGAGAGTTTCTTATTAACCCCTTAAGGACAATGGGCGGTCCCTAAACCCATTGAAAAAAATGTATTTTGAGCCCGTACATGTACGGACTTTGTCATTAAGGGGTTAAAATCCTCTTCAAAGTTTTCCCAATAATTTAGATGTGTGTAGTTGTTTATTCCAGCCATACGGGTAGTTTAGATAAAACCCACAGCAAGCTATTCCTCAGTACTGGTGAGTTGGAACACAAGACCGGTCACTATGAACCTCAAGGGATATTTTCCACTATTTGTGTTACAGCTTGGTATATGCGTCCTTCCTTCACACAACCAGAGTGTCATGCCACCCTGTTCTGAAGCCCTTTGCCCACCCCGACATAGCGAGATCTGACCGGTCTTCCATCCCTTCCTTCGCACAGCACTATCTGGCAGGTCCTCCCTGACTCCTAGCACACAACACCATAAGTCAGAGCCTTAGTGTGAATGTTCAATCAAGCTGGATGGGGCATTAATACAATTATACTGCACTTTGCTTTAAAGTCTACCCCGTGTGGCCAACACAGTGTGTCATATAAGTTCCTACGTGAATTCTAGGCATTCTAGATTATATAGACTTTTATTCTAACACTTTCTGACTGTAATAATTGAATGCGGTCTGCAACAACAATATTGGGTTACCTGTCCCTGCTGTGTTTGTGAAAAAAATTGAATTCATTATTAATAAATATATGTTTCTTTCAATTGAATATAATGTTTTTTGGGGGGCTAGATAGGATTTTTATTGATACAGTAAAATCAATGTTAATGCCATGTGAGTCTGCAATGTAGCTGTGGGGCACTTTCTGGCTGACATTAGCCATATACATGCTGTAGAATTGCATTATTTTTCTAGAATACAGTTAAGAAGTGTAGAATTGCATTATTTTTCTAGAATACAGTTAAGAAGAAAAAAAATCAGGATTTATATAGTGATAAACTTCGGTTCTGTTAGCATACAAAAAAAAATGCAAATTGCAATAAATATTAGAGCAGAGTTTCTCAACACAAAAAAAAAAAAATTGGTGTCAATGTAAAGAAATCCATCAGTGAATTACCTTTAAAAATGTCAATAATTCTATTTTTTAAGAATGATACTAATATCAGACATAAATGGAAAACAACATCGCAAAATATCTTGTTACATTACTGGATATACCAAAACTTTTATTGGATTGTATCATTAGATTGATTTTACAGTGATCTGGATAATCTAGAAGTCATTCTCTTGAAATCCACTAGATGGAGCTATTGCACCAAGTATTTTAAGGTGATCTCTACCCATTGCGCATGGAGAGCGCATCATGTACTCTTATTCCTTCGCCCTGGAGAATTAACCGGAACATATTATTAATTGTACTAATCTAGCAGAGCATCTTTCAAGGGGACGGGGGATCCAATCCGGTGATAAGCCCTCTGAGCATCTTTTAGCAACTTTTTGTATGACACAATTAATCTTCTAGACTATTGACACAAATTGAACATTGTAGAGCTCCGAGCTAGAGAAGAAGGCTCAATGTAAACTTTTTTTCAACTTTAAAAAAAACCCCTAATTTTATAGATGTGACACAACAGTTTTCTTATCTTAATGAAAGAAATGAAGCACATTTAGGAGAGATAATGTCCCAAATGAACAACTAAAGCAACCTTTAATGAGATTGGAAATAACTTTAAATTCATCGGAAAGTACATACGATCTTAGATAAATATGATAATTTTGCCAAAATTAATGCAGGTGGGATAAATTCTTTGTTTCACCCCTAAAGTAAGTGCGGGTTTACATTGGTCTTCCATACCAGGCTTCTTTTTTGGTACTAGATACACTTTTTTTTGCAATTCAGTGCTTTATGGAAGATTTTCCAAGCCCCAGCCTTGTTACTTTTCACAGCCCCAGAATGAGCAGGAACTCTATAAATGAGCGAGGCTTGGCCCACCAAAAAGAATTCTGGACATAACTACATCTGCTGAGCTGTAGAAGCATTGAAACATGGTCATTCTGTCCTATTGCCTTTCATGATATTTGTCCTACTTTTTTTTTTCACGTAAAACTGGCAATGGGGAAAGAACACAACAGCATTTTAGAATTACCATTTCCTCAAAAAAAGATGGACGTCTGAAGACTTCTGGGCAGATTTTCGGGTTCTGAGCACACAAGGAATAAACATGTGAATCCCCTCCATCTAGATTGCGTCTGACAATTTCTGCACGGTTGCGACATAGGGCACGGACCCCTTCAGTTGATCACAGATGTGCGCTCGGACAATTAATCGTATAACGAGCTCCAGGAAGAACGATGTTGGTGGTGGAACCAACCATATAATGAAAGCCTCCAGATAATTTCATGACCTACCAGGCTTCCAGGTTCAAATCCGTCCATTGGTGCTAGAATTTAATAGAAGTTACTTTTTTTTTTTTGTGCGTTGCTTTATTTCTAGACTAATTGCTGCATTCACTACCTATTCACTGAACAGTTGGTCCTCCTTTCTTTTAATCAGCATGATACAGAACTTAATTGGAATCTTTCATGGGCTGCTGACAAATACAGTTGAATAAATCTGGAAAGGAATACGTTAAGGATTCATAATCAGTCTTATCAGCTGTTTGAAAGGCGTTTGTAGCTCTCCTGTCTTTAATTAATAGATAAAGTCTTAGGGTATTATGTTAGCTAAAATCCCCGTAGGCTTGGGGTAAAACAGATGCAAGCGGATTCCGCGTTCCTTTGGTGCAGAATTATCACGATGACCCTCGAACGTTGTATCATTGGTTGAAACTTTGCGTCAGGACTCGACCATTATTCTATGATCTGGTCCAGAAGTCTTCAACTATTTCTCAACTAGACACAACTTTAACACAACCCGGCGATTATTAAACGTTATTTAGTGTCGAAGTTCAGAAAGAAACAAGTATAAGGAAAAAGGACGCCGAAACGTCTAACCGCATCTCACGGTACAGCGTCTGTTCCATATCAAAGGAATACATATCACTTACTCAACCCCTAGGGTATCTTTAACAGACAGAAATTATATGGTGTTATTGGAACCGGAATATCATTTTACACAAGTAAAGTAAACTCAAGTTCTAACAATAGGTTCACATAGAAAAATAGAATTTATCAGCAGATAAGACACCTCTAGTCCAATAAAGACCATCATCTTAATCTGTTCTTGGTCTCGTCATAGATTCAGGAGCCATGTGCCTATCCCATGCATGTTTCAATGCCCTCACTGTACTAGCCTCTGCCCCTCTCTGCTGGGAGGCTGTTCCACTTATCCATCACTGTATATTACATTCAAGGTTCGGGGCCTCAAGTTTTAGATCATGGCCCCTTGCCCTAGCATTTCTCCGCTTTTCAAACAAACTTCTCTGTAAAAAAATAAATCCCTTTATGTACTTAAGCGTTTCTATCACATGGCCCCTTTCTCTTTTCTCACCCCTCAGCTATACAAGGGAGAGAAAGAAAGATGCTGACAGCGCTGTGACAAGAAGGTGAGGACGCGGCAGAGAGAAGACAACTTGTAAACTCTTTGTAAAACAAAACTTAAGAATAGCAATTCCGTCGCTCTTATTATCCGGCCCAAACTTTGCCTTCCCTGCATCGTTTTCATTTAGTTGACTCATCTGTCTGCTTTTAACCTCAATATGAACCTCAAAGTGAAGGGCAGGAGCAGATCTTTCTGAAGCAGAAATTATCGCATGTATTAGACATTATGTGCTATAGTGCATGAACAAGATGTGCTCCTCTCCGGTGAATTCAGAATTCAGTGACAGTGAAAACAGACTGTACCACGTACATCATCACCGAAGGATGTATTTTTAAAGGTAACTGAATGAGTTGATATCTTAGAAATTCACGTATTTCCTTGGTTTCTAACCGCACGCTTAAGATGCCATAGGTCTAAGCCATGTTTGTTTGGGGAGTCTCTAAAAGTAGCTGAACGTCGGGCAGTCACAGAGCCCTTGCAGCATTTGACCAAGGATGGACCCTTGGTCAACAATGACTACGGAGAGTTTAGGAAAGAAGGTTTTCTGCCTATAACATTTACAACTTCTCTTGGGGAAAACGGAACTGAGGGCAAACCGGCACTTAAGTCATGAAAGAAGGCCAAAGGGTAGTGGCAGGTTGAGTATGTTCAATGTCCAGAAACAAGCCAAGGTCACAGAAGAGGTC
Source organism: Spea multiplicata (assembly GCA_009364415.1). Classification (NCBI taxonomy): domain Eukaryota; kingdom Metazoa; phylum Chordata; class Amphibia; order Anura; family Pelobatidae; genus Spea; species Spea multiplicata. The sequence continues at coordinate 3,979,244 of VKOC01000009.1, forward strand.
ACAACAGGTTATGTCTGCGGAGATGCGGATAAAAGATAAAAAGATAGAAGATGAAGAACAAGAAGATGCGGAAGCAGAAGTGGTCAGCACAGAAGGTAGGGAACCATTTAGAGAGTGTGAGAGAGAGAGCGTGAAAGAGAATGAGAGTGTGAGAGAGTGAATGAGAGTTAATGTGGACCAAATGAACCACATGGTCACAGAACATGACCTGTCTAATATCAAAGCCATGGAAATTGTGCAACAAATTAATGATTTTGCAATACTCTCATGAAAATTATTTCAAGCATCACCCAGAAACTTCGAAGAATCATCTCAGATACAAGGATTCTTTTTCAAGTCTGATCTTTCCAGATCTTTACATACAGCTTCAAGTGATCTTGATGCGTGGGACTGAGTGGGATGTTCCGTGCGTCAAAGAAACTCAACTTTATCTCCCTTTTGATAAATGTCTTCAATCTCCTTTTTATAAAGGATTCTATTATTGTTGTTGTTTATGACGATGATCTCTTTATATATCTCAGGCGACTGCGTATCATTGGGAATTAAAGTTTCTCATTGGCCCTTTTCAGTCAACAATTTGAAAAGCTTCTAACCCCAGATCTTTTCAACTCTCAAGTAAAACGTTCTGGCTGCTTCTACCAAACTTCCCAACACGGGAAATGTATTCTATGTCGGTTTCGGGTATTATATACGATGATTGCGAAATTCTTGAGGTCTTATTTAATTATAGCAATTGCTATCCACTGAAAGAGCTCTGGATATGATCCATTCAGCTCATCAAGTCTGTAGAGACTCGGACCTTAATCAGTCCTTGGTCTTTTCTTAGATTCAAGATAGCAGCAAAGAAATTCCGTCACCATATTAGCTTCTACCACATCTGCTGGGTGGCTTATCCAGTACCCACACTAAAGTATAGCTTCCTTACATTACAGCTAATAACCTAGTTTTGGTTATAGAAGATCCAGCCCAGGCTGTGCAAATTCAGCATATTCTGGCCATGGAAACCTATTCTAGACATCAAAAAGTGATCATAATTCCTTAAAGGGATGGGTGTTAAATTGGCTGAAAATACTTAAATACGAGAGAGTGTGCTTTGTGAACGCGGAGCGTGACAAATTCCTGTAGAGGAAGGCATTATGAGAGATATGGTTTAAGATTAAAGTGAGCCGTACGGGTCAATAAACTGAACAGATCTGACATCACATTGTGATTTCTGCAATATCCAGATATCCGCACTTAACATAATAGAAAATGAAACATTTTCTATCTCATCATAAATAACCCAAACTGTGTGTTTTAAAACACGGCTAATGCGGGGAAAGCGAATCTTGGGGTAATATGTAAAGCTGCCCACCAAGAAGCTTTGAAAGTCAAATTCTTCTTCTTCCCTGCATTTATTTATCACGAGAAAGATTTCTAGTAGTGTAGGTGAAATATGATATCATTCTGAGCTTTTCTGGAGAGCCGTTTGGCCATGCGTTTTGCATAATGTTTGTAAAAATATTCAGACCCATATTTTAAATGTTGCATCCAACAAAAGTCACACAATCCACTACTCTTGGAAAGTAGAAATAGAGTTTATACAGACGGGAGAAATCTTTCCTCCTTCTCTAGAAGAGCAAATTGTACATGATGATGATGATGATGACAACAGAGAGACCCACGTGTTTCCGCGGGAAGATACAACGCAATTTAATATCCTGTTGTTATTGGATGGGGATTCTATTGCGTTCCGACGCCGGTTTCTATCCCTTAGAGATGGAATTTTATGATTTAGGTCAAAAAAGAATTGAAAGAAGAAGCAGTGGAAGGAGTGACAGGAGACAGAACGTTGTGGTTATGGTTGAAAATTCAGAGGAACGGTCTTGTGGGGTACCACATTGTTAATACAGTGTGTTTTAAATTAAAAATTATGGATCACAAAGAGTTTTATGTTTTTGGAACAGAAAAAAATGGGCAGACTGGGCCAAATAGTTCTTATCTGCCAACAAATTCTATGTTTCTAAATGAAATAGGGATAGAAATATATAATCAAGATATTCCAGTTTATGGTCCCAAACTACTGACTTTCAGAGTATATTAAAACCTGTCCACTTACTACAGCTCTCTCAATTCTCTAAAATGTTCATAATATCCATAAAGATCATTTTACTTTCTTGGGGGGGGGGAATAAGAATTGCCCCAACCCTTAAGCAGTTTCTTACAGAACCAACCACCAAAGATCTGTCTTTTCCTTGTATTTATTGGTATTCTCTTTGGTAAATGCTGATCTCTGCTTGACGGTAATGTAACTAGATGGCCGGAAACTTATTGGCAATCACTGACTATTCAGGTTAATGATGACACCTACGTTTCTAGCCGTTTTGATGACGGAGTTTTCTGGATTGACTGGTTCCCAAGACCAAACAACTCCAGCTTGCACCGACGCTTCGGAATAAGTATATTTCATGATTTCGATGGCAGGTGTCTTTCAAGAGTAGCATTATGCATAGTAAGTAGGTTAATATCTGCTAGATCACACTTTAACGGCCCATGACAATGACATCCATTGGGTTTTTTTTTCTCCCTGTAGACCTAGAACTTCCAATATGTTACATTCTGACAATCTGTCTGCTTTAGGCTGTCACAAATCAGTGACGGGACATGCCACAGTTATTCTTCAGGAAACTTATTCTAAAATAAGTGAAAGCAGAACAGGTGGCATTTGCCATATTAATGTCAACTATATCCTAGGCTCCCTATCTGTAGCTCTTGGTTGCCGAAGTTAGTTAACTGAATTTTAGCAGTAAAACTGATCTTAAGTAGCCCCCTCCAAATTTTGCTGTTTGACTAAAGATAGACTTTTCAAAAGTCCAAACTTAAAAAAAAAATACTACTACTCTCTACCAATGTTCTTTCACAACATTTTTTTACTATTTTAAGGTAAAACGGCCTTTGGGGTGATCTTTTATGCCTCAAGTTCATATCTCAATGGGAACATGACCTTCTTCAGTCTGACCATTATAGTACGGACTTGAGCTTATATCTCAAAGACTTGGCCATGGAATTGGTGGGACCCACTGTGGTGGAGTAACCAGGAGAATACCGTAAGAAGAATCGATTGCTCGCAGTACAAGACCAATATGGAGGATTTCTAATTAATGTAGAATAGTTAGCATATTTTATGAACTAATTGATACTGTTCCATGAGATATATTCGTTTGAAAAGTGACAGGTCCTCTTTAAGGTATCGGCAGAAGGCCTCTCAGACACGATAATGAGGAGGACTTTTTTGTATAATATCTCAACCTGATAAACGTGAATTTCAGATGCCATTGATATGCGTCAGTTTTTAGCACCAGAGGGCTTTATCGCCTACGAATACATGAGAGGTTAATTGGCTTCAAGTTCCAGAGAGCAAACTGCATCTCATCTCCCCTTCAGGGAAGAATGCTTGGAATATAGAAACTAGGGAGAAATAGCGAGACTGTTTTACATTGTAAAGAAAATATTTCAAGGCGCAGCGGTATGGAAAGCAGTCCATTGGCACATGATTTATGATAGAGATATTGGAAATGTTTGGCTTCTTTCATCTACTGCTATTGATTATATGTAATCCCGCGACCCAAAGGAGAACATCTTTGGGGCCAATACAGCTTTAAAGTTCCAAACACTTTGAGCGAAGAAAAAAAAGAATGGTTTTGGTGTCTAATTAAAGAAAATGACTATGCTCGGAGAACACACTCAATAGATCTCATGTGAGTCAGAAAAAACAAAATTGTGCTATTCTAACCAACAATAATCATCACCTTTGCTTCTGATGGGACCTCGCTTTGCACTGCCGGTACTCCTACATCACTCTCCCTGCAGCTATTTCAGAAGCACTTAAACGTAAGGAGGGATAAAGCATTGTGAGCCGCATAAACGTGCTCTCCCCTGCATTGTTACATCGCTAACAGGAAGCCGATACAATCTTTCTGCTTATGATGTTCTTCCCGAATGCTGATGTAACGCTGTGCGTGACAACAGGGAAGCTATAGCCCAAGGGCAATAATGTCTATTCTATCGTGTGAAAAATTTAAGTAAGATCATTAGGGCTCTTTGTACAATGCGAAGTCTGCATTGTTCAACAGATACATCGAGGCACCCAGTTTAGTAGAGTTCTACGTGTCATTCATGGATGGGTCGGAAGCCATACAAAATGCATTGAAAGTATAATAGGTGTGAAACATAGCCCCTATATCCTATATGTAAATGTATACAGAAGAGGTCATAATCTTAAACTAGAGGGTCAGAGGCTTAGATGTAATGTGAGAACGTTTTACTTTTATGAGAAGGTGGTTGATAAGTGGAAAAGCCTCACAGCAGAAGTGGTAGAGGCTAATACAGTGAGGGAATGTAAACACGCAAGCTTGAATCTAATATGAGACCAAGGACTGAATGAGGCTTGAGTCTTTACAGCAGGAGAAACAGACAGAATAAGGGTTCTTATCTGCTGTCACATTCTATATTTCTATATGTGAATTTATACAACAATTTAGGAAAAGAATGTCAAAATTACCATGGAAATGGTAAAATTCATATTTTGTCAATTCACACAAATCTACAAAATCAAGACTAACCCCCCTACACACAAACAAAATTAACATAACTGAAGCAAAAAGCTCAGAATTTTCCTTTGAAAAATCTTGGGCTTTTTAAACTCAGACTTTCTCACAATCTCATCCACATTTTTACACTTTTTCATTCATGCTCTTGCTCACACTTCTGATGTCTTCCTACCTTCTCCACCGACGCGTTCCGTCTCTCGCAGCTCTGCTTTGTCTTTAGCATATTCTTGTTCTTCTCTCTTATGTCTTCCGTATTCTTTCTTCATCTGCATCTCTGCCGACATAACCTTCCCATGAACTTCCGCAAAAAATGCAAAATGGACAGGAAACAGAATTCTTTGTCCGAAAATTAAAGGGCCAAAAACTAACCAAAAAAATTGTCTGGATCATTTTTTGGCCCATTTAGTTTTAACACATATTCACAGCTGGTAAATGATGATATTCTTTTAAATATCATTTTTCATTTTTATCATTTTTGGAATAATATTGCACAATGATATTCCAAATATACTTTACTGGACAACGCACGGCTGTCACTTGAATATATTAGAATATCTGTCTTGGGGACCTAATCTTGGGGCCCATTGAGCCACAAAATTTGCTGTGTGAAATAATGACCTCAATATGTTGGGTATCCATAACAAACTTTTCTTTCTATGAGGTCTCTCGACAGTGAATGAGCTGCCATCTAACTGGTAACTGTATCTATCCATTCCGAGGTCATCAGCCAGTTGCACTTGCATTTTCCAACTGCGGAGAGCGAATACCTGTCTCGGTTTAGTCTCATTTATCATCGGAATTCTGACAGCTTGCAGTGTGTTTGTCTACGAAGAAGATTTCTCTATCCAAGCCGTATACTTCTCGTGCCGCAGAATCATTCATCTCCAGCCGAGAATCAACAAATATATAAGATATTGTGTGCGTGTCCAAGAGAGTGTGGCGGGTACATCTGTCTTTCAATGTGTGTAAAGTATGGGTGTGTGTGAATCAGAAACGTTGACTTGAATTAATGAATTAAGGCATGAAGATTGCTCAGTGGAAAGATGAAGCTCAGTTTATAAAAGGGCAGTAAGTTAAATTCCTTCCAACATGGCAACCATGACTGATTAGGTTCTTGCGCCGTCCTCTTCATTCATAATGGAAGAGCAGGTAATACAACGTATTTTATTTTCAATAAATAAACTTATATTGTTATCATTAAAAAAAAATTCCTATTGTTCATTGAAGTTTATATTTTTGTTAGTTGCTATGGTTATTAAAAAAAACCTAAAAAAAACATTAAATTATTAAAAATAATAATACAAGCCGCTGGATACACTCACTGGCTGGATATGCATGAGCATTAAGAAGTAGCCCGAGGACGCACATATACAGCTGTTGGCCGCACTTACGTCATCAGGCAAGTGACTGGGCTGCGTCGTCATCGCCAGTCGGCCTTGGCCATGTTAGTTGGAAGCTTGTAGAGCTCTCATTAGACCGATAAACCAGCTTCAGCACCTTGACCAGCTCCTTTTTGTATGAATGAAGGTCTGAATCTTGAGGGCACTGATCTTAAGCACAGCATCTTTAAGAGATGAGATACGCTACAGCTGTTCCTTCTCTAGATTGTTTCTTGCTAAATGGTCTTGTGTCAATGGATTTGCTGCTTTCTACTGTGAAAACTTTCTAAAATTGTCTTTTTGATTTGTACGTCGAATTAAGGAACGCGGCGCTTTTTAGTGACAGATTGTGAACGGAGGTGAGTAACTGCCTTGATTTGATTCAGAAGACAGCTTCTTAAGACAATTGGTCAAAAACCGTAAGAATATTCAGTTTCAACAACTCCAGGTTATCAGACGGCCTCATAGTTTTGGCGCCAAAAGAAAGAATCAAGTCAACTCACGTGGCCCAGTAATATGTCAGCCCAGAATGCTCAACCTGCACTAGCCAAACTTGTCCAAAATATATTTACAGAAATAGGATGACAAAAGATGTAACACAGAAAGGATTCAGTCATGATTTAAATTCTGCTTTGCTTTCTTGTTGCTCCAGACAGGCGCCCTGGTGGCAACGTGTGAAATTACAAGTAGAAAACCAACAAGCTTCAGTTGATGACCAAGCAGGTGATTGCCTCCCCACACCCTTGCCAGCCAACCCAATGGAATTAACACAGAGAATTTTAACGAGGGAAATATATTTTATGGAGCTACGAGAACTCACCAACCTCTAAACCTAGAACATTCCACGTTTGACATACTTATTGTCTCCTGGTTTCCACAAGATGACCTACGTTATGTTCCCACTAATGAGGTTGAAGGACTCAAAGAAGCTCTGAACTTGAGAAGGAACCAACATTAGTAGAACTTTGTTCTTCAGATCATTTTATTGAAATCCCAAGAAGGCAATTAGTAGTTATTCTTGGGGTAGTTTGACCTTTAGTGAATAGACCTCGACATTCTATAATGCTAGTGCTACAATGCCACATTATAGTTAAAAAAATATATATAATAGTAGTGTTCTATAGATAATTATTCTCCATTTACTTAATGGACACCATAAACAGACCATTCCCCATCAACGCTGTGTTTTGGAGAAAGAATCGTTCAGTTTTAGTAATAACATAAGTGAAAATGAAAAAAGCATAGTTGTTGCTGATGTTTCCCGTGACAAACCAGATGTTTTTGTCAGGTCAAAAAAAAAGCCTTTTCTTGTTTTGATCTTGTTTCTTGAAAGTCTGTTTATAGAATTCTTTGTATAGCCGCCAGTAGGTTTACTCCTCCACAAAATAATTTAAAATGCGTCAAATTAGGAACGATTTCTCTATTTCGCGGCAGAAATTTGATATAAAATCACTTGGCTTTGGTGTTTTTCTGGTCTTTGTTCTAGCAGTTCACTAATAGTAGATTCTTGGCGAAATTATCCGTTTCATTTGGTTAGCCGGTAGTTTATCAGCCAGTAGCCAAGTACTTTTAAAGAGTGATTAGGGAGGAGAATGCGCTATTCATTCATCCACGATTAATGTTTTCTGCATTTTTTTTTTTTTTCAATTCCGACAAGACGCTTCGGATTTTGCATGCACGCTATTTTTTTTTTCCTTTCCGCTTCAGTCAAGCCATTTTTTGAAAATCAAAACTTTTCATTCTGCCTCCAGCCATAATAAAGGAGTTATGAATTATATATGCTGAAAACCAATGAAAAATCTCTCATTTGGTTGTGATTAAAAATCTGGTTACTGCTGACAGAGAGTTCCCTCACTCGCGTGGAATTGCTTTCTTCATCATTATGCACGCCGCATTAGTAACATCATTCCTTATATTGTTGAGTGACAAAAGCCTTCCCATAAATAATTGTTTAATCATGTGAACTTTTGCCTCATTCATAACTTTCGCCAGGAACACTTAAATGCCATGTGACACAAAAAGAGGCACTGGTTTATTCATTTATTTTTTTCTGTGTTTTTTTTAGATGATAAAATGATAAAGAATGAAAGGACAGCTTTGCTAAGAGGTTTAGCATCACATACACTCATGGTGTGCGGCTGCACCTACGTTCCGCCTGCAGTTCCACATACAGCCAGCAGGGTGTCTAGATTGACAAGGCCTTTAGGTAGGACCCGAGTTGTATCCTTTCTGGACCTTCAAGCAGCCTAGTTTGGACGGGGTGTATTATGCACATTGAACATTGTCTACCATGTGATTGTTAGCCAAATGTTTTGCGACATTATGTTATTAGCAGGCCGGGGCTGGCAATCTGCATGCATGGGAACTCTCCGGGTTAAGCACCATTTCTCTAGGTTTTCGAGACACTACGAAGTAAGCAAGACCACCCACTGATGTCAACAGGTCCTCCTACCCTCATCCTACCCAACTTTCCAGGTATGGCCATCTCGCACACCAGGCAAATGCCCCATTGGCCGCTATCTGACATCACTCCATACTCATCTGCCGTTCCAGAGGCAGATCGGGTGCTGTAGTGCGTTGTCACCTGCTGGAAATGACCAGCAGCACCTGCGTAAGCATAAACACTTGACATGCATTCTCTCATATATCATCCTGAATCTGGCCCTGATTATTACTGTAGGCCACCAGCTCGTGTTTGCCCCCTGGTTCCAGCCCTACCCTGACCATTACTGCCCTGTGCAAAAAGCAGAGAATACGATCATAATGGCTTGCCAAGGACTAATGCAAGGTGTAAGCGTATACCAAATCCATAAGACAACTTTGAGTACGTCTAAAGACTGAGAGTCTATAAGAGATACCTGTCAATTTTACCATAGTGCGAGAGTGCGGGCGACAATTACGCTCCCCCACGTTTCTGAGCTCGGTCAAATAAATGGATGTTCCGAGGAGTAATGTTGGAGGTTTCCGTTTTGCTTGAGAGTAAGTACAAGAACAGCAGGAAATATCGGAGAGTTAATGCGTCGAGCATTGAGTTACGCGCGTCCCGTAGATAACTAGTAGGGAGGGCTGAAATCAATCTCTCTCCGCCGAGATATTACGTCTCCCCGGAGGAATGCGGCGGAATCATTGTCTCCTGGCCTCAACAGACAGACCGTGCTTAAAGATTAAAACTGATGTGTATTCGAGGGTT
>VKOC01000009.1:4034002-4105729 GCA_009364415.1 Spea multiplicata
GGGGGGGCGTCGGCGAAGTTAAAAATGCCGCCCCCCCCCCACCGACGCCGGCGGGGGGGCGGCATTTTAAACTTCGCCCCAGGCGGCGTTACGTTTTCGGCCGGCCCTGAGGGTGATCATTATATTAGGGGCAACACCACAAGCGTTAAGGTGGCAACATTTCAGTTTTGGAGCTAACATCTCATGGGTCAGTCGGTGAAACCAAAACTCATCTAACCTGTCTACAAAAATGTGCATGGTGAGGAAGCTGAGGTTTGTGTTCCCACTGATATAGGGCTCATTCCCTGCCCTGCCTGGGGTAAGATGCCACCTCCATGTGCGAGCATCCTTAAGAAACATAAAGTCTTGAAGACTAGTGGTGGACACAATATATTTTTTTTACAGTTTTATGAATTATATGTCATCGGAAACTGTTTTTTATGCTGTATTATTCATGTAACAAGAAAAAAACAACTTGGTCCTGAGTCAATAGACAGAATAGCCCTGAATATTTGGTGGTTAATTGTATACTCAGCTATAATCACAGGTCAATCTGGTTCACAAGGCAGCTCCGGTCTAATACATCCTTTTAATATGTGGTCGGACTTAAATCTTGTTCCCGTATCTATTTTGTTAGAGGTGAAAAAAACAGGATTCTTTATACTTTGCAATATCTTTTATTGATTCAACATAAAAGTGATAGAAAGCTGTTGTTGTGCAACCACGTTTAGGGCCACATAAGTCTCTTTTATATGACATAATCCCTAAAAAGAACCAGTTGCAAGGCTTCAGAAGTACAAAGGACCTCTACGACGTGCATAACTCAGAAACGTATATGTGTATTTTAGGGCCGGGAGATTTTATCCACACTTAACATATGAGGTGACTGTTTGGAATAATAGATATTAAATAAATATATATCTGTATCGGTTCAAGAGTTTTTAGCTGAAGTTGACACTTTTTATTGGACTAAGGAATGGACATTCTTAAATATGCAAAACATAATCAGAAATAAACAATGAGAACTAATTAGAATTGATAATCCATAAATTTGGCAGACCCAAAAATTAATTAAATAATGGAAGTAGACAGAACGCCTACGTTATTAATCAATAACAAACATGTAGACATGAAATATCTAAGCAAAACACAATAGTGAACCTTATACTATAGGATTCCAAAACATCAGACACACAACTCAACTATTACAAAAGTTATGGTGGGTAAAAGTGATGGAAAACCCTTCCACTTAAAATTAAGGGGTTAGTAGAAGCAGCATTATTATTAAACACTCATCTACAGACACCAGACAAGCCAGAAGACTTGTTTTTTCGAAACCGCTGTCCATGAGCGGTGATCTGGCTACTGCACCTCTTACCCGAGTTTTGCCTTAAGGCTGCCCTGTACAGCGAGCAATACTTTTCAAGGGTTTCCATGTATAAAAATGGATATAGAGCGCCAAAGGTGATCAATTGTTGACTTTATTTGCATTCGCCTACCCAGAATCCCTTGTGGTTGTGGCAGCACCATGAGATTTCTGAGGGAAAAAAGAAACCTTCTGGCTTGTCTGGTGTCTGTAGATTAGTTTAATAATAACTTCTTCTGGCTTGTCTGGTGTCTGTAGATTAGTTTAATAATACTTCTACTACCCCCTAAATTTTAAGTGGAAGGGTTTTCCATCACCTTTACCCACCATAAGTTTAGTAATGGTATTTTTTGTGCTACCCAAAGCCTCACATATTGTAGCTTCATGCTGATGAGACTTATTAAGGGCTGCTTGTGAGCCTGGAATAAGCAAATTGCTGCGTTCAGCTCTTCAGCCATACCTTCTGGCTTGGTCATTGTGGTAAAGCTGGACCCTGTAACTCTTCAGCCAGGCTGCATTTTCCTGGCTGGGGTGATGAAAGGCTAGTAGGGCTTGAAGGGAGCCATTGCACATAGCTTTCTGACTTGGATGAATAGTAAGGAAAGCTGGGCCCTGAGCCTTCTTGGTGTAAAATAAGATGTGTAAAAAGAGATTACAAAAACCGCATCTGGTTACTGTACCTCTTTACCTGAGTTTTGTCTAAAGGTTGTCTTGCACAGCAATTAGTTTCTTGGATTCCATGTATAAAGTAGTTATAGAGGTAAAAGATGATCGTTGTTGACCTTTTTTGCATGCATCTACCCAGAATCCCTTGTGGTTGTGGTAGCACCCTGAGATTTTTGAGGGAAAAACAAGTTTGTCTGTTGTCTGTTGATGAGTGTTTAAAAATGCTTCTACTACAACTTAATTGAAAACTCGACTTATATCCAATTGCGATGAAAGACTGCATGACTCACAGAAAATGTTCTGCAATAACCCTGCTTAAGTAAAAAGCCCTTCGCTTTTTGCCTGAACTGAAAGGACATGAAACTAAAATTCATTGTCTGAAAATAAAGACCAAAATGAAACAAAATATTTGTCTGAACTGTTTTTGGTCTAATAGTAAAGAATTGTAATGTTTGATGATTTTTTTTTTTAAAATGAGTTGCCTGATCTCTGAGCAACCTGGGAAAAATAGCCTCTTTTGTGAAAGGAATGATGCTATAAGAACCTTCTAATGGAACGGAAGTCATGTTTTTTGCTGGTTCTGGTGGCTTTGGGTCAGCTCGAGTTCACATTCCTACCAATATACTGAACCCAGCGTTTGGTTCAAACCTAAACTGGGCTGTCGAGTCCTAGACTCATTGTAGGGTCCCACAAATCATTCCACTATTAGTCTTGAAAATAACCGTATAAACGTTTTGGTGATTAAAAGTGTAAAGCTTGAATGAATCAACCCAAGTATCCATGACCATGATAATTCCACTGTTCTACCTGAGACCCGAGAAAAGTCTGTATCCAGAACACACACACACAGCAGTTTGACTCTCAATCAATACAGGAGATTAGATAGATGGATAGATAGATAGATAGATAGATAGATAGATAACCAGTCCATCTAGTTTCATATCTATGTCAAATAAGGTTCTCCAAAACCATTTGATTTTGTGAGCGTAAACTTCCTTCCTTTCGAATTACGCCTTGCACCAATTATACTTTAGATACTTAACAAAAGCTCTAGAATTGTTGTCTTTCTTTCAGTCGTTACCTGTCTCACATACAAAGCAGCAGTAACCTCTCTTTATCTGCAAATTAGAAGTAGTCAACTATAAAATTACTTAATTATTTGCCAGAAATGACTTTTCAATAAGTTCAGACATCAATCACAGCTTCATTAGCTTCTATTAGTGAGTAGCGTTGATTTCCCTGGCGTGGATCCATCATCATCCTGCGTTGTATGCCATACCAGCAGATGGGTTGGAAGTTGGAATATTCCAGTCTTTGATTATCACATGCAGCCAAGGTCACAAATACCAGTGTTTTTCAGCTACCATTTTTTATGATTATTTAGTTTATTTTAATCCAAGCCCTTTTGGCCTATAGTGTAGATAGATTAAAAGGTGACGCAGGCTGAGCACAAGAGAGAGATGGGCAAAGCATGGATAAAATAATCAAAGCATGGTGTGTGGGAAGGAGTGTGAAAAGTTATAGAAACTTATGGTAAGCGTGATAATTTGGTAAGACTACTGACGTAGGCAAAGCCACCGGCGTGACATCCACCGCATGGTGGGCACACTGCTTGCCACTCACCAGAGACTCAGCCCACTGTGAGTTGTGCACTTAGCTACTAGTACCACCCGAATAAGCCGTACCTCAGACAGCTAACATCCAGACTCATGGTGGCCCCCAGGGACCCCCGCCAGCCCTGATCTGTCCAAATCAGCAGATTTATCCAAATAGGTCTGAGGTCAGAGAAGCTCTCCTTTTTATAAACGTCCCGTGAATCCTGCTCATAAGTTTCTTCTCATGTGTAATTCCTTCTGCCCGGTCCACAGTAACCTGAACCCTGGACGCTGTGTCTGTTAATGATATTCTATGCCCAGTCAAGCAGTGTCTTCATTAGTACTAAATCATGGGTTGTGATCTAAACTCTAATGCCCAAAGACCCCTATCCTGAACCTATCACTCCGTATCTTAATGAGTTCCCATGAGCTTGAGCGTCCCTGTTAATGCTAACCTCCTGAGCTTACACATTAAACACTAAAATGCCCTAAAGTGTTAATTTTACCTGGAAATTATGAAGATACAGTGGGGCAGCCCGGCCTACCTAACCTGCTCTCTACACCGTCTATTCTTCTGTGTATACTGTAATGTATGTTGCTCTAATAACTGGCTACATATATTTAATGACCATTCCATGCAGCTCTTTAATTTAATTCTTAGTTCCATTGCTGTTCTTACACACCTGTGACACTTTGGTTTTATGGGGTGGCAAAAAGAGCAGGATTTTTATGTGACTTCTTAACCTATTGATATCCATTCATGTAACCGAGAATACAATTTTATTTATACAACATAATGTTTAACCGCGTTTCTTGCTGTTTCCATACACATAGTCATGACTTTTAGGGCTGTAGAACCCTGCGATACCCTCATACCCAGCCAACATTCTGAGCTCCTAGAAAAGAGGGGCATCGAGGGAGGGAAGAGGGGCATCGGGGGAGAAGAGGGGCATCGGGGGAGGGAAGAGGGGTATCAGGGGTTTAATGACCTTCTTATAGGTTTAAGATCATCTTATACATTTGTTCAGGGTATACGAGCATCATTCAGATTGAATTCTGGGTATCTCACCGTGTATCAGAGGATATCTAATGAATTAACATTTGTAACACCTTATAAACTAAGGGTAATAAATGAGGTTTAGAGGGAAGTCTACTCAGGGAAGGCTCCCAAGAGGGGGCAGAAAGGTTATTGCCCACTGGGCTGGAGGTCAGGTCTAGGCTGGAGGGTCTAGAGAATTTTGTTAAACAATTACCAGGGTTATATCAACTAAAAACGTCCATTATGGTTCAAGTGTTGTCCTGTAACGAGCTTCAGCTATTTCCTCATTTTATCATCTCTAGCGTAGCGTAGGATTAAAAAAGGAGTCAAAAGTTGAATTCTCTTTTTAGTGAATACACCCCAAAATCTTCCAAAAAATACAAAATCCTTTTACTAAAAATAAAAATACTTCCTACCTTTTCTATGTATTTAGAAAGAATTTGTGTGCGCCCTTAAGGACCATTGCCATTTTGTTTTGCAGTTCTAAAGCCATATGTAATGTATTACATTTTTAAACTATTTTTGTGGAATTTTTTTTTTAAAACTTCTACTTTGTATCTATATAGAATTGGCTGTGCAGTAGTAAAGTTCTGAACCTTGTTTCCCGGCTCCTGAAGAAATCTGCACCGTTTAATTGTTTTTCGTGTATTTTATGTTTATTTTGTTTTGTTTTCCTTTAAGTAATACCCAATAAATAAAATGCATACAGCGAGCGCGGCTCATTAACAAGTGTTTTTTGTTTTTTTTTTTGCATCATTCTTCATGATCTTATAGCTATAGAAAGGATTCAGGGGCTTTAACTGTTGCGGCGGAAGATTGCAGTGTGATAAGCGCCTGGGGAAGAGCTTTAAATCTGGAACAGTTCTTCTCATTTCTGCAGGATCACCCGGCAAAAAGTGTTTCAAACAAACAGCTCCTCTCGACGTGCCTTCAGAAGAACCCACAACCCTGTAAACAAGTCATTCAAAATCAATAACCACGTCCAGTGTCTGAAAATAGCTTTTATTTATACAGTAACATTTTTTTTCTCTTCCATAAATTTACAATGTGTTGTGTATAAGCTGGTTCTTTTGTTTTGCCTTCTTTAAGCTGAGAACCACGCGTGTATCTAGAAAGGGTAGAGAAATGCAGCATTGGAATGAGAGTAGGTCCTGTCCACCCAGAGGCTTGTGCTGCACCATACCTCCCGATAGTCCCGGTTTTCCCAGGACAGTCCGGAACAAAAAATGGACAGCAGTAAGGATCATGAGCTGGTTAGGGATATCATCTGATCTCCCCTGACTAGCACAGGGGGCTGTCAAATCAACAGAGGTCTGTGGCTTAGCAGCTCCATCATGGCCACCTTGTGATGGTTTGCAGCTGAGCACCGCAACGAGGCTCTTAAGGTTGGCGGGTGACCACGCCTCCAGCTCCACCCACTTATGGTGTGGCCTCATCCCTCTCCGCCTCTTGGCAAACCCACCAAGACAGGTGTGCCAAGTTGGGCACCTGACATTTTGGGGGCTATGCCACTTGGATGGCATCATCCCTACAGTCTCTTGAAGTCACAGATAAAATATAGGTTGTTCCCATTAAAAATATACTATTCTTGTACATGGATGGGTTTCCATTGGCAAAATAACAGATTTCGAAATCAAAATTCCATAGAACGCTGGATTTTGAGATCTTCGTTTTTGTTAACAGGCTAACTTTCCTGCGGAATTCAACCTTCTAAAAGAGGAATGTGTCATAAATAACGAAAAAACTGACATTAAAAATGTATGTGTTGCATTAAAATGTTCGATACGCCGGTCTGCTTGTAGTAAACTTTATGGTTTGGGTATTTTGGGCATTCCCCTGGGCCCCTTCTTTTTTCCTGTTTTCTATTCCAAAATGTTACAAATTTTTTTTTAAAAAAAAGCTGGCGAAGGGATCTGTTGAATTTTGGAACCTTTTCTCTTTTTCAGAAGAAAAGCTAGGGAATATAATGGCAAGTAGCATAAGAAATATAATGTATCAAATAGTTAAAAACTGTATGTTGAAATGTTATCAGAAATAGTTGTTTTTTTTTTATATTCCCTATCACTTAATATTATTACTTTTAGTTGCCAGATCTGCGTTGAGAAGGCTATCTTTAATCACATATAATAAATTGGTCGGCTGCTTTTATATACATTGCACGAGGAACCAGTTTTGCCTGCACTTTTTCTCTGGAAGAGCTTCTTCAAAACTTTTAGAACAGGAAGCTCTTATAAGAACTAACAGGAAGTTGAGAGTGCAAATTAAAATGAATCCTCCAAAAACCCAGAAAAATAATTCAGGATTTTTTGTTCTATGTTAAAATAAAAAATATTTTTACATATATATTTAGGGAATAGTTTATTCATATCTCTCTCTCTCTCTATATATGTATATTTTATTTTTTTAATTATTATTTATTTATTTTTAAAACTTGTATTTAGGGTAATTGTGGTGTTGAAGATCCTGCATCACCATTGTTGGGCTAAAAATATTTTTTTGGGGGGGCATAATCACAAAAAAACATTACAGGCCATGGAGTTTCTTTCTTTCTTTCACAAAGAAAAACCGAACATGGCATCGTGCGTTGAGGCGTAGCGCTGACCGCTCCAATACAGACTACAGACTTCTCTATGGCGGAGAGATATTGTGGTTACACTCACGTTGGATCTCTTCCATTTAATTACGGTTACACAAAGGCAATTTCTTCACTGCAACATTATATGAAGAGGCACGATTCCAATATACCATCTCTGAGTTTGACAAATTAATTAACTTGTCACCAGTTATCATGCAATCTCTACCACACAAGGTGGAGGAGATGCTCCTCTTCAATTCACTCATCTACTACCACCGGCCATCGCAATTAACGATCATGCGTTTTTTTTTTGTAATACATGTGACAGTGAAATAATTAATTCTTGACCTCAGTTCTCTGTTATTTCCTTTTTCTTTAAAGTAACCAGTTTGGTTCTCAACCCTTAATGGTTATACTGGTAGTTGTAGTTAAAGGTGTTATCTTACAAATGAATGATTGGGTTGTTGGACGTTGTAGCCGGAGCTGTAAAGGATACACGAGGATCAGGTAATTTGAAACCTTCGCTTGGCAGTGGGCTATAAATCTTTTTATCTCAGCCTTTCAGATGGCGATGGAAGTTGTAATCCAGTCGGATGCTAATTCATTGTTCAACCTTATTATGTAAAAAAAAAAATGTAATAAAATGTTAGCCAATACTAAAGTCTTCAATTGGAGGTCAACTGGTCCAACGGGGTCATCAATTATTTTTGTTTGGCTGCTAGTCTGCCTGCAAACTACAGAGCCTCGGTAGCCCTTATTATTATACTAGGGAATTTAGGACCTCAGAGGTCTGTTCTGGCGATGATTCCATCTGAAGAAGAGACCTCTGAGGTCCTGAAAGCTTAAAGCTTATGTAACAAAACAAGTTTTTCTATGTTGGCCCGATAAGAAATGCTGGCCCGATAAGAAATGCTCTAATACGGCAATATCTATTTTTCTTACTTTGGAGGCTCTGTGAATCAAGGCTGATTACCGGATCTGGAGCGTGATGTTCGGTTGCATCCACTCCCTAGGTTTGGATCTGAATGATAAAATTTGTGTACCTAAAATGACTTGAAAAATATCTATGCTAAATCTGTTAAGAGTTTAATGGTATTTATATCCTTTACAAATATAGAGTCATTTTAACTATTAAAAAAATAAATAGGTTTTTTTTCGGTCACCTTTACACATTTGTTTAGGGTATACGTGCGTCATTCCGAATAAATTTAGGGTATCTCACAATGTATCACAGTATATATAACCAATTAACTTCTGTATCAACCTATAAACTTAGGATAATAATGAGTTTTAGAGCAAAGTTTACCCAGACGTGGCTACCAAGAAAGTTAATGTTCCCAGGGTTGTGTTGTTTTGAAGAACATTGCATTTTTTTATATTTTCTCACGGTGTTCAAGACCTATTTTTCTTAGTTCTCAGCTATCTTCGTGGTGCTGAATTTTCATTACTACTTAACATTATGATAGTAGGGTCCTGAATGGACTGGACATGGAACCATGAGGTGCACGTCATCTCGTTCCCAATGGAATTGTCTAGGTTTCCAACTCCATATTGGTTTTCGGCCAATTCGAGGGACAGCTTACCTCTACATCCACTGCTTCATGGTCACAGACATTGGAAGATAATACCTGCCACATTATCGTTATTCGTCTGGTTATGCAAACATTTATATTTGTGTATTGTTGCCATAGAAGGGTCCCTTACTTCCGAAGATGGAACCTCTGAGGCCTACATCTGTCGAATGTTCACCGACTAATACATATCACACATTCTGAAGACTTTTCGCTTGGCAACAAATTATTTAGGGGGATCCTTTAACAAAGATTCATAATACCAAAGGAAATGTGTCACCTGTCTTAGTAACAAATTAAGATGTAGTATTCCGTTTTTGTAGCAAATAAAACCATTTCAAAATAATATAAATAATTTGACACATTCTTGTAGTTTTTCATTGTTCCCAAAAGCCTAGAATTCAACACATATAAATCTATGATATATATATATGATATATTGTAAAGGATCTTATCAGTTAGGTCTAGCCAGATACCCTTTCTTTTGGCTTTTTCCCGTGTTGCAAGTAACAGGTGACTGGACTATACAAGCTGTGTTGGAGAAGAAACGCCAGTCCTTTACCATGTTCCATCACTTCTGTTGTATTTAATGTAAAGCCCATCATCATATAACTGGGTCCTTCCACCTACCATCATGCCCCAGGTACTTCCCAGGGTAGGCCACCTGGAGCTCTCTCTCGTCTAGGGAGTGGCTTTTGAGTGACAGGTAGATGTGATAACCTTAAATTAGGAGTAGACCGGGAAGAGCGTAGGGAGTGAGTATGGCCAATCGCCACTCCCTTGTATAGAGAGAAAAGAAAGCAACCCAAAGCAGCGTTTTTCCCCAGAAACATTGGGACAAACCCAGAAGGTTCCCAGGTATGGCCTCCATAAACATAGTTCCCATATAATAAACAAACTACTGTATATTACTGTGTACTCTGCAGATTCTGTTTCTTAATATTTTTGGGGCACTAACCGAGAGGAATTAAGAATCATCTTATTTAAGCCTAAGTGGATAAAAGGATTATCCGTCCCATCTATGTTCGAGCGGAGACATCTTTAAAAATCTGTCTCTCGTGGCCTTTGAGAACCGAGCCAATGGTCTGTAACAATGTAACTCAAAGCGCATGGAATCATTGCATGCCTTCAAAACTGCATTATTAATTTATGCGTTCATTTAGCAAAAATGTAAACAGTATCATTGATACAATGTTAGCCTTTATCAAAGGTGTGTTTGGTTGTATATATATATATATATATATATATATTATATATATATATATATATATTATATATATATATATATATATACAAACACACTGGACGCTTATAAAAGCCCTCAGGAGATTTGGCATTAACACAATTGCTAGCCAAACAAAAGTAAACAATATCTGGGAAATGTGTAATAAATACTTGCTCTGTGTATTATCCTATACATCTTAGAACTACTTTGTTCTTGTAGTATTTCAATTTGCTTTCTTAATTTAATCCATATGGTGTAACTCAGTATGCATTTATCTCCATAAAATATGAAACTATGCATATATATGAATGGTATAGTCATCAATATTCATATATAATGTATAGCTATAAACCTGCTTTATTAAATTATGTGCGTTCGTCACCAGCGTTCTCTCTGCATTGTTCAAACAAGTTCTCTGCCCCCCCCCCCCCCCCCGATGTGTCAACTTAATCTAGCTTTCCAATTCTTCTTTCTCCCACTGGAAATCCTCCCCTGTCATTTGGTAGAACATAGCATTGAACGGTTTGTAAAATTTCTTCAAGCGGTGAATGACGTCCGGGTCAATTTTAGGATGAGTTCGACCCTTGGATTTTCCCAGGCACCTGGGAGCTCCTGTGTCTTCTGGCTTCTTCAGACATGGGAAGCCTTTGGTTTTATTGAAGTAGAAATATTTGTCTGTAATTATTCTGCGTAGCCCTAGAAATTCTTGGACCTTGGCCAGCTCCTCGGCTGGGTTGCTGATGAGACGTTCTCCGCTCACAAAAAGGATTTGGGAAAGGGGAAAGTACTGCATCCAACTTTCTAAGTGTAAAGCATAGATGCCTATTCTCAATGCACTCCAAGAGGCATCGATCAGTCCCAGGGTTCTGTTTTTGAAAGCAAGAACTTCAAAGGTCGGAATCTCAGGTTTTTTGGAGAGAGTTTGCGTGTAGTCAGATATGGCACGTGTCACTGGGTTCCGAACCACCACTATGAGCTTGGTGTCTTTGGCCATGGAATGGATTCTCCGCGGTGCTTCATTCGTTACAAAGTAGCTGGGAGTTTTCTCCATGGTAATCTGTCCTTCTACAGTCCTCGGCATCAGATCTCTGCAAAAAATACATAAAACAATTAGATTTAGTGATCTACTCAAAAAGACGGTGAAACACGCTAAGACGCATTCTCACATTTTAGCTAAAAGCTAAGAAAAATAATCATCAGGCCCAGACTAGCCATCTGACCCAAAGGGCAAATGCCTTTAATTTCTAGCCATTGGCTGTACTTATTTAATTAGAGTGCACTAATAATAATAATAATAATAATTGACTTTTAAAACCATTCGATTACTAGATGGGATACAGGCATTTTTTTTGGCGCCATTCACTAATTTCTAAGTCCCCTATCATTATATTCATATTATATATATCATATATATTGTATTCTTATCATATACCATATTATATCCTTTAATACGAATGTAGCCTCAACCCTCCTGAACTTATCAACTGAGGTTGTAAGATCGAGCAATTTTTGCCATTTTATGCCTCTTTATACCATTTTACCATTGGTATTTTTACCAGATTCTAAAATATATAAACAAATACCCAAAATGTATACGGTGCTAGGTCAAAGTCTAAGTCAAATATCTCTAGAGCATTGTAAAGATTTCACTTGCGCACCATCTGGTAATAAAAATAAAAAAAGGCTTCCATCATCAGACCTCATAAATCCAGTTTCACTCAGGAATTCTGCATGCGCAAGCCCTAGACAACTTTCTAAAGACACATAAACAGCAAAAACTTTTTTTTTAATGGCTGATCTAAAGTGTATAATTTATTATAGTTTTTAGAATATTAGGTGTCTGATTCCGAAAGCATTTTTGTAAGCATACAGATAAAAATTCATAATTGACGATCATAAAGGATTTTGAAAAACTGTAGTCGTCTTCATAAGTCACATTCAGAGGATCGGTACCGCCAATAGCGTTTTTTTGGCAATATGGAACTTAAATAATATTGGTAAAGATTTTCTGCCTATATCCTCACATTCTTCAATTCTATTAACATTATTATAATATAATATAAATATCATATTTTTTTTTCTTTTCTTAATTTTTTGAATGGATCAAATATGTTTCCTTAAGTATCCCAATAATTCTAATTTCTTAATCTAATTTTTTTTTTCCAAATTAAAAAAAACCACAAAAATTTCGATGACATCACATTTTTGGATTTTTAATAGTTAATACTTTCAGGAGCAATAATCATGTAAAAAGTCAACTCTTTGTTTATTTATAGCATAAAAACGTAAACATTTTTAGGACATCATTTTTACGAAAAAGATCAAGTTTGTTATTGCAGAAAACACTATAATATTGCAACCTGTGATTTTTTTTTTTTTATTTCTACAACAGAAGAAGAGCTACATGATATAGCATTGAGATGACAGGACATTTACTCTGCTATGACTAAAGAAATAAAAAGCCACCATATGTAATATGATGTGTGTCGGCAGAAATCGCATGCCAATGTTTGCTCCGGCAGAATCCCTTTTTTTGTTAATTTGCTGTTTTTTCTGCGCTCCTCTTGATAGGTTATATATGACGGACAGACAGCAGATGGGGTCTGGAAAAACGAGTACCTGGGAAAAGGCCATTTGTGTAATATTTATTTGCTGTGTTCCAACGAGTTATTTATTAAGGACAGGATGATTGGGGCTGGCTGTGCGTATATTTGGCCACGGGATAAGACAGGACAGAGCTGCGTATGGATGATGAATGAGCCTTGGCAACAAGACTTTTTCGGTGCTTTCAAAAACATCATTTCCATATCCCTTAGCATTGGCCAATACAGAACGTCAAAGCGTTAGACGGAAACTTTTAAGACACAATGATTGATGCATCGCAACAGCGTCACCATTCAAAAAAACTAAACATTTGTATCCTGAATCTATTGCTTTTTAAAAGAAAATCATATCTTTTCTATGATTTTATGCAAGATCATTAATCATTAAATACTATAGAAAAAATAGATTTAAACACTTAATTTATTCTTGCAGTAAGGGCAGTAAAGCTATGGAAAGCAACCCCAAAGAGAACAGCATGACAGGTCCAGTGCATACTTTTTAGCAAATATATTTTGTATTTAATGAAAAAAAAAATATGTTTTTCTTTCCCCACATGGTGCTTTACTTTGAATTCCAAATTCTATTTAATTATCAATTTTAACTAGCAGCAAGAAGTGAACTCCCTTCTCTATTAAATGCATGCACTCGTAGAATTTGGTTCCAAAGATGACCCTTTAAAAAATCTTATTATCCATCACGTAACATATCGAGTTACATACAATAAGCTTTCAGAGCTACAATGTCTTTTTATCTCATAAAGGATCACATTCTATGGCATGAGAGCATTTATTACTTGCTTTTACCTGCTAATTCTCCTAAATACAGGTTAAAGCAGGCCCCTTGTAATCAGCCACAAGCTCAAGGGACTATCTATGTCACGTTTTGACCCTTCTGTTAGGGTATACTCATACTCATACAGTGATATATTCTGGACCAGGTCTAGGACAGCACCCCCTAGCCCGCAAAACCCCAATGTAGTAGCTTAGTTTGCTTCTTGGTCAGCCAGCCAATTTCCAGCAAAAGATTTCACATTTGGCGATTTCACCACAATACTTCAAATTCAATGTTATGATAAGAGAAACAATAATAATAATAATAAAAATATATATATATATATGAGAGTTAGAAGGAGAGGAGAAAGATAAACGCACAGGGACTGGTTAAAATAAGGAGTGAGCCGCAGACAACGAGAGATGGTAAGTCAATAAAAACGGAGCAGGAGGGGGCTGGGGGAAAAAAAACGAGAAGGAAGAAAATAAACAGAGAAGGAGCTGTGTCCTGATTAATGCAAAAATATGAGTATCAAATGCGACAGCAGAAGTGAGAATGATTATTTCAGAAACCGTATGAAAGCTAAATGGCAATGCTTGGGTAATTCTATGTTCTGTAACTGACAAGAGGAAGGATTAGACAGATTATAAATAGCAGAGAAATGAAAACAATTAGAAAGAAGGAACGGAAGGCGAGTTAAAATAACTGTGTTCTGCCACCGCAAAAGCCTTTATGTCAATCACATTTAGGGTAAAATATAATGGAAGAATAGATTTCCCCGAAGGATGTTCCATTGGATTAGACATGGAGGAGAGAGAGAGAGAGAGGATGCTGATATAAACCTCCAACACGCCACCCCTCCTCATCTTTAGACTGCAGGACTAACCGGAGTGCGAAGGAATGAAGGGACCTGTCAGCGGAGAGAAGGTCCTACAGGCGTTAGAAATAATAAGAGACCTTCGGTCGCTGCTGTCTGTCAGCAGAAAGGGATGGAGAGGCAAATAGACAGGGTACCCCATAAAAAGGAAAACCAGGAAAATGACAAAGGAATCGGAAAAAGATGTGGCAGGAAAATAGAAAGACCCGGGGGGCCACTACCTGAATATCATATGATATGAAGAAACGGTCAAGAGGAAGAAGCTTTACATCACACAGATAATGATTGACAGTAGAATACAATATATAATGCTTAGAAAAATGTTCTGTTCCTAAAAAGTAAAAAAAACAACTAAAAACTAAAAACTATAGAATTTTCCTTCTATAAGAAATTGTGAAGAACATATCTATTTTGCTTTAAAGTAACAGGTGGCATGTACAACGTTCTCGATCTGCGACTCTCTGGCTTCTTGGCCATTGTAGAGATAGAGATATTCCACATTTAATCCCATCTGTATTGTCTTTAGTAATTGTGAAAAGGACAGGTTTTAAATGTTGGTTGCTAATGTCCCCGGTTCAAGTGAACACGAAGTACATACATACTGAAGTCTCCTGGTGACAAAGATCGATAAAAGTACCATCAACAACGTCAGCGTTGTAAGCTGTTACATGGTATAGTTCCAACTCACATGGCTATTAGATGGAAATGATATGGAAACTAAGAAGCGTCCTTCATTCACCTTGTTCTTTGGACCAATGGTTCTTATTGGGATACTGTCAGAAGTACCAAATGGAATAAAGGTACCTAGAACCTTAATGAAAGTATCCTTTCTTTATGTAGCATCAGCTCAGGGTTGTCCAACAATTGAGTAACAAAGAGCTTCAATAAAGACTGTAGCAGCTTCCATGGGCAATCAGTAGCTTTGGATCTACCTGGAGCAGGTCAAACCCAAATTTTGAGGTTCATTACCGTGAATCCAAGAATAAACTTAATGCGTAAGTGGAAAATATGCAACTATTTAAAAAAGCCCCACAACACTCAAGGGCAGCAGTTACTCTAAAACGTAGAGTGAGCCAATTAAAAAAATCACTTCTGTTCTGCTGAAGATAACCATGAGAACCCTGAGAGCCTATCTCAACTCCTCGGCTACGTTCTGTGTCCTTCTTAGTGCTGTAAGGATGTGATATCATAATGGGTTGCCTTCATTCAATGAATAGTAATAAGCTAATGAAGAATAGTAGCAGAGCAGAAATAGAGATTTGTGTCATTGGAGGAACAAAGCTGTGTCTTTTTATTAAACATCGATATTGATAAAAAAAATGCATGTTAGGAGTGAAGACTACAGACAATGAGCTTATGGTGGTGGCACCACCGGCACCAAACTCTCTACCATGCTCTCTAGAAGAGGGCGACAGAGATATAGGCTCACCTGGAGAGCTGGAAACCTTTGGGACAACTCTCTGCAGAGCTACCATGTGTTGGCTTCCATTCTCTACAACCTCCATTGTCTTGAAAATGCCGCATTCCATTTCATAAGTAAATTAACTCTTGTCACGGGGATACATTTTGGCCTCATTTGGGAAATCCATGTAATTGTTTACATTCAATAAACCTTATACACTGCCACAAATGTCTCATTTGTTAAGAGTGAGAAAGCAGCTGACTGTATCTCTATAAGTAGTTTTTTTTGTTAAATTTCCCCTGAGTGTAATTAGCACAAAAAGTATCTTTTTCACATTTTTTTTTGTCAAAGTTTTAAGAAGTTTGAAGAAAATGTACCCTACCTCCAAAGCGAAAAGAAGGATCCATCTTGTCGATCCCAGTAAATGGAACCATGCTTAAAATATCATGGAACTTGGGACTTTCGCTTATGTTTTTGTTGATGGTTCACCCCCCAGTCCATCACAGAAGGAACTGGAAACACTACAGACTAGCTCTGCCGGGAAAATAAACACATTTTTTCCGGCAGAGTCTCCCTGCCAACATTCACCTCAAGCCTCCTTGAAGTAAAGTGTTTGAATAACTGTTTGTGAACTAAGTGCTTTAACCACGCACAATGGAAGTCGCCCCATTTGCAGGATGTGTGAGTTTTTGTCATGGCAGCCAAAAAGGCCTCCGTGGATTATTTAAATCCAGATTACTTTGTTTATTCCAGGAATCACAGCTGCCATTTATCCGCGTGTGGCTTGAGCATTTGTTAATTTGATAAGATTTTCCCGCCCTTGAGTAGATAATCCTACAAAAAAAAGTTAAAAAGATCCATTTTTTATTTTTTTTTGTAGGCAACAGCGTGTCAAGCTGCAGATGGTGAACCCTGGGTGTTAAATTCTTGTCTGACGTGCCTACAAAAAAACCTACGGTATTTTAGACACTCACTACGGTTTCGATACGATTGTAACCAACCACAAAGGCCGTTAGAAGATTATATTTTATGAAAATAAAAAATATAAAAAAGGAAATAAAAAATATTAACCCCTTAATATCTTAACTGTGGGGATTCCGCAGGACAGTCCTAATTTATTCAGGCACCATCATGCTGTCCTGCCTTGATGGGGATCATGTGTCCCATGAAATCAATAGTCACAGTACTTGTCTGTGCTAATACATGGTTATACAAAAGGGTTTCTAATGAAAAGTAAAGTGAAAATAGAGTTTTAATGTAAACACGGAGCAGAAACACAAAAACACACAAAAAAACACTCACAACTTGCATACACTTGCCTTTAGGAGAGTTGATTTGATGTAAGTTGAAAAACAATTAACTGGCAGGGAAATGTAGAATGGTTTATATAGATATACTCCTGTGCACCAGCAGCCCCAAGTGGTTGGAGGATGCATTGCATCCTCCATTGACTTCAATGACTCATTTAAAGTTTATGGACCCCCTTCAAATCAAAGGGGCCCATTCACGTCAATGAAACACCTGAGGTGTAATTTTAGACACTTTGAACCCCTCATGGGTCCTAAAGGGCCGCACATTCTAAGCATCACAGATTGGCATCACAAGTTAATAGAATGAGTGTTACAATTACACAGCTTTTAGATGCATTTTTTTGGTTAAATGTAGTTGTATCATAAAATTATTCAGTAGAATATAAAAGATACATTTTCCACAGGCAGTTGAGTCTGGCCTTTTGTTTTTTAATGTAACGATTGGACGGTGTCCACCAAAATAGCTTATCGGCTCAAACGTTGAGAGGATTTCCAAATACTATCTCTTTCCTTTCCGTCAGAGTGGGTTTTATGAAAAGCTTTAACCGTCATATGTCGCCCCCCCCCCCCCCCCGCCCATTAAACCTGCTAGGCTGGACTAGCGCGGTTAGTACAATGGTAGCCTCAATGTCCTGAATGCCAAATGGAATTTCATACTTCAATGCGGACTATTAAATCAGAACACTTTCATTACGCATAGAAGCTTAATAAAAAATAGTAACATTTTGTGTATTTTACTTAATGGAAAACGTAACAAAATTACATATCGTCCAAAGACAGTGATTTAATGGTTAATTTCACGCCCATGTTATTTCATTTTGATATTTGAGTGAGATCGGAAGAGCGTGATGGCACCAGCTATCAGGTTTTAGGGAAATGCTCATCAAAGTAACGGGCTAAGCTCTGTCGCCCCTCCGAACGTAATCTAATTAAGCTCCCTTTCCATCAATGGTTAACATTTATATTGATATATATCACTTTCGGAGATCTCTTCCTAAAATGACATAATCTACACATTTTCATATGAACAAGAGACCTCCGAGGTCCTGAAAATGTATGTAACGTTACATACTTCTCAAATTCAACTAAAAAAGGGAATTCAACCCTTTCCATGCCCAGATTTTGCTTGTTATTGAAGCATGTGGTTTAATCGTCTTTCCTGGCTATTTACCAGGCGCCATTAAAATTAATCAGTAATGACCATGAAATATTTAAACATATATAAGCACATTTAATTAATAGACGGACCTACGTACATAAAGATGTGTACCCCAAAGGGGATTGAAATTAAACACGGTAAAGGAACGCCTTCACGGTACGTAATAGAATTCAGCTCTTCCTTCGTAAATAAGAAAGAAACAACAAAAGAAATTGGGTAGAAGCAACTAAATGACATTGCAGAAAATACACAGCTATTTCAGCCCACACATCAATTTGAAGAATTCTTTTCCAATCTGAAAATCATTCTCAAGCAACAAATTGGGACTTTATTCCTGCATAGAATGTTCCGTTAACTCCTTTTTGAGCTAAAATAACAACGGGAGTTAGAAAAAAAAAAAAAGGGGTAACTTTGGCTTCCGTGGATTCACCTTGAAGATAATGAAGAAAAAGAATGGCCTATTGCAGTTTGCAGCTGTCAGTACAATCTCATTCACGCGCTTCAAACAGGCTATTAACACACTTTGAATATGTTTGTGAAGTGCGTGAATTTCCGTGTTCTCAGAAGCCCCCGACGTACCATTCGAATCCAGATTATGCTGTTCATTTGATAACCACAGCTGTTGGTTGTTTGTATGTGGCCAGATAAGTCATTACCATAATAAGTTTATAACATCCGCTGACTTACCAGCTCTGTCTGTAATAATAAGAATTACTGTAATTATTATGATCTGCGTATTATTGATTACGCAACATGGTCGGAGTAGACCGTCATCGTACTAGGTGTTAGAGAGACCCATGGAAAGACTCATATTGGTATCATATTGGCAGCCTAGCTTGGGAAACACCACCTTATGGACATGTATCTCATGAGTTTTAAACCAGATGGCCTCCCCGCCGTATTGAATGGTATGGTCCAGTACCTTTTCTGATCATTTTAATTGAGTATCCTCTAAATATATGGTGGTGCAAGATGTTTGTTTAAAGGAATGGTCTTGGAATGCTTTGCAGAAGAATCAAATTGATGTCCCATTATCTTTTTCTGCGCTTCGTTACAGTGTTTCCGTGCCGAACACCATGTAGAGACCTTAAATCCCTCTCCCTTTGTTGATGTTCTCAGTCTGAGACCCCAGGGAGAAATGAACTAGTTGTGAATTTAAGTGGTTTTATTGTTCATGGAAAATAAAAAGTGTGTTAGGTATGAAGAGAGTTAGTGTAGAGTCATTAAATTTCAAGTCGCTTGGCCCAGGAGATGAGTAGTTCAAGCCAGAACCATGCCGGTTAAAATGCCTACTCCTGCATTTCTGTTCAGAAAGACATGCGCCAGATCGATATCTGGTGAGCGAATGTGGATCGGATCAGCTCAGGTCTTGGTACAAATCAAATCCTACAGTCTAGAAATAGATCGACATATGGTGCAATATATATATATATAAGTGTGTGTGTGTATGTATATATATATGTGTGTTTTAATTCAACTTATTGGTTAAATGTTTCTGAATTTGTTCATCAAAAAGATTTTAGCTTTTGGGTTGGAAACAATCTTTAACTGGAGATGTGCAGCGAGGCATATGGCTGCGATTGAAATCCAAACCAGCAGGGGTACTGGGGTCAGCTGCAAATTAGTTCAGATATCCTGGAAGAACTGAACCTTCGGTTCACATCACATCTCAGTCGGGCACATAAGGGAAGAAGGAAAAAAAAGAAAGCAAGAAGCAGGAACATAGCGATAGATATAGATAGATAGATAAAGATAGATAGATAGATACATATATATGGATAGATAGATACAGATAGATAGATAGATAGATAGATAGATAGATAGATAGATAGATAGATAGATAGATAGATATGGATGGATAGATAGATAAAGATAGACAGATAGATATATAGATAGATAGATAGATAGATATGGATGGAGGGATAGATAGATAGATAGATAGATAAGGCACCATAGATCGATGCATGTTATAATAGCCATTGAATCTTTATTACACAGATTACGTTTGCATTTGCACAATATAATGTTTTATATAAATAACCACAAGGAGCCGCGCAATACACCCCGCAGCGCAATAAACAGCCTGGGATTCTAACAAGATACAATATTATTCCGTAGATCAATCTCCCGTCTGACGGGAAGCACAACAAGTCTGAGCTGACATCTCCGGGAGCATTTAGTCCTCGAAGCCTGGGCTCTTAAGGCTCTTGTGCAAACACTCAGTCTCTCTCAGCGCCGGTGACATAATCCCTCCGGCCTATGTGTGTTTATAACCGGTCGTTGTCACCGCTGCCAGCTCCCCAAAACCCAGCAGGGAGCGAGTCGGGTTATCAGCTGGAGGGGAATAAAACGCACTGTTATCTGAGGCAGCAGGAGCGCCTGACAGCTCTCCGGATGGACATTAAATCAGCGTGCGTGGAAGTGATGGAAATCACTCAGGCAGCTCCGATTCAGCCTCCATGAACGGAAACTGCAACTCTGGCCTCGACAGAATGAAAATCATAAATCTTTATTATTCCCTGTCCTAGTCGATTTCTAACAAACTGCTTGCATTGGAGCTAAATGTCCCCCCCCCCGCCCAACAACACCACATTCCCAGTGTCCCCCCCCACTCCTTCTTCTGGTGGAAAATCTATATTTTTCATATTTTTATATATGAACTGCAGGTAACTCGGCTTGAATCTAACGCTGTCCTGAAGAATTGTCATCTAATGTTGCCGGCAAGTGAAGGGTTTGTGTGAGGAACGTACAGATGAAGTGTTTAATTCAAAGTTCTAGAACCTTGACTAGAACACGATCTGACAATCGGTTGCCAAGTTGGCCTGAGAGTGGCCCTTCCCGATTATATACATGGATTAACGTAACTACTCGTACATCTTTAAGTTCCATTTTTAGCTAGTTTGTGGTGCTACTGAATTGTGGAAGTTGGGAAATAAATTGAGAAGGATGACCATTTCCGCTCTCATAATCTTGAGTTATCTTGAGTGAGCCACAAGTTATCTGCACGTTTAGCGTAAGATAAGGGTTTGGTGAGTTAATGGCTCAAAGTGTTACCAGCTGAATATGGAACCAGATAAATATCATTTGGCAAATAAGTCCACCGGTCACCAACTCAATAGATAGATCAGCAGCATCGGCAGAGTTCTGAATGCTAAGAGACTCTGATGTCATATGATGTCATATGTGTGCACCCTTAGTCTGTGCTATTGCAAACAAGCAAGGGGCAGTGTCCATCCATGTATTAAATAAATATACCGTACATTGTATAAAAGCTAATGAATAACAGCCTACAAAAAGAACTTTATTCAAGGTAATATTTCCTATTTATCCTTTAGGTGGCCCTGACACTTCCCCAAATCCTACATTTTACAGTTCTGCACATTAAATAAACATATGTATCGGGGTTTACAGATTAAACTAAGAACTATATAGATATATGGTATTAAAACCCACTTTCTATGTATATTCTGTGGAAAAGTATCAACGTCCTGTTCTCAGGATCACTATAATCATCATACCTGGGGACCCTCAGGTTTGACCCGGAGTCTCCGGGTGAAGCCCTGCTTCCTGATCTCCGGTTCAGTTTCTTTTTGTTTTTTTCAGGCAGAGCAACAGGATTTGACCACGCCCAGTCCCAACCCAGTTCCCACCCAGTTCCCACCCACTAAACGGTATCTGTCCCACCTCTTCACAAAGCCCCTCCCCCACAATAGGGAAAGCCTACCTAGGTAGCCTACGCTGGGAAGTTCCTCGCCCCCTATTAACTTGTATCCCTTCTATTGTTAAGTTGCTGTTTGTTGTTGATTGGATCAGGCAGCCTTTGTATAGAAGAATGATAAGACGTTCAGGACATGAAATAAATAAAGTAATGCTGGCCACAAAGGGAATTTCTAAGGAGAAGCTGGAGTTCTAATTGACTGTGGGGTCGTTGTGGAAAGTTAGGGGTACAGTGGTGCAGGACATAAAATTTAAATAAATTATATTTATTTTATTGTAAAACTGTAATCTTCTTTTAAGACTGTTATCACATTTCCAAAAGATTATTAGCCAGACGACTTGTATTTTTTTAAAAATTCTAACGTAATCTGAATGCAATCACTTTTATGCCTGTCTTTCCACAGCTCTTACCGCTTTTGTGTTCTCTAGAGGGTTAACATAGTGGGAAGCCTGCCAATTCTGCACTATTTATGCAATCAGAACGCGACTATCTATTTCCGAAGAGTTAGAAACATAAAACAGTAATTATGAAAAACACTTAATTAAGGGGGTGATGTTTTAAATAAAAAAAAGAATGCTGCGCGCTGGAAGGGAAATTAAAAATCCACGGCCTTATTTGCATGCATGATAGCGAAAAGCATGCAGCTAATTACCAGCATGAGGTTATAAGAAATAACTCACACCGCTGTCTGGGGGACCTGAAGCAAGAGTTACATTGGCTTCAATGCATCATCATGAGTACATGCGCATGCACCTGCCTTTCCCATGACTGTTTTCTGATCCATGATCTAATTGAGGACCCCCTCATTTTCTGCCGACATCCAATATTAAAGGCTAACAGGGTATGTCACATTACACATACCCCCCGGATATCTCAGGTGTTCAGATGGTGACACCTGTATTGGGGTTGAGGTTGAGAAGATCATGGCCACAGGATGGGGGTAAGTCGGGCAGGACCACCATACCACCATGCAGCCATCAGATATAATAAGGTGGCAACAGCACAGACTTCTGTTGATCTTTTCCGCTCCCTGGGCAAGTCTAGGAAGATTAGAAGATCTCCCCAACCAGTCCATGGTCCCCCATTGCCCCATAGGTGGGACAATGAGACCATCCGAAAAATTGGGTGGGACTGTCCAACGAAAACCGTGACACTTGGGATGTATGCATTACTTTATTAGAACTGTGTCTGTATAATATATATATATATATATATATCCAGCTCATATGTATATTAAAGAAGCATCCCTCTAAAGTTCCTGTTATTATTATTAATATTTATTGTTTTATATAGCGCCACCATATTCCGTAATATCTCTTTAAGGTTACAGAAGTTTGCGGAACTTTGCGGAAAGGTCACATGATCTGCTCCTTTTTTGTATTAGAAGAATACACACAGTAACAATGTAACAGTTTGGTTTTTTTTTGTCCAAGACATATCCCTGTGGGCCAAGGATCCGCTTTTATAATAGCAACATAGTCAACCATATTTGTTGGAAAGCTCTAAAAAAAAAGTTATTATTATTTTTTTTTGTCTTTAAATTTATACTTAGTAAACATCTATCAATCGATGCTCATTAAGGGGAGTTTTGAAACATTTTAGGGCATGTTCTCTAGATACCATATTAAAAGCTACCTGCTGGGAGTACTGGCTATTTCAATTTTTAATCTTCGCTTTAGGGCATGCGGCCCCTTTAATTCTTTGAAGATTTGTTTATGGAAGTAGGGGGAAAAAAAAAAAAGCGCAAATGATCTTTAACACTCCAACTGAAACCACGCTAATTATTAACTAACAGAGAAAACGGGTCAATAGAACAAAGAGATCTGGGGGTTTGTATAAAGAGATTTACTGGTGCTAGATGGCCCTAGGATTCGAATTCCCCTGATTAGTACAAACACCAAACACTGAGCAAATTAACAAGGCCTAAACCTGCTTATCGCTTGTCATTTACGACGAATATCCAGCCAACGCTAAACACTGGTATTGATTTAACATTTAACAGCTTGAGATCCTCTCAGAATAAAATGCGGAACAATAAAGGACAAAGGAGAAGCTTCTCGTTAATGGTCCACGTGCGCCGTTAACACTTTTTTAATTGCTTCCTGTAATGGAGATGGATACAAGGCATACGAGGAGGACCTAAGATCCCCCAATGTCGTTGTTTTAAAGGGGCACCGACGTTAAATAAGCTCTTATTTGGCACGGTCTCCGTTGCATCTCTTCACCTGCCACATCCCAGAAGACCCAGGTCAAGGTAGGTAGGTGCTGGAGATGTGGGGTCAAGTATAGGGTAACCCATCATATAAATACCCCACTAACTGCAAATTTTAAACATACCGCCGCAACATATGAAGAATAAGTTGGATTCTTAGGTGAGTTCTCAATAATGACCTTCTGAGATCCTTTCTTGAGTTATGGCTACCTAGAGACATAAAGTGAGGTGGCAGTGCTGTGCTGACATGCCGAGAGGGAGGCAGCCCATGGCAGCTGCATAAAATAAAGCATTTTATAAATGTATAAAATTAATTACACATTATACAGCTAAATTAAATAGAAAATTACATTTTTTGAAAGTACTGTCCCACTATCTCTTGTGCTCCTACATAGAAATAAAGTCTGAAAATATTTAACGCCATGTAATACTTGAGCTTGAGCCAAAGTTGGATCCACAAAATATGATTCCGAACTTGGCCGGCGCTAGGGTAAGTTAATAAAAAGATCACCCAAGGACTTACTCTTGGACCTTGCATCCAATGAGGGGACAAAAAAGATTTCAGAGTTGTCTCATGGTGACTGGCTTGTGTGTCGGCAACCCATGTGAATAAAGACACACTGAGAGTGTAAGCAGAAGATAACACTGCAATCGCGCAGGTTCAGCATTTTTCAGCAGCATATGTCCAAATTTCTAAACATCAGCAATTTTTAAATATGCCCTGAGCCACGAAACCCTCTTACGGACTGCCTTGATTCCAAGAATCCAAGAAATACAGAAGTCCCCATTAGTCAGATTGACAACTTACACATAGATACGCATACTCCCCCCCCCCCCCCACCAGTATATAATAGTGATATTAACTATTTAAACGCCAGATGAATTATTAGCCCAGCACTAACCGCGGAGCTGTCCACTACTGCAGCACTCAACACATTAATAACGATGTGCCAGGATTCTCATTAATTGTGAATACAATTTTATTTATTAATATCCTTTCACATTAGATCACAATGACTAAGAAAAAAAGGCTGAAAACTTAATATTAATAGTCTGCTGTACGCAGGGCTGACTGCTCTCATAAATCATTTAGATTCATCGTAAGCATATAAATATATAAAACGGTGGTTTGTATGATTTATCTAAAGGTTATACAGACTGTATTACAAGGTAAATATAATCTAATAACAAACATCTTTGGGCTTTGAGTCTCGGGACCTGGCTTTATTTTTATAGTCCCGAGTTAATCATTGGAAGCTGAGAAGGCAAACAGTTATTAACAAAGACTGAAAGGCATCCAGAACTCTCTGGATTTGGCACTGGAACTTTTTCGGGTCTCAACAGAGAGCTGCCGGTCTTAGGTAATAACTCTAGAAATTCATCTATGCGTGGTTTGCGAAAGATGTATTAAAAAATGAGATTCCATGACCAACGCTGATGTACTTGGACACTCCGTTCACCAAAGAACAACAAAAGTTCTAAAAAAGTTGTTATAGTTGAGTTCTGGCCCCCGTTCCGCAGGAAATATCCCTTTATCTACCTTCCTAGCCTGATACTCAGTGTTCATTTTGTTAAATTTGTTAATTCATATGAATGTCCAAAACAAAGGAGGACGCCAATGAAACAAATAAAAACAAAGAAGAATGCAGTGAATGTTCCTCCTCATCTGCTGCCCCGCTGCTCTATCTCTGATTCTGCTTCTCCTTCTCCTCTGCTACTTTTCTCCATCCCCAATTCTCCTTCTCCACTGCTTCACCTTCGCCTCTCCAGGTGCATTCTTCTATCCTCTTCACACGTACCACGGGGACAACCTCTCCCCCCCCAATTGGAGGAACAAGAGGAGAGGTTGGGAATCAATATAATTGTTTAGAGAGGTATAGTTTGAATGGTCACTTCATGAATGCTGATTTCGTGGTCTCGTTATCCCATTCTTATAAAGGCTCCCTGAACCAATCAACAACAATCAGCACGATATGGTAGCGATAACACAACTGGGAGGTACGTTCATGCAGGGAAGATGGCTGCTCCCATGGTAGATACATTGGATGAGGTTCTACCACATATATGTTCCTTATACAATCACCGAACATAAGATTGGTTAGGATAAGGAAAAATGGTAGATATCAGTTAAAGAAACAGTGAAATAGGAATAGTAAGTGGATAAGATACTCAGCTAACTAGGTACTGTATATCTAAAAAAAAGAGGCCAGAAATGTATGCAACGCTACATGTGTTTTTACGTTGGCCCAATATAGGGTATCCCTTTCAACTCAAGACTCCATCTTCTCTTGGACCACAATGGCTATATATACATTCTCCTTATTAGCTCTATTCCTGCAAATTAATAAATGAAAACTACTGATTCATAGCATATGCTGCCTCCAAGGAAAATGACTTTGCTGCTAGATTTAAAAGAAAAATTAAAAATATGCATTTAAAAACATGAAAACATATCAAACAAAAAAAATCTTACACAAATATACACAGCTTCTTCTTCTTTTTTTTAAAAAAATTTCCGCTCTACTATCAATCAGACCTAAAGTGTTACAGGCTTTGTATCCCCAGATACGTCATCAAATCCATTTCTTCTCATGGCTTCTAGAGGTTACAAACAGCAAATCATCTGAGATACAATCTTTTCCCTGAAACTAATCTTTATTGAAGAACTCGTAACCTCTCGTAACCTTCCTCCTACCGCCTCGCAGCTCCTGTCCTGCTTTACCGGAAGCCTGACAGCTTTTTGGAAGGATGCCCGCCCTGGGAGAATATAAGATAAGAGTGGGGTGGGACGCATCCTCTCTGAAAGGTGTCAGAAGGGTTCTCTATGATTTAAGCCCTCCGTTGATCTGGCCGCAAACTGCAGGTAATGCTTGTCTCCTGGAGTTCTTTTTAACCACAAATGAACCATGAACATAAAAAATAATAAGAAGAATGGAGCGACAGTAAAAAGAATAAAAAAAACTGTGATCACACTGCAGTTTATGATCTGTACCTGGTATCCTTTTGACATTGATACTTTAAGGACCTCTATTATATATTATATATCTATTATAATATATATATATATGGCAGAAGACCTTCCAGTAGTTGGCCCTAGCTAAGACATTTTCAAAAGACATCTCTATAATAAGACAGACTTGGGTAACTAGGTGGCTACTGCATATGTAACCTCATTGTTTTCCAGCTGAAGAGCTTAGTAGCGCCTTTAACAGCTTTTTAAACCAAAATTAACGGCAAAACGCCCAAGTACCCTCAAAGTCAAATACAAGTACCCACAGTTTACACCCCAAATGCTGTTTACAAAGCGATTTATGATATGTGAGAATTATCTTCCTGTCCGCTGTGTCCCCGGTACCACGGGTTTTATTATCTAGTACGAAAAAATGTATGAACTTTCCCACATTATTCGCCCTTCTGTAAAACGTATAGAGAAATCAGAGCCTTAAAATGTTAAACTCACCTAATTAATTCCCGGGATACTAAACATAGTCCTTTGGCTACAAAGATACAGTAAACATAAAAAGAAAAAGCACTAATATTGTCA
This sequence comes from Spea multiplicata, assembly GCA_009364415.1. Taxonomy (NCBI): domain Eukaryota; kingdom Metazoa; phylum Chordata; class Amphibia; order Anura; family Pelobatidae; genus Spea; species Spea multiplicata. The sequence continues at coordinate 4,061,616 of VKOC01000009.1, forward strand.
ATGTCAAAGAACACAATGTATTTTTTTTTATAAAAAAAAAAAAAATCAAGCAGTTAGATTGCTTGTGCTCGGTAATTTTGCTGGTGTCTTGGTTACTGATATCCAGTGGATGCTGATACTGAATAATACGATAGGCCAAATGACTCAAACGCTTAAAAATACATTGCTAAATTTGGATGGGTGGATTTAAAAAGGTCCCCCCCACCTCCCATTAACATTCGCTGGATACATTCATAGAATGACAAGCTTTTATTTAACTCTCTACAACATTCTGTATAAATAAAAAATTATAATCCCAAACTAGCCCATAGGGCTCACATTACAGGGAGCACTGGAACCTCAGGGAGCTTTTAAGGAGGAAGGGGCCATGCTTTGAGAAAAAGGGCAATGCTAGCCACGCATAGGTGCCAGGACGGGACCAAAGGCATATGAAAGTTTAAGCAAGTGGGACCTGCCAAATGCTGCCCCTGCCCACTAGGAAAGGTATCTCCGAAGTCCGTCAAGCATCTGGGCATGCATTTCAGTTGACATTCGGATGACATTAAGTTCTCCTTTTAATGCCAATGTCATCAGAAGGAGGTAGAGCTACAGTCAGAATGAAATTAGAATGGTTTAGGCATGTATGGGGATGGGATACAGGCGGAAGAAGATGCCATACTACCCCCCCCCAAGAGATACTGGTTTGGGGCTGCCAACTAATTGCGATTTCCAACGTATCAATGTAATTAACTGATTTGATAAGCCTTAAAAAGAACTACATATATGTCAAGGCCAGTAAACACAACTTCAGATTGACAGCCATCTATCTTTAATTGAACTGCAGCTCAACCAGGGCCATATTAATCTTTAGCCACCAGTGCCAGAAAGATGGCCCTCCTCCGCACGGCCATTTTTCTTCTGAGCGCCTGGTATGATGTCATATCACGTAACTTGGTGCAGTCTTCCATAGTTTAAACTTTTAATAGCATTTTGGCATGATTTGGGCTCATAAACCCCTGGCACACTGGAACCAGCCTGACTCTAAATCCATGAAAGCAATTTCTACCCATATGATATAGGGAGAGACGTCTTCAAAAGAATCATGATCAAAGATTAAACTGAAAATCTATCATGCTAATACAAAGTAATTGTCAAAAAAATGATAAAAAAGAACACTAAACTTGCTTGATGTTTTATGCCTTTAAAAAAAAAAAAGTTAATTAACCTATTACCTGCCGTGAGGGTGCAAGCAGCATGTAATATATACTGCCATGATGCCTAATGAGAATACAGTGTTCTGATCCGTGTGCAAGAACATCAGGCTATTTCTAATTGACGGGGATCCCACGCTGAGTATTATGTGAGATCACAGATGATGGTGTAGCAATATTCGTACAAAGTGTGAATGGAAAGTAAGAAGTGGCGTCTACCATTCTACGTAGGCTGAAGTCGGAATTCACTGGAAATGTTGCAGATTCAAAGAATTTTATTTATAACTTAAAATCATGGCGTAGAAACGCTCTACTTCGATTCTTTGATTTTGTAGGGGCCAGGGCATTGTGCATTTTATCAGATCTAGGCTACCATGTCATCGCTAGATAGGTTTCCAACTCAATTAGGAATCTCTTGATGGATCGAGATTAATCTGAGTTTCAAAGCCTCGCAAAGCACCTGCTGTTTGAAGTCAGGAAAGATCTCAGTAGAGCTGGTAATACTTGATGGTCACCAACCAGGGGTTTTGGAACTGTGGAGTAAATAAATACCTAAACAAATGGAAGTCACCTTCCTATGTTGGGTGGAAAACAGCAGATAAAGGGTCTAGTCCAGTAGATGAAACTACCTTTCATCTACTGGACTAGACCAGTATTTGATTTAATGGATCTCTGTAATTGAGTCTCTTTGACCTCTAATTATTAAAGCTTCGTTCCATCAGTAGTAACGCCACATTTCCACTGTATTCCACCTGAATTTCATCATGCAAAAAAAAAAAAAGCCGGAAACATGACTATGATCTCATACCAGAGAAAAATATGTCTTCCCTAACCCAAATACTGCTGCCCATGTCTGTGGTTAGTAATATTGCTTTTGACTTGACCAAAGGGAGATTTATACTCTCAAAAGCTTGTCCTTAAAATAGAATAGCAATAATAAAATAGCAATACTCATACATATATATATATATATATATATATATATATTAGCGAGGGGCAGCCAATATGGGGGCTTATCAAAGGAGAGTATTTGGATGAATGACAAGTTTCAAGATTAACCCCTGGTCAGGCCAGATATGGGAAGTCTACATACTATATTATTAGGACTGTGGGGGGGGGGTTGTGGCTTGTATTTATAAAATTATTGATTACATTAAGTTTTGCAAGATTCCCATACATTTAAAGAATGAAATATAAAAACCACCAATATCTCCCTGTAAATCCCCTTTAACGCATCAGGATCTGCAGTTTAGCCATTAACATAAAGCTAAGAACATCAACGCGGCGAGCGCTTCTTCTATAATAATAAAATATCAGCCGCACAGGAAAATCATCGCAGCGAGGGAGATTAAAAAATAGTGTGAATCCTGCCAATACGGGTTAAGAGCTACAGAATGTCTCTGCTGAACATATGATTAAATAAAAAAAAAACTAAAAAAAAAACATATCTACGGGCTATATTAAGAAGCCCGTAAAATAAAACGGCAATGGATTTGTGAGGATTAATGTTAGTCTAATAAACTGCACTTAAAAGGTCAGCGTTCCTATCAACCCGGAGCCAGCGCTCCCTCGCAGGTGAACCGGCCAGCGCTAAAACCTTGAGTATAGCCAAGATTAAAATTCTGTTCTCCGGCTGCAAGCAGACAACATAAAAAACCTAAAAGGCACACGGCAGCCATCATATTCACTAAAGTGTCTCGTAGCTGCATAGTCCATTCATGTTGCCTGTTTTGCAAACACATAGTGGTTTTTTGAAGAATCCCCCCCCATATGCATTTGCGTCTTTACCCACCCTCATGTGTTAAAATGCGTTGAAAGTGCTTCCTTTCATTTCCTCCCCGCTGATTGGCTGAAAGAATAATCAAACTGCGGAGGAAGAGGGCAGCTGCTGCAGCAGGGCTGCCTCTTCTGCGTCAGGGAAGTGCTTAATTTATTTATTTGTTTGTTTATTTTTGGGGGAGAATACTTGTAAAAGTGCTCACTGAGGGAAACATACAGTAAACCGTCCCTTTGAAAAACGCGTGCCTTTTATTTCTCCTTCCCAGTTTTATTGGTCAATGTTTATTCACAGAGCTCTTATTGGACTTGGTTTTGGTTGCAAATTGGAGATGAATATTTATTAAGCTCAAACACACTGCGTTATAGGAAAATCCTGATTGCTAATTAATCCTCATTAAGCAGCTATAATTAAAACCGGTGATCTGCATTGTTGATTAACCACTCCGTTCTCACCACCGTAAGGAGTAAGCAAAGGGAAGAGGATTCATGTGAGTCAGGGTGGTAATAAACTATAGATCTTTTGAGTCACTGGTTACACTTCATCTAATTCTCATTTTAGGTAAGGTGGATCAGACATTATTGAAATCCGGCTTCGGGAAAACCCTGACTTACAATTCATACCAGGGATGCTTAAAACAACCATCCAATGAACACAACCACTTAATGAGGTTTGAGGTCTAAGAGGCAATTAAATTATCAATAATTAAGAAATACCGTATAAATTCTAATAGTCCATGTTTGTAAGGATCGGCACCCAATGGTCATTGACGGGAAAGGAACTTTCAGACCCATTACTTTCAGAAACGTTTCAGCTGCCCTCAGCCCAGACAATGGAGGTGCCCAACGCATGATGGGGATTCGGTGAAAGAAGGGTCTACAGAGTATGCTACGTCCCCGAGTAAAGTGTAAAGGGGCATTATTCTGTGGGAATTTGCCGTAAATATTTATCCCATCGGGAGGACATCTTTGTAATTCTTCACCCACTAGTACACCAAGGATGAGAAGTCAAAGCTCTGTGCAATTTACCAAAGGCAATGGGATTTCTGGGCCTCAAAGTCTAACTCAGAGACTTTGTCTAGCTATTTTTCACAAAGACATAAACATTCAATAGACTGACATGTCCAATCAACACATGAGATATCCAGATACTTCTAACACTACATTAAGGTTCAAAAATGACCTTTAATATTACATTCCGATCCAGCGAAGGTCAAAAGTTGATGGAAAAATCAATCTATTGGAAAAATGTTAAATAAACTTCATTGAAAATGCGGTTTCATAAACAGACTGCTCAACTTACAGTTAAAATATAGTTCCCATAAATACTAAAAGAGAGAAACATTGAAATGTTGCCATCTAAAAGCTACGGGAATTGTTCAACTTCTAAGCTACAGATTAATTTAAAAATATTGATATATTTTAAATAATCTTATTTTTCAGATTTGGAATATATTATTCAATAGATTTTTTTTTCCGATTGTAATATGTAATAGATAAATATATTATCTGAAAAATAAGTTTTGCTAAAAAAGAGAAACATTTGATACTAGAGCATAGACAAACCCTTATTTCTCCTTTATTATTATTTTTCTATTACGAGGTCATAATAGAAGAACAATTACATTCCGATATTTTTTTTAATGTTGTTTTTTATTGTGACTGTTGCTATGGTAACAATGGCATGACCTTGACAGGCATGATTGTATACTCAAAGCATGGGTTCCGATTTTAATTTTTATCACATAATCCGGTCACATCACCTTTTGCCTTCATACTATGAATAAATACAAGTTTCAAAGTAATTGTTCCAACCAGATTAAAAAAATAATAATTATTATTTTCCTATTTATATGTTAGTTTCAACCAAGAGCTCCTGATTTGCATGTGGAGCTACATGTTAATGTCACAAAGGGGGCGGTGTAATATTTTTATTTAAATCCTGTTTCCTCTTCATCCATGCATATGTTCGCTTCCTTAAAAGTATGATGTCATATCCCAACAGGGCAAAGGGGGGCTGGTAGAGCTGTCCTGAGTTAGGGGGCCGATCAAGGGTTAATCAATATCCTTTGTGAATCGACTCTCGGAACTGGTTCTGATTTTGGAAAGAAACACAATTGTTTGACCCAAGAAAAAAAAAAACACCAGTTTCTATAGAAGCTGGGATTCTCCAAGTGTCTGCTTACATCATGAGAATAAGACACCTGACCTGCCAGACGATGTGAAGGAAGCCACAGTACAATTTGCTCTGACAACCAACATTTTCTAATTATGCCTCTAACAACAATTCCTGGAACCCTCGCTTTCTCGTACGTCAGTTCTTGTTTTAATTGATTTAATAACGTTCCACTGTAATAACGGATTCACCTGGGATCCTAGGCTACATACCAAAGGAAGAAGAGAATTTCCCTTATTCATACGCAGAAAAGGTAATGAATGAATGCCCTGCTTTAAACGACTCAGACATCTCTCTCGCTGTCACTCACCATAACACCAGGACCACAGCTACTGCCATCATATTGTATTATCACAGCGACAAGTAATGTTTACAGATTAGATCTTTTCAAAGTATTACCTAGAAATATCAATTTCCAGTGGCCGTCGAAGGGGCTTTCTGTCTGAAAATGAAAATCTTTATATCTGCGCCAAGAAAGAACCTACAGAACACTATTCCTTAAGCTCCGCTGTGATGAATAATACAAACAGCTCTTCTGGACAGCCATGCACTCAATTACAGAATGTAAATTAAATCAGAAAATCCTGACATTTGAAAAAATGTCTTTATTATAAGAAATAAACCAAATATTCAAGCATTCACAGCTTGTATGGTAAAACAAGGGATTTTTAACTGGAAAAGGAAATGGTTAAAAGTCGTATTTAGAGATTGAACTGAAAACCTATATTGCTAAGAATTCCATTCAGATTGCTAATAACATTTGATTGAATGTAGGGCTAATGTTCAACTTATATAGAAACATACAATTTGACGGCAGAAAAAAATCATTCCGTATAACTAGATCAAATTCGAACGTTCCAGTACCATGAACAAAACACAAAAAAAGCAACACCGCGTCATTTTAGCGCTGGGGACTCTAATAATTCTTTGGAGTGGGAATGTTGTTAGGCCATTCTTTCCTGGACTATGTAGAAGGTCTTATGGAGAAGTAAAGTGATGGGGTAACGATGGGCAGGATTAATGTAGGGATTGGGCAAGCCAACGAGCCTCTCTCTAATACCCCATGGGCACAAGACACTTGTCCTTGGGGCAAATGAGCGGAGACACCTGCCCATGACAAAATTAATGAAACAATATTATGTACAATAGATATAATTGATATAATTTAAAAAAAAGAATAATTCCTCTTAAAATGTTTGCTAAAGATGAGTCCCTAAAATATTTTCACTAAAGCCCCCTCTTCCTTTATGAGGAGTCATCCAAGAGAAGACAAAATCAAAATGTTCAGCGTAGGCTTTTGCTGGGCACTTGCTGGTCCATGTTGGACGTATGGGCTTTCTAATGACTTATGGTCTCAGCGCAACGCCGCTCAACTCAGAGGGAACGTTTGAGACGAGATTATCAGAACTCACCAGTCCCAAATAAGTCTTATGCGGTACAATCACTGGAGCTAAGGCTACAGCAATTTATATTTTATTTAGGAAGAAGAATTGGTGGCTGGAAACGGATAGATAATCAAGATCAATATATAGTCCCGCATGTTCATTTTCACCAGAATATGAAATGCCTTCTCAAATAAAACTCAAGGTTGTACAAGGTTTTATTCAAACAGAACCCTGTTCTCTGCTGCTCACAAGGTCGCCACGTACCATGAAATGTTAAGAAATTCTTTTGATTCTATAGCCTGCTCTGAGCTAAAATACCATTCGTTTGATGTTGTCAACACTACCTTTGTTTTTATGTATTTTATTTTTCATAAGCATCAGACTCGAAAAATAAATTCTTTACTGCCTATTATTTAAAGCCTCAACTCATTGTCATTTAGAAGGCTGAACACTCTGTTTCAAAAAGCTCAATATTAGTAAATGTAAATGTCTGTGAATGGATATAGAAAAATCAAGGTTAAATTATAGATTTTTTTTTATAGAAGGAATGATCGCATCTTGTGATGTAAAGACAAAATTACTGGGAAAATCATCTTTTGTTTAAATGGGTTCTTGGGATGTCCTCCTTGAAGGCCTCCATCCTCCACATCCCAATGTTCCACCTCTTTCCAAATATTTATTTTTCCATCCTTCTTTTCCTGCTTTCTAACCACTCCTCCTAAATCCTTTGGTTATGACCTCATCCTCAGGCATGTAAGCATGTAACTAAGCTGCAGACCATCTGGAGCCCAGGAGAAGCAAGCATGCAGAATGGTAGCCCACCGACCAACAATGGTGCAGAACCATAGTGATACTAATCCAAAAAAACAAGGTAACTGCAGGTGAAGGGTTGGTTTCTTGCTGGGTTTGACCCGGAGTCTGCGAGTGAAGCCCTAATTCCCCGGGTCTCCGGGTCAGTTTTTCCTTTCTCTAGGCAGGATTGCCTACTCACTCTCCGCTCAATAAAAAAAGCAGGTTTGGGCTATCCCTGCCCCTACGTGCTCCTGGTAGCCTGGGAAGGTCTCAGACATGTGCATGACATCATTTCTCATATTCTCATTACATCATTGTGGGGCTAGACGTCTTAGATTGTAGATTGGTTGGAGAAAGGGCAGTGTGGCACTCCCCCATGACCTGATATCAAGGAGGAACTGTCCTAGAGGACCATCAATCTGTTATTAGACTCGAAAGGGCAAATCAATAGCCAAGATTCCAAATAGACCACACGAGCATCAAGCGCATCTCTTTTTAATATCAAAGATCAGTAACACCAAGGAATGAACAGTATACAGAATGTTCAGGTGTTTATCACTTGTAATGAAACTGCTCCAAATGCAGACAGTTTAAAGAGATGGTGATTAACTGTTACGGTGACCCCGGTGTTGTGCCATAATTTACCACAGACATTTATTAGAGCCATGAAATTACATGATAATAATTATTTGTTGGAATTATGTTATCTGGCAGTCTACAAGAAAACATCCAATTTATTGTTATTATTAGCGGTTGGTGTTTAATTGTGAAATGTTTTATTGAATAAACCCAGGCAAGCTGAAATGGTCAGTAAAAAAAAAAACTAATTCTAACGTAATCTAGATAATAGCACACGGAACGTAGTGCTAATACTATAAAAATGCTGCTGGAGGAAAGAGAGCATATAATATCCTTATGAAAATGGAGTAATATAAATTGGTGAGTACAAGAATTCAGGTATAAAACTGGGGATAAAGCAGGTTTTATACTAAAGAACGTATCATTCATAGGTTAATATTTTCTAGACAAGGCATCCTTAAAACCGGACAAGGTAGGGTCAAAATAAGCATTACTCTACATATCATTGTAGCTTTAACATCTATGATTTAATAATGGAAGTCAATCTATGACAAGTAAATAATAATAATAAAAACAATAATAATAACAAATAACTGAATAGCAATTATCGCATGGATTGCAATGGAAACAAAATGATAAAAAACAGGGATATAGTTTCCTAGATTCCACTTTAATTCCATATGATAGCTGAGTGTTCCATTTACATTTTCATCTAGTCCCTCCTGCAAACGCATGGACACATTCTCCTATATAAATGTCCCCCCCCCCCCCAGCTCTTGGGCTTACAGATGATGTATTTCGCCATGCGTTTCCATGGGGTGAAGAAACTCGTGAAAGAAACTAAAATAATAATAAAACAATATCAGATATTTTATTTTATTGAAGTTTGGAGACAGATTTCACTCCCAGAATATCTGTACTTATTTCGCAGAGTATGGGAAGATGGCACAAACCTGTAATAATTTACAGTCAGGCACAAATCATCCGATACAATAGATACGGGTGACATCTCTTTTATTTGTACTCCCTTTTTTCTTTTCTTCGTGCCAGAGACTCTATGAAAAATATTTGACATCATTTTCTTCAGCTCACTAACAGGAGTTTCATATAATATAATAATCTTCTCTGAATAGTCCCATAGAGACCTCAAATTTGTTTTTGTTTTTGTATAACACAAACTTTTGTATTATTTTAGTCCAAAACAACCTGCAAGCATTCAAAGTTCCCTTCCAAGGGTGTCGGTTGACATTAGTTCATAGGTTCTAGCGAGACGCCAAAACTGGCTACCTCAATTCTCCTTGCCACTTATCGTTCAACTAAAGTATTTTGTCAAAGCGGCCATTCCACCATTGCTTATGCTGGAATGTCTTTGGCATCAGCGATGTATCCTGACTTATGCCGGCTAGGTCTAGGATGGCTGGTCCAGAGGAGGTGGTCCTCCAGCTACAAAACCAAGAGGCAGATCACCCTCTTGGGTGATCAAGCCACCCCATGTCCCACTGCATAATGGGCCGGTAACAAGGGAAATCAACACAGCCTCCATAGACTACATTAAAAGACGAAGCATTGAGGATGTCAACCACAGAGGTGGTGGCTGGGGGCGCTTCAACGTAGATCTATATAAAAGTGTTTTTAGTGATAGGCCACCTGTAAGTTGGTCCTATAGACTTGACCAAGTAGCTACATACCTAGAAGGAGAAAGGCAGATGGGAAACTAGACTGAAGGACTGACAATGTCAGAGCATCTAGTTGGCGGGCACCCAAAAACACTAGTAAAGGATCTATAATATTGTTATTTTGCTTATATGATTACTCAGTTTAAAAATGTAGCCAATACTTAGTTCTAAAGCGTCACTTAAGCTGGAAGGATCAGGTTAAAGACCAAAAAAAAAAGTTTCACATAGTGGTTTATTATAATAAACCACTATGTTAATCATTCAAAGAAGAACAACATCCTGCTCGTGTGGTGTAGCGACATCAATAATTAATGACGGAACGTATTGGGGTTATAAGAATCCTATGATGAAAATACAATTACAGTTACAGTTAAGTCAGAAACATTCTCGTTGTTTTTTTTTCCATTCATTTCTAGCTACATTTCTGTAAGTAGATAACCTTTGTTGTGGGCTGGTGTACGGCTCATGATAAATTTGATGATTATTCATTTGACAACGAAACCGAATGTCATTTTGAATGAAATCATCTAAAAAAAAAAAAGATTTGTGTTCAAAAAACATAATTATCAAGAAAAATGATATTAGATATAAAGCTGGATTTAATAAATGTTTTTTTTTTCATCTTATGTTTTACCATTAGATCTGGATTGGGCACACTGGGCACATGCACCCCATGCTACAGCCAGTGGCTGGATCTGCCCATTCGCAGGCATAAAACATTGCATGCCGTCGCACAAATCCAGCTGTGGGCCATGTCTACTATATCAGGGGGCTGCTGGCCTTAAAGTGCCAGGGCTACCTCATAATCGCCAGTCAGCCCCTGCTTACCATCACTGTTTATATCACAAGTCAGGAGAAATATCCAGATGTATTTAAATGTATCAACTGGTTTATAGTATAAAAACGGGCCCTGTCATCGCCTGCTCTCACAGCACATTCTTATAGGGCCGTGATGAATTGTTGCCTGTAAAGAAAAAAGAGAATTGAATGTTGTATTTCTTTCACCTGGAAACATTCCCAAGAAAGATGTCATCAACAAGCAGAGAAATGTGAAATGGGGGGGAAAAAAAGGAGACTAGAATTTTTTAATCATTTTTAGGTGGGTTATCACCTTTAAAAACGGCGGTTATTAGGCTATAATGTTTGTCATTATGTATTGTGTATTGCAGATAGTGAAAGTTGAGAAGGCAATAACACGGAGATAGCTCTTGGTAGTGCATTATACTAATGAACTGAAGCTGATATTGAAGCTTGCAGGGGTACTGTTTACTGCAGGTCTGCCGCGGCCTCTGACGGTGTCTGCATTGCCGGCACGAATACTAATACCTTCGGATATTGTATTCTTTTCAGCCTAATAAACACTTCTCTTTTTATTATTTCAGACAACCTTCCAGTCTTTATTGCACTTTATGAACAAACACCGGGAAGTTGACATAAGAAGAAAACCCGTCACGGGTGCTTACCTTGCGCCCAGGGGAAGGAAAGGTTCTACATTTTCAAATTGTGACTTTCGCAAGAATATGTATTCATCTCTGGTTTTTTTTCCCTTCCTACCGAGAATAAGAAGCTGGATATACCAAATACACAATACACACAATAAGGCATCTAGCATGGGGTGGATGAACCAATCAAAGCAAAGACGAGTTGGCTCAGTCCAGACACCATTTTATCCAAAAGAACTTCTCCTCATCTCGCAAAGCTTGATCTCCCTCTACCTGCACAGAACATGATCCAGCAGCCCCACTCCTCACTGCACACAACATGATCCAGCAGACATATTACCCTCCATAGACCCTTGATATAGAATTCTTGGCTATGCTGTGAAGGTCCAACCATAGAAAACTTTGCTTTAAGCCTTCTAACAATTTGTATGGTAACAAGATATATGTATAATTATTATGTTTTGGGGGCATTTTCATCCCAGCTCTTTACTACTGTGTCATAAAATAGCAGAATGTTAAATAATAGTCCTGCCTAACAGTCAGTGAACAATATTGATTTCTACCATTTTAAGCAAATTAAATGCTAATAAATCTTGTTAGTAGTTTAGGTTAGTATATTTAATAAACAGGGCCGCCCATAGGAATAGATTTCCTGCTATAATAACCTAACTACAATAATGATACAAAATAAAGATTAGGAAACAACGATCATTTTATTGTAACAAGAAAACTAGAAAACATTGTGCCAACTTGAATATGAATTTTTAATGTTGATGGTGAAAAAATAACATTATTATTCATATAATGCATATAAACCAAACCTTTTATTTGTTAAACACTGAAGAGGAGAAGAGGGACAATGGTTTATATTCAGGTAAATACACCATTATTAATTGATTGGATGCAGTACATTTTAATATTATGACGCTATCTTTTATTTGCAAGTTCACTGTCTGGGTAAGATTTACGGTTTCAATGATGGTATTAATATCACACTCTTGGAGACAATCTACCATTCAAATCCCATAGCATCGCTATTTTGTATCACAATAGCAGTAGTAAAGATACCAGCAGTTCATGTTAATTGGATAAAATCAATTAAAATTTTATTAAGTAAATCCATAGCAGCCAACGTTTGTCCCTTAAATGGACAGTCATAAGGGAGAGGTTAAATGGAAAACTGCAAGGTTAGATATTATGGATTTTTCGTAACACAATTTAATTTGATTGCTCGCATGCTTGCATGTTTATTATTGTATTTTGATGAATTTAAAGTTAACCACAAGTTAAATAATTTGCCTTAGACAACACAATATGAGAATTAAAAGCCAAAGGAACTAGCCCTGGCATACACAAGGGTTAGGCTAGCTTTGCCATGGATGGACTCAAGAACTCCTATAAGGGATATTTAGAACTAGAACATAAGACAAGTTTTATCTGGAATGATGGATTGATTGAATGATAGAACCTAAAAAAAACCAAATGTATATTACCACTTTCATATATGCCATACAGCTTGTCCATTGTAACCAAAGGGGTTCAAGTCTGGAGTCACCTTAATGCTTAGACACCCAAAGTATCTGTTCTAACCCTCATCATGTGACAAACATGACCATGATCCATTATGGTGTGGCCATAGTGGAAACCAGACCCCACCACTCCTCTTTAGAGACTGCACTGCCTACAAGACAAAAGCCTAAAAAGAAGAAGATTATAGGTCATCCTAAGAAGATGAATGCCACTAAAAACAAGAGGTACACCCCAGTGGGTATAACCAGGGGGCGCCGAGCATTGACGAGGCTTCAGAATCTCCCCAGCCTCAAGGACAGAGCGCTGAGGATCTTCCCGATATATAGGTTTTTGATGTAAGCAATATTGTTCAAGAACCCCATTGGTTAGGTGCCGTTTGGACCCATCTTAGCGCTGTGAGTAAAGAGGTTCATGTCTAGACCCGACTTTAGAACCCCAAGAAAACCCTAAAGAAAAAAAAATAAAATCTTACATCTGCATATAAAACTAATTCCGCTCACTCTAACCAAAACGAGGTGCCTGTTTTCAATTAAACCAGTCTCACTCCTTTGGTGTGTACATATGCATATATTCACATTATTATATATATATAATAATAATAATGGATATTATTATCCAAAATATAAGGTTGAATTTTACTCACACTCTCCATACACTTCTGTTCTGTATTATTCCCTTTTCTTTCAGATTTTCTATGCTGAATTTAACAACTAGTTCTGAACCGGCATTAACCTTTGTGATGTTATGCCTGGATTAAGAGGCTTTTATTTCTTTTTTTTTGGGTCGGTTTCCCATGATAAAATAAATTGAATCCTTGATAATCATCTGGTGAGTATGAAATTAACACAGGTCAGCACTCATGCGTGGTTGAGCGCATTCGCCTTTGCAGTGCTGAGCCTCTTTGCAAATTTAGGGATTTTTTTCTTTTTTTATTTATTAACACCATCTCTGCTGGGTATTTCACAAACCTGCAATTTACTTTCCGATAGCAAATTTTTATAATATGGGCTCAGACTTCAAGATTTTATCAAATCATCATAATAATATTTCATGGATCTCCTCTGGTTCTTTGAAGGAAAATTGATGATTTTAATCATTTACATTCTTCAATATCTTTGCTAAATCAAGCTATAATAGTGATAAAAAAGTTTCAATATTCTGTCAAAGTCTTTCCTACACAGACATCTCTACGTATCAAGGTTTCATTCTCCAAAATATGGCATACGACGGAATGCATGCTCCTCTAAAAGCTTAAAGTGAATATATACCTCCCAATTGTCATTCTTTGGCCCCGAAATCTGTCCTCCTTTTTCCTCTTCCATAGCAAGATCAATCTATTTAAATCATATAAATGAAACCCAATTATTTAATGCATCTCAATAGGTATTCAGCCACACGGCCAAATCATGTTTTAATATAGGAAACAGCAATGTATAAAATGATGTATATGACTGTAGTCCATCACTCGTTATAGAATCATCATATTTTCCTGAAGGGTTGCAGAAGAATGGACATGTCCATGCTATCGGTTTGGCATTTCTATCGTCTTTCCCCTTTTTCCTCTCCAAGCCAGACTTTATAAAGTAGGCATGAATAATGACCAAGAGCTTAATACATTATTGATGCTGATCGGTGAGAAGATGATAGCCAGTGAGTTACACACTAATAGATCACAGGTCCATCCATATGCCGATAGGATAAGGCCCTCCGCAGACATATGGGATGTGGAATCCAATACACAGCATTGCGTTCCTAAAATAAACCACATTCTTCGCTAAAACGTTAACTTATCTGTTACTGGATCAGCTTGTCCTAACACGTGCCAGAGGCCAGAAGAAGATGGCTTCTCAGGCTACATCTATGAGTTGTGTTGTTAGAGGAACCTGTAAATGCATTGAGATGCTGTTGGGCCCTAGGTAAAGGAAGAGAATTAGGGTCTCTGATGGTTATACCAACATGGTATGCCATGGTCAACGTGCAGAACCCTTCAATGAATTCTTTGGAAGGTCCAACTGAGTCTAGCTTGGGGATACAACTATGAGGTTGGAAGGGTCCAGACGGTCCCTTTAACTATGGATGCTGATTATAATTCTATCTTTAATTGAGTTAATCAATGTAGTTTTCCATATCTCTCTCTCTCTTATCTAGGGAAAATGTTAGATCATTTCCAGTTTTAAAAGCATGAACTTAACCTCAGTTGACACAATAGAGAACTACTCAACGGGCTCTATATAAAAGCTATACCTGTGGATAAACAAATATAAATAATGTGGAGCTGGCTTAGAACATCCATTACTTATGTCCTAATCAGAAGCAAGCAATTTATCCATACAATGTGCTGGAAAGAGGTCAATTTGCACATCAGCAGAATTTCCCCGGTACACAGTTAAACTGTTCAAAACTCAAATTTGCTTTATTGTTTAAATCGTGAATATGTGAACAATCAGCAAATGTGCAGATCATGAATCTAGGTGCTGCAGAATGAGGCTGTGTCAGAGTACGCAATAAACCGGTCTAGAAAAGAGAATGTTGCGCTGGACCAATTTATTTTATAGCTGACCTTGGATGAGGATCTTAAAGCAGCAGGACCCAAAATCAAACCGGACATAGCTTGTTTGAATGCATTGGTGGAATATAACTTAGTATTCACTCTGGGTTTCGTAGAGAGTATTGTAATTAGGTGCTGATTCTGAGAAGATCCCCGCTAGTACTCTAGGGATAAGATGTACAAGGAGCCACTGAACAAATACAGAAACGGAACTTTGGCTTTTACTTCTGCACTCCAGATGAGCCAGGACAAGTTAAGCTGAGCAATAAGACAGGAGCACAAGCTCATTCCAACTCAGCCACCTCTAGAAGAGACCTCTGAAGTCTTAAGAGATGATAGAACTCTGCATTTTATTCTATGTATACTGTACTACTCCACTAAAATGTGCTAGAATGCACTTAGCGACCTCAAAATGTGATTCAGAATGTTAGAAACATGTAGCCACAGGTATGTTTGGTCTCATTTGCTACAGAGAAAGGTGGTCAAGTCCTTCCTGCTTATTTCAGATTTAATATTTACTTATTACAACGGTCTTCAAGTGGAAACATCTTTTAGCATCTAGTAATTGCATATAGGGACATTTTAACCCCATTTCTCTGCCTATCAGGGCCAGACTGGCGACCTGGAGTGGTAAGTTGGGTGAGTATGGGGTGGCCATTGCCAGCAGCAACCCACGCCGAGCACTTGCCCACTGTGCCAGATGGCCATTTCTGGCCTGGTGTATACCCATGTGTATAACATCCGCAACAAAGTATCATACAACAAAACTTCACATTTTGAGCAGTAAATTGAAGAGGTATTTATGGGTTTAAATCAATGAAGTGTGAATTTTATCCTCTTTCTCCTTGGATTTAAATGTCAGATTTTATGGCCCTAATAAATACATATTATTTTCTAATATTTTACTTCAGTGCATTTGGGAAGGATTCCATCCTGACATTTCTGAGTAAGGTCAAACCGCTCGAAAACCTTGATGTAAGAAATATATGGGATTTTCCTTGACTTTTCTTAGTAATAATCCATTTTTTAAGTAATCTAACTCAGAACTGCTAAGTTCTCACATTTTATTAAGTTGTGTTATAGAGAGGGCCCCACCAGTTTGAAATTAAAGAAAGATACATTAATGTCAGTAACATTTACTTTTAATGCAGTGAAGATGCCAACCGCGGAATTAGGCGGCTTGGAGTGCTGCCCTAGGGCAACGTAAAAGGTAAGTACATCGTCAGGAGACATTGTTGTTCCTAATAGAAGGCAACAGAGAGAAGCTTTATGATTCTTTCTCATTATAAAATATAATTATATCCGTTCTAATGAATCTCTGTTATTGCGTGAGGCCTTGGGATGACTCCATATACCATCAAAAATTTAAACTGTCCCAACTAGGACACTTTTGGCTGGGGGTTGAGCTACTAGGGCCAGCTGGAAGAGGTCAGAAGATCTCCCCAACTGTCCCATGATCCATACTGTCCCCAAAATATTTGTAAAAGCTTCTTATTATGTTCTAGCAACTGGTTCCACCATGGTGGAGTGGTCTTCGATGGGATTGTCCCATGGAAAATGGGATGGATAGGAGGTATTCATCCTGCTCTCTGTTGTGTAGGACATGAAAGCATAGAACATCTTTTTTTAAGAAAGAGAAACATATGATTTTTTTCCAATTTAATGGTATTTACGGTGCATAAACCGTGTATTTTTAAATGGCTTATAAATGTTCTCTCTTTGAGATTTAGGCTATATTTACGCTTCCCCATTAGTATTACGGCAACCATTGGTGGGTTAGTTGAGGGTCCTCAACTCCTCTTTTTATTTCCTAGCCTTGAAGAGTGAGATAGGCGGCTGAATCTAGGTAAATAAATATAATTTGGTCGGCACGGATGTGTAGAAAGGAATGAAACTGGGGAAGAAGAGATAGAGTTGGGACAGAGAGTATGTGGGGCATCTCTGGAGGTGGAACCAGTGGTTAGAACATAATAAAAAGCTTTTACAAAAGGTAATAGTAATAATAATAATAATAATACAGCTTTATATTTGAATAACCAATACAAAGAGCCCTATATAATGTGAGCGCATTGTAATGGACAAAAAAAAATAATTCAAATGCCAGGGTGATTTGCAAAATGAGAGTCTTGTATTTCATTAAACAACCACCCAGCACCCACGGGGTAAATTGCACACCAAGTCAGAATATGAGATGATTAATAAGTGCAGGGAAGACATTTAAATAGATTTGAAAAACCCGGATCCTGCAATCCCTCTTCAGAAGTCAGCACTACGATGGAAGCCTACAGTCCCATGAGGATATGGTTGTAGCACCGGCATGGGCAAAGGTGTTTTTAGGTTATCCCACATTGGCAGCGATATTACTCACTGTCTCCACGGGCTAAGAGTGAAGGAGGAAGGCTGCTTCGTCTTTCTCTCGACATTTTTCAAGAAATAAATCTCCCAAGGATAGTAGTGGGGTTGCCATTTCATCACTTTAATGAGAATCACATGCAGGTCCGAATCTTAAACAGTATAACGTTGCAAGATACATATTGAGAATTAAAAATAAAAAGTGGAAGAAAGATCCATTATGCGATATAATTATCCATTATGAGATATAACTCACACATTGTTGCCATTTTCAATTTTGTAACTGATATTGTATTTACTAGGAAGGAATAATACATTTTTCAAATATTTATCACGTCAACACAATGGCAACAACACTACAAAACAGTAGAAAAGTAGAATTCAAATTAAAAAAAATAAAAAAAAATATATATATATATATATAGATTTCCTTCTACTTTTTACAAAAAAAGGAAAAATTAAGCAATTATTTAAGCGGTATCTGCTATTTTTTTTTTTTAAACCTAAATCTTGTGTCACAAAGAACTGAAATATTGTTTATCAGGCATTAAATTGTTATGAGATATTTAAATTGCATACAAAAAAAAGCACAAACTGTGCCTATATAGACATTATAGGATATTACATTCTCTTATCAGCATGGGTTTTATAACTTGAAGAACGTTGCTAGATTTATATTTGGCCAGTTCTTTGTACTTGCTGCGAAATACGATTGCACAAAAATACTAAAAATGTTGATTCTGGGATACCGAACCAGTACTACTTATGTAACGTCGTAACTGATTATAAAATTGGTTTTGTTCAGATTGTGTGGTTGAATCAAAAGCATATTTATTGATTGAATGTAAAGATGTTCCTTGAGTTGGATTAAACAAGGACAGACCCTTGCTGCACTCAACTGGAAAAATAACAAATGCAATCAATATTCTTTCTGAACAGGAACAGTTTTTACTAAACATATATTTTTAATGCGTGACATTCTATTAACGGCACTCCTCAAGATGTAAGCAAATCACAATTATTACATCTGTGATATGTTATCATACAGTTTTATAAAACATATCTGTCAATACTTATATACCTTCCATTCGCTTTTAGATAGGGCATGTTAATGTGTTACATCATTGATTACATCATTAATAATTATTAATATTTCTGGGAAATTTCCTAAAGCAGAGGCAGCTATCGAGGGTTCAAAGCGTGTAAAGCGTCCATCAACACTAGAGTAGAGGTCATCATATTTTTGCTTTTCCTCTTAAATAATTTGGGTTTGCCACATCTGACCATGACATTACCATATCTACTATAATGATGTAAGCAGATGTAACCCTTCCTATATCATAATGAGTTGGAGATCTTACTGGCCTGCTGTCCTTGACAAAACCCACTATAAAGATGGTGGCACCAAGACATTATTACATCACAACAAAGATATTAGCTCATTAATAAAAATCTTCAGTATGCCCATAAGAGTATATAGCTGAATAACAACAGCAGTAAGAAATATCAGATAAGTGCACCAAAGTCATTTATTAATGAAGGAAGGGGCTCATTGTTGAGTGCACCTTACCTCACTCAAATACATAGGGGTTTCTATGACATCATCAGATCATTTCTTTAAAGTTAAACTAAGGAAAACCACGGATTCATCTAAAAAATAAGGGTTCTCAAAATGGCAAAAAAATTGTATGAACTTCAAATTATATAAACTCAAGACGAGAAGGTGATTGATAGGATTCCACTGTGAAAATGTGACATTGAGCGGAATCCTACATCAAATAATGATTCTTTAAGATGTCCTTCCTAAGCAAGTAATTGTAAATCATAAGAAGATTACTCTTATTGGCAAAACCTAGGTCATAGGATGAAGTATTATAGACAAATCCATATGTGTGTGTATTAATTCACTGCAAGCACTGCACACAGATAAAGAGTTATTGTAGATTTCTCTATCCATGTATGGCTTCATGCGGAATTGCAGTATGATGTCATTTTAATCACTTGTTAGAGCATGACTCATTTGGAACGTCTTGTTATAATATTACATTTCCTGATTCCTCATTGAGACGTCTTGAGCGTATTTTGCGACCTGTGCTCTGGAAGTCCAAAACTGAGAAAGCAAGCGGGGACGATAGCTGACATCTTTTCAAACAGCATGTCTTAGATCATAAAACTCTGGCAGACACATAACCCCCTGACCGGGAACGTCCTGGGAGGTTGCGGTTACTCTGTGCTCAGAATAATAGGTGCGTCTCAGCTGCGGCTGAAGGTCAATCACTGAGCGCAGGATGAAAGGGGATTCCCATGGGCACCCCATGGAGGATAAAGCTTTGTGTGTGTGTATCTTTCCCTTAATTGCGGATCTGACATTTCTGCTTGAAGACTCATAGGAATGAGCTGAATTGTGCATGGGTAACCTTTTGATTTCCAAAAGGGGTTCAACGCTGTGAGCACAGGGAAGATCGAGGCGTTGAATGGCCCTTAGCCAAGAATGTTAGAGGGTCCGTATCGAACAAATATTATATACAACATCTCATTATACACAGACACATGGAAAAGTACATATATATATAGATAGATACTTAATTGCTTGTGTGTTATTAAAAAGTGGTTAATTGATGTTATCCTTTCACATGATTCTCTTTTGATGGCTTTCCCAGCGAACCCTAAGGAGCTTTAGTATCTGCCTCTATAGTATCACCCTTTATGGATACGCCACCTTCTTTTTGCAACCAAAATATTCAAGGTATTGTACATTAGTATCTTTTTAAGTAGACCTCATATAATAATATTACTTGCCTTGCATGGGTTGCCAATAAAAAAGTAGACGTAGCACATAGTGGACCTCCTAACAGATGCCTTCAAGCTAAAATTAAAAAGAAAAAAATCCCATCTGCGCAAAAATATCGAATAAATGTTAAATAAGGTGCAGCTTATGATTTTTAAAGGAAATGGTCCTTATCTACTGCCAATTTATGTTTTACTATATAACTATAAGATGAGCATAAACCAAAGCTGTCCATGCATGCACGCCATCTGAGAAGAAGAGCCTAAGGACCATTTGTTGTAGTAAGGAGCTCTCACGCAGCATACAAATGAAAGCTGGAGAATTAGATGTTTTTTCTTCTGCAGTCAAAGTGGAAGGACTATCTCTGCGTCTAAGCGCGCTCGCCCCATCATAATATTCACCATTTTCAAAGCAATAATCCCCCCCCGCCGTCTCCCATCACTCCTGGGTAATGTTTTCTAATGCCTATGCAAAGTTCTCATCAGATGTAAAAACTATATTTAGACTTCTCAACCCTTAGAATCATTCCGAACACGGAATGAAGAAATCACTGTAACCTTTTCATTACCGGATAAAGCATTATGATTCAAAGGTTCCCATAGAATGTTGTGTTAAAACATCTTGTGACCCGATTTATAGTGAGTATGCGGAGCACATATTCATTATTCATATTTGTCCCATAACTATGTATGGTTTTGTACTGGGGGAACATACCTGGGGAATTTTTAGAGGGTACACAGGATTAGAAGTCTCTACTTTCCCTCTCCATATGGTGGACCCAGGTCAGAAGGGACATGGCTGTGGAAAGGAGTGGGGCAAAAGGAACAGAACTAGAATCGTAGCGGGTAGAGCTAATGCCGCTTACCGCACCTAGATAAGAAATGATTGCTGCCATTCAGCTGCCAGGCCAAATTCCAGGTGTGTGGACTAATCTTTATGATGTGAGTTGATGGAAACCAAAGGAACACTAAAATAGCGCAATTGGTGTGTGAAATACGTGCTGTAGACAAAACGAAATGACAGGTTATATAGGCCACAAAGAACTGGAGGAATGGTCCTGCAGACTATGTTTCATGGAGACATGGAAAGAGGGTCTTTTTTTATGCCCCCCAAGCATAGTGTGCAAGGCCATCCTCGAGTTCTTGGTGCCCTATATAATAATATGTCACTTCATTTAAATAGATTAGAAGAGAATGACATGGGCGAGTCTCCTTATTTCATGGGATCTCCAAAGATAACTCAAGTTGTAGTACCACCAAAAGCACATGAGTGTCTTACATCCAGAAGAGTTTGAGCAAAGCTTGATAACTGATAGCTCTCAAAGTTGATATCACTTCATTAAAATAATGTTCTGGCACCTACCTATTTGCCTCCACCCCCCAAAAAAAAATTATATATCAAGGGCAAGTAAATAAAAAACTAAAAACCTTTGCCTCTTAAAGGTCAAATTGGTGATAAAAGAAAGGAAATCCTTAGGAACGCCCCGTACTCCAACACAATCTGAGAGGTTAATCCACTTGCACTCCATCTGTAAGAGTACACTTTTCCAATCATCCCACAAGAGTAACCTTTGCCCCAAACACACTATTTGAAATCTAAGCTAAATATAAACAACTTCAATTTCCAGTTGTGGATACGGCACCAGGGCTACCCTCGGGAGGTGACCGCAGAATATAGTCCTACGCTCCAGGAGTGCAAATGGCTTTACCTCCTGGATTGCGTAGGCTCTAGAGGCTCAATGGAAACTAATGGCATTTTTTTTTAAAGATCTCACTTAATGTGTGTACTGAGATTTGCCCTTATCTGGCCTTCAACTACAAGTGCAAAGTCATCGGGTTACTATATATGTTGTATGTAGTGTCATACTTTACCGATGCGACTGCATACCGCACTGCACATAAAATATAATTTAATGCATTTTTTTACATATTTTGTAAGGAACAGAAATTTTATTTCTGTTTTTTTTTTAAATATGGGTTTGTTGATGAGAGTTTTTTCCAGATATTTGAAAGAGACAGAGACATAGAAAATGAAGAATGAAGCAAGAGGGGGCAGGGCATACACAACAGACTTGTGCAAATGGACGATGCAGACACATTTTTCATTTCATTTTTGGTCCATCTTGTTTCCTGCCCTTTCGGTTCGGAAGAAATTCTCAGGGCTTTATACATTCAGAAACTAAATTCATTGCCATTCACCCTCATTCACTCTCTGATGCTCTCCCACACTCACTGTCATTCTCTTTCACACTCAATGTCCCCCTTTCTTCTTTTTCCCTGTCTCCATGCTCCACCACTCTGGTTCTTCTCTTGCCTCTTCTTGTGCTTTTTTTTTGTCCGCTTCTCCCCCGATTCTTCTTACTTTTGTTCTCTTCTCCATGAACCAGTCCTCCTGGGGCACCTTTGCAAAGGGGGAGGCTCGGTTCATGGAGAAGTGGATGAAGAAAATAGACACGGGGAGAAGTGGATGAAAAAAGAAGACAGAAGCGTCAGGAGAAGAAGCAGAGCTATGGGAAAGGAGACAGGGACACAGAAGTGGTTGACGGAGAAGGTAAGGAAACATTAAGAGAGAGAGTGTGAGCATGACACAGTGTGAATGAGAGCTTGAAATAGTGCGAGAGAGCATGAGAGAGTAAGAGAGTGTGAGTGAAAAAAACACAAAATGCAGATGAAAGTTTTGAGCTCTTCATTTTCGTTCACCATGGAGTCTCTACAGAGCTGTCTATCTAAAAATCTGTGACCACACTCGATACAGGTCTTAATGGTAAGCTATACCCAGTTAATGGTAAGCTATAGACAGTGTGCAGTGTGATCTAAACCATCATAAATATATAGAGAATTGGAATTAGTGGTGATTGCTGGGAGCTTCAGGACAACATGGTGCCCTATGGAAACTCACACATCACTAACCAGTGCTTTATGGTGTCAATGGGGTCTGTGGATTGTAATTAGCCGAGGCTTAATATATAACGTGGCCATTAAAACTCCATTTGAAAGCATTTTCTCGTCACCGTTACATATCTAACAGTGATGCCGGCATGTTATTATAATTCTTAGCAACCGAAACCTTTTGTGGCCCAAGCTGGAATCAGACATGTGACGATAATGTTGACCATGGAACGCGAAATAGCTTTGAACATTAGTGCTAATAGCTTTATGACATGTTCTCTCTTTTTATTTAAGCCATGGAATTCTCGGAATTACTGGGTCAAAGCAACAAGAAGGAAACATGGCATTAGCAGGCAATATCCTACCCTTCGCTACAATAAATATCCCAAGGACATGGGGCTACATGATTCCAACTATCTTCAGCATTAGAAGACACCGATCATCAGATACACTTAAAGTGACAGATGTATCCATTTGCATATTCTGAAGGAAAATTAAGCTGAACGCTATATTTCCAGAACCTTTACATGACACGAGCCCTGGCAGCCTGATGTCGGTACATATTATTATTTTTTCATTGCAGGGACTTCATGTAAGATGGATGTTCCTGTTTTAGAAAATGTGCCACTTGTTCGCTCCGTTGCACACAAGCAAAGAGTATTAATGCAGCTCCGGTGTCTTGTGTGTATAGACACTAGACTTGTGCCTTTGGATTTGTAAGAAAGATTAGCAGAGAAAGAGAGGTGCAGAACAGCTTCTCTTTCTCTGCCAATCTGTCTTAATTCCCCTGCTCCTCCAATCGGAGCCCTTTTGCGTAAATGCGCAGAGAGGCCTGGTTCACGTAGAAACGGATAAAGAAAGAAGACACGGGGAGAAGTGGATGAAGACAGAAGACCGAAGAACAAGAATATGCAAGAGAAGAAACGGGGCTGTGGGAAAGGAGACAGGGACACGGAAGTGGTCTTCAGAGAAGGCATCCAGAGGGAGCATGAGAGAGAATGAATGACAGTATGACAATGTGAGAGAGCGTGAATGAGAGAGTATGAGAGGGCATGAGAGAGTGTGAGAATGTGAGTCTCCAAGAGAAAATAAACCCCAGCCCTTTATACAGCTTTGTACACATTTGTAACCCCCAGTTCTGTATATAGTAATAGAGTAATTGAGGTCGGCATTGACAATAAACTGGTATTATCTAATTTTGTTCAAATAAACTCATTTTATCTGCAGAGCTGGAGGCCGCCATTGTTGTCAGTCATGTGATATGTTGGGTGACTTTCCCGGCTCAAGCATCACACTGAGCTGATGCTTTATGGCAATGCTAATGATGTCTGCTCATCCATAGACTTGCAGTAAGTGCAAAAAAATAAATATAAAACAAAAAATTTGTGAACAGAAAGAAAAAAAACATATTTTACTTTTGCTGTCTATATTTGTCAAGATAAAGAAAATGGCTTAAATGACTGGAAGCAGCTCGAATGCGATACCCATCCCAAAAGCTGGCACGAATCTGCTCTCTACAGATATAAGCGGGGAAAATACAGCTTAATCCTCCCCTTGTTTGTCTCACAGTACGCTGCTTGCTGAATATTGAAGGGATTTTCTTCTGTTTGCAATTATTAACAATGTTTATTTTTTTTTCTATTACTGTGTTTGTACTAGAAAACCCCAAAGTCGCATCTCACCCTCTAGCTTAGAGTACATTTTTTTTACTCCCCTGGAAGAGGATATACCCTACACACAGACAAGCAAACTGTATTTGTTTAATCATCGACAATTTAAAAGAAAATGTAGTAAAAAATAAATAAAAAATCACACCCTCTTTTGCCCATTTCCTATGAGGTTGAGGCGATTCGACTTAAAGGGAACCCCCTGATAATGCGTAAAAGCTGCAGCATCCATCCTCTTTCTTGATCTGAGGATTCTGGCCACTGATTGGCTCCTTGAAGCAGCCAATCAGTGGCTGCAAAGCAGTTCCATTAAAATAATAAATTCCAACCAGACCCCCATGCCTGCAGCCTTTGCTGAGTAGACGCTGAAGCTTACTGTAACTAAGTATATCAATGCAAGGCGACGTGTTCGGCCGAAAACATCTCCTGCATGGAAATAGCTGGGGCGGGGGAAGGGGAGAATGTATATGGGGGGATTCCATATTCCAGAATCCCCCATGCATTTACAAAAAGGAACTAAATGTCAACTTAAAGGGACCTCTCAACTATCATGTGGGTTGAAGTGCATATGATGCCCGGACTGTCCTTTAATTTAAAGAGAACTGCCACTCGACGTGTAGCTAAAGCCCATGTTTTTTGGGTTTATTTGGGTTTTTTTTTTTTGCTGCCTTAGGGAATCGGAGATTTGTGACAAAAGGTGACAAACTAGCATAACGGTGCCCTCCAGATAGCGTATAACATAACAATAGAGTATAACAATCGTCAGCTCTCCTGGTGTTGTGGACTACATCTCCCGTAATGCTCTTACAGTCATAACGCTGGCAAAGCATCAAGGGAAATGTAGTTCACAACATCTGGAGCGCCGAAGATTGCCTGCCCCTGGGTTTAACCTGTAAACACCATTGCACGGGCGTATAATAGACCGATCTGTAAAACGCACGGACCCGCTTCATGTTCTAGCGATGTATGGATACAATATTCAATTGTTCTCTGTATGTGGGATTACTGCTGTAATTGCTTCTCTAAAGCACGGCTATAATAGATTTTTAGATGTCCTTTGTTAATTCCTATCTCTTAATACCGCGCAGGTTCAATTTTAGTTTATTATGTAAAATGCTGATTGCGCAGCCTGCATTGGTAAAGAATTTAATGATATCCCTTTTATAAGAACATCAATCGCGTTTCACCCCGGCTTTATTGTGATGCTGAATACAGGATTTTTTGCGTTGTGTATGTAAATGCTGACAACGGGGTTACTTAACCAGCCTATTCCGCCGTTCCCAGCTTTTCTTTGGTCATTTTTTTCTCTCTCCGATTGATTTTATTTTGCCTGTCTCAGTGTAAATAGACGAGTTTCACTTAATAGTTTAATTGAGCTATACAAGTGTTACTAGGGAAGAAAGTGATATATCTATTATCTGGCTCATGTACGCTCCGCTGGAGACACCGCCGAGCCGGAAGAAGACCGGTATCAGTCAATAAAACATAATAAAACTTTTTCAAGAAATTCCCCAATTTGTCGGACGGATGTAGGTTGAGACCACGCAGAAACATAGCATTTGAAGGCAGATAAGAACCCCTAGGTCCATCTAGTCTGCCCATTTTTGTTGATGTAAAGTCCCAAACTCGAGTCAGTCCTTGGTCTCGTCTTAAATATTCTTATTGTGTTAAACTCTACCACTTTTGCTGGGAGGCTATTCCATTTACCTACGCCCTCTCGGTAAAGACAAAAAGGAATAGCCATCATTTTTTCATTATTTAACCTTTTAATTATTTAGCTACATTTTCTGTTTCTTGGAGAGGCTGATGGGTAGATATATTTTGAAAGGAGGAAAGTCATAATATATACAGTAAGTCTTATCCCTCGCATGGTGAAGGAGTAGAACTGACAACGGTCTTCATGCTTGATCTTTTTCCCCGCAGATATTTTTATACATTCCATATAGAAAGACAGCGGCAGCAGAAAAGAACAACTGACCCATCTAGTTGGCCCTTTTTGAATCATTTGTATTTAAGCATTATGCATACCTCAAGCTATGTTGAGTTTGTTCAATAGTTGGAAATATCTTATTTACAGAAAGGCTGGTAGATACCTGAAATAAACTTATAATGGAATTAGTAGATCCATCTATTCCCACTGGAAGCTTATTCCATGTATCCACTACCCTTTCTGGAAACTGAAGATATATTATAAAACATACTCAAGGCCAATATAGCCGACTCTCTGGAACCCTGCACCCTGCTAAGGTCTTACATCCCATGTTGATGTCACAGAGTAACGATGACCACGTTACATGGGATATGTCCTGATGTCATATTCTGCCCATATTATATGTATATAATATGACATTATGTGTTCTGCGGCAGGGGAACCAACCAGCCCCCCCCACCCTTGGACCCGCCACCCTATACATCCCTCCTTAAGGGATAAAGACAGAATAACTATTATTTTAAATATATGTATAATTTAAGGTAATATATTTATATAATTGTATATAAATTAGGTATGAATATATATTTTCTGTAAGACCCCCCCAAAAAATCAAACAGCTACCCCAAACTGTTCCTACCAGTTTGGAACGATTGGCAAGTGTATATAGTAGGAGATCAAGGAGTGGGATGGAATCTGCTTGATGGGTCCTTATTTTCAACCTCAAATAACAAGTGGCTACGGTTAACCCCTTAAGGACAATGAGCGGTCCCTAAACCCGTTGAAAACAATGCATTTCGAGCCCGTACGTGTACGGGTTTGGTCATTAAGGGGTTAATAGGAGCTCAGCGGAAGGGAATGTTATTGTCAAGATGCCGCAGAACATATATATACGGAAGAATCGGAGTGAATTGACTGTAAACCATCTGCTACAAAAGCTTAATAGGCATTAGCGTAAAAAAAAAAAGGAGAAAAAAAAAAGAAAAGGAAAAAAAAAGTTAACCAGTTTAATATTAAAGTTCTTGATTGTTTCCCAATAAAACTTGTGTAATAAGGAAATAAATGCATAAATTGCATGCATCAACCACGTCCCACAGGAACGCGCATGCTGCTTAATTTGAATCATTTTGATGCAATTAAAAAAGCTGAAAAGGATTTAAAAGGATTTGAAAGTCGGTAAACAAATTGCAGTTTGAAGTGCCGTGTTTTTCACCAAAGCGATTTTTTTTTGTTTGGAAACAATCTGTTAAACATAAAAAGCCCTCAGCCCTTATTCAAACAGAGCTGACAACCTTGAATTATCAGCCGCCGGAGTACTTCCATTATTTATCAGTGAGGATCGGTCGGCGTAGTCCATGTGCTTAGAACGCGCATGCATGCACTCCACAGCTCTCACGTCGCAATCTATTCACAGCAGTTGGCCGAAAGTCAAGGTTTTTGTGAAGAAGAATACGAGACCGGCGGGGAAGGGGTGGAGAGGGTCAACGGCAAGACCCAAATGGACGAGGATTCTGCGTATTGTGAAAAGACTCCAAATACTGTAACCAGTAGTGAGTCACTAAAGGTCAAGAGATACCTTCATGGCTAAAAGGGGTTTTTTTTGTATTTTTTGTAGCGTTCTTCAACGTGGCATTCTCTGTGCCAACTTTTTACCATTCTCCATGTTTCATAATAGAGAGCTGGACGCCAATCCCTCGTAGAGTATCACATATCCATCTCTCCTTCCTTCCTTCATGTCTTCTTCTCCTGAAGTCCCTATTTTCTTGGAGCTCTGCTGGGTATGAGGGGATCGCAGCCCTAAAAGCCCCAATAATGTGTAAACTAAGCAGGGAATGGATGTATAAATGAAAGAATGTAAATAAGATAAACAATATAAATAAGATAAAGTCCCTACTTAATAGCGTTCATGGTTACTGGTGCCCTGAAACAAAAGTGTCCCTTTCTGGCCAAAGTGTTGGGAGATATGGATGATGACGGCCAAACGTTACTATGGAGGCAAAATTTGCATGACAAGGGGGTGTCTGGCAAGGTCCCTTGTGCGGTTCTTTCCTTAAAGACCAGGAAGCCCCCCTCTTTGTCCCAGTAATACCTTTGTAATGTTTGAAAAGTGGTGTTATCACCGTAGCAACTATTGGAATGTTGCTGCTGATTGGACAATTCCAATGGTTGTTATGGTGATAAGGCCTTTTTTTTTTTAAACTTGACACCCAAAATACTTTTTTGCGGTTGTTGTGGAGTGAGGATAGAGCACCCGCTATAAAATACGTTAATATTTCAGTCACATTGCGGCAATCAGGTTATTGTGGAAACAGTCCGTCTAATTTACTCTATTGCAAAAATACATACTAAACAAGATTGCGATCTGAAAAAAAAAGAGTAAATATATTTGAATATTTATAAGCCATGGAGAGGGGGAACTTTGACTGGAGGAGTCACCGCAGAGTGATCAGCGTCGCCAGTCTCCATTAAACTGTGATTAATTAAGCCTGAGATATGCATATGCTAATTAATTAGACTGCAATGTTTATAAAGTTTGCAAGTGCAGCTGATTATTTAGCAAATCAGTGTCACATAAACCAAAGTTTTTAACTCTCAGAACCTGTCAGATCCGCACACGAGGTATTAGATGCAATTTGTAGTTATGATTGGCAAATTGACTTTTTTAGATGTTGGATTATGCAAGCTTTCATTGAGAGAGCTACCCCCCCTTCTCTTCCTGTCACCTTCTCTATCTCTCTTTTTCTTTCTTTCTCTCTCCCTTCTCATTTTCCTCTTTCTTTCTTTCTTTTCTTTCTTTTTCTTTCTTCTTTTCTTTCCTCTCGTTCCCCCCTTTTCTTCCTGTCCCTTCTCTCTCTTTTCTTTTCTTCTCTTCCCTTTTCTCATTATTTCCTTTCCTTTCGTTCTTTCCTTCCTTCTTTCTTTCATCCTCTCTTTCACTCTTCCTCCCTTTCTTTTTTTCTCTCCCCCCTCTTTTACTCTTTCTGTCTTTCCTCTCCCTCTCTATAACTCTTTCTTTCCTCTCCCTCCCTCTCTATCATGCTTTGTTTCCTCTCCCTTTCGTTTACTTTTTTTTCTCTGTCTTTATTCTCCCTCTCCCACTCTTTCTTCTCTCTCTTTCACGTTCTCTCTCCACCCTCTCGCTCTCTCTCTCTAACACCTCCCTTTCCTTCTCAAATCCATAGATAAATGAATGGTTTCATTACTAATGTTTCACGCAGGAAATCAGGTCGAAGGCCACTCAGGCTGACCAAGCAAAGTAGAAGAAAATGCTCCACTGACTCCTAACTACTAGTCCTCAACCGCTACACCTTGAGTGTACTTTTTGTAAGCCAGGCCACAGAAGAAGGTACATTTCAATTCTCTTGTCCAATCAGAACGATGCATTTAATTTCAGGATCATTATACCCAGGGCTATACCTGGCTGATAGGTGGACACACACTAAAAAAACAGGATCAACCACCCAAGAGTCAGTCAAGGTAGATGGCAGCTACCATTAACCATTATTAACCCATTGTACCCGATGGCCACCGCCGGTATGTTTATACCAGTATCTAGTAGTTCTTTCTTTCTTTCTCCTTAAATATATTTTACTTTCAGTTAAACATAATGGCATTATATCATTATTAGTTCCCACCTCAAGTGTTTAACCCCTTAAGGACAATGGGCGGTCCCTAAACCCTAAATGCATTTTGTCATTAAGGGGTTAAAAAACCCGAGGTTACTCGTCGTTATTAGTAGCCAACACGCATTCCGATAATAACAGCAGTAAAACATATTGGTTCTTGTGACCTAGGTGTCTCCCACCTCTTAAACTTTATTTCCCTAAGGGCGCTTTTTCCTCTAATCTTCCATTTACAATTAAACAGAGTACAGGCTGACTCTGCAAGTGAATTATTTATGTGCTCGATGCCCATTTACTGGAGGGTTCCTGCTGATCTATGTTGTCCTCCCTGAATCTTGAAGGATCTGTGGCAAGAACGAAAGACTGGAGGCTTTCAACAAAGTAAAAATTATTATTTGCCTGCAATCATTGCCGTTTTATAGAGCTGGAGATTGCAACGCGTGGAATCGTCTCTGGGGAACGTCGCTTCTCGAGCTAATGATACAGTCTCTCTCTCTCGGCGAACGCCGCGTTATTACGCTTTTATTTCATATTTATGAATTTAAAGATACCAACAAGCGCCGTGTATTTGTATCGTGGCTTCCCGAGCTGTAGCCGATGGCTGCCAGTGGTTCGCGGAACTCTCTTGGTGGTCCATAAGTTGATTACTATTGTATATAATATTAACTATATTTTTTTTATATAATATATGAATAGTTTTTCGCTGTTTTTCGGGTATCGCGTGCATAGAACTGTCCACACGTCTAAACATCTGGACATTCACTACCGTTCGTAAACACAGCAACTGTATCTACAATGACTATAAAGTATGATGTCATAGTAAATATAATTTGGAGTCCTACCCTGCTATCTCAGTATACTGTATATATATAATATATATCTGTATATGTATATATCACAAGTAGAAAATGGTTCCTTCTCCTCCTTGTAGAATGTTATTGAGCTTCTTGTGTGATAAGGAAAGATGTCTGATGTGAACCGATCAATATGTGGTATATTTTAGACTGATCTGTCCTGCCTGAGTGAGATCAAAAGAGCATCAGAAGATTGATTTTCAGTTTAAAGGTTTGTCATGAATCAGCTTACGCTTTCAATCCTCATTTGAACTAAGGACCGTTGCCCGTTGGCTCCCAGGACGCCAATATCTCTGAGCTTCTATTGCAGAATCCCAGCCATCTCGAGGGTCGAGCTCGACACGTCGATGATGGACTCTTCTGGGTTGCGTGTTCTTACGTGTCTTTGATGGAGCATTGTGCTTGTGATTCTTGACATCTGTAGCCGTGATAACTATATCTCTTATCTTCACCCCTTCTTCCACAAATCTATATTACACTTATGATGAACACCTTACTGAATGCGAGTTACAAGGAAAGATATCTCATCAGAAAATGATAAGCATCAGTAACTCATTAGTGGTTAAGGTTCTCCTCAAGCAGAAAACCAAGTGCTGTACAGTAATGTTGGTCGGCATTGACATAATACTAGGTTTTTATCTAATTTTGTTCCAATAAACTCCCCTTATCTGCAGACCTGGGGGCTACCATTGTTGTCAGTCATGTTATATTTTATGTGACATTGTCTGCCCAGACACCACACTGAGCTGATACTTTATGGCAATGCTAATGAAGTCCGTTCCTATTTCCCCAGACAATAATCCTAGACTTCAACTAAATACTCTTATTTGGTAAGAAGGTTGTATACGAGCAGAACCTTCAAGGTCAACAACGAAAAACCAAATGTCTAGAAACTTGGGCTGTAAAATGAGAGCTTTAAGTAAAAAGCAAGTTGATTTTTGATTGACTATAATTTGAATGTTTACCCAAATATTGGTTATTGGACTTCTGGCCCAATCCCTACACAACTGATTTGTGGTTGACGCTGCCACACAAGACATCCATTTCATACCTTCCGCCTTGAAAAATCCATTTTTTTCCTTATTTATTGTAACATTTCCCCATTTATGTTTTTTAAGAAGGATTCCTATAAGGGCAGACTAAGAGCGTGTTCCCCCCTGGTGATAGAAGAGAGACGCTTTTTTTTTTTTTTGGTGGTATCAGTGCAGACAAGCAGTCATTAGCAACAAAGACCCCTTTTGACCTATGAAGTAGTTCTAATACTCTCCTAACTTGGGATTTTTAAGTGTTACAAGGGGATTTGGTAATCAATAAAAATAATCATGCATACACTCACACATTTTCATTCTATGCGCACACGCTACATCTCTATCTCGGTATGAAATGCCGACTTCTTGTCAACATGTTGAGACGTGTGGCTGGTTTATAGCAGAGCTTTCTCTTTGACGCGATTTTGACACGGTGGCATCACAATGCGTTTCTCCCTGGAAGAGCAACATAGTGTCATCCCGCTTCTCTCGTGTAAGAAGGTGAATGAGCCTCAGACATTCAGTTGGAGCTGCTGGCAAGAGAGCGCTGTGTGTGAAACGCCTGATTGTCAAAAGTAAATGGTCCCTGCGAGCAGCTGCTTATCTATAGGCAAGGCATAATGCCGGGGAGGAATAACACATAGTATATAGAGACCTTAGCAATGGGTTCAAGTATATAGCTATAGAGTCCATATATATAGTGCATGCACTATACGTACTGGTGTGTATCACTATATATATATATATATATATATATATATATATATATATATATATTTATATATACCTAAGCATAGAGAATGCATCTTAATATTTTGTGGACATATATATGTACGTAATATGCTATAGTAAAAACAACTAAGATATGTCAAAATGATGTGAAAAGTGTTTTTTTTTCCGGAGAAAAGGTATAAAATGTGTTTTTAGAGGTTCTTAGATATTATGTTTTTTCAGCAGAAAGCTGCCATTATTAATAATTATGACATGCATGTCTGTTGAAAAAGAAAGGGTTTGTGGTATTTAAGCAAGAGGATTACTGGTTGTTCTATCCCTCTGTTGGATTACAGAATTATGTATGATCATATCTCCTTGCAAAGCTTCCCTTTAAAGATCAGCAGATGGTTTGCATTTAAATAAGTATCAGATCCAACAAAAGTAGGTTTTTGTGCTTCTTTATTGCAAAGTCTGAAATCTCAATAAGCCTCAGAATATCGGAACAATTTATTCGATGTATTTGTGGCCAGCAGGAAAAAAACAACAAACGGTGTCAAAAGCAGAGCAGTGAATTATTTACAATTACCACAAGGGGACCCGCCACCAATTTTATTTATTACTAACATCCGATTAAAAATACATTTTCAAAAATATTGTGGTTTTTTTTTTCATATGATATGTTTTTCAGGAGTTGTCGCTCGGTTATCTTAGCCTAGTCTACTAGACAAAAACCCTGACTCCTTATCATACTAGTCTAATGGGAAACAATAGCTGGACATTGACCAGACACTAATGAAAGCTTATGGAGGAACGGACTTCATTAGCATTGCCATAAAGTGCCAGCTCAGTGTAGTGATTGTGTAGGCAAAGTCACCTAAAATATCACATGACTGACAACTATGGTGGTCTCCAGGTCTGCAGATAAAGGCAGTTTATTTGGAACAAAATGATTTGTTTTGTCAATGCTGACCTATATTAATGCATCCTCAAATATTGTATATGATATATACAGTATTTTACAGCTCTAATTCCATTTAGGTTTATTTTGGATAAAAATTGGGGACCATTTATTATGTTGGGGAAAAAAATTGTTGTCCGGCACCCACACTCTCACTCTCTCTCACTCTCAATTCCATTCACTCTCTCTCATGCTCTCTGAATGTCTACCTACATTCTCTGCCGACTACTTCTCGCAGCTATGCTTCTGTGTCTAGCAGCTCCGCTTCCAATCAGGGGAGAAGACATCACCAGAAGCTCCGCCATTTTGGCGGAAGTTTACACAGGGTTCTTTTAGGGCGAAATGTTGGGGCTTTTCAGTGACGTCCACTACCCTCAAATCGGGGTTGAGGACGTTACTGGAAGCTCCACCATTTTGGTGGAGGTTATTTCCGCGGAGAGAAGAGAGAGAAAAGAGAAGAACAAGAAGATGCGAGACACGAAACTGGAACAGCAAGACATGGAAGTGGTCAGCAGAGAAGGGAGGGAACCTTGGATAAAAATCCTAAGCTTTTTGCTTTGTTTCCTCCATTTCCTGGGGGGGGGTCTGGCCTTGTTATCGGAGATTCATACAAATTGTTGGCAAATTCTGTTAAATTTGCAATTCCGAATGCACAAGCCTGATATATGAAGTTATCTATCCCTTTTCCATGGATCTGATTGCGTCTCGCAGGTTTCCGAGCAAACAGGAACTCGTTGGTAAGGAAGTTAATTAAACCCCATCTGTGATGCCGGCGTGCCTGTGACTAGACAGCGCGATTACATGAGACGTACAAAGAGTGCTGAGACTTTTGAAGTCTGCTTTGCGGGTGAGGTGCGTGGATAGACGGAACACCTCCAACCATGCTCTTTGGTGCAAAGAATTCCGAAACAAGCTTGCTAGACACGAAAAAATAAGGATTCGAAAATGTCTTGATAGGCTAGACAACGAACACACAGCAGAAACGCCACAAAATGTAAGAAAAAGGCCTAAATACTGCAAATTAACTAGTAGAAACATGGCATTTCTTACACAAATTATAATAAGCGTGTAAGTTACCGAATTTCCCTGCTCCGTGGAGATTTTCAGCATTTTTTGGTATTTGATGATAGACGTGCGGAGAAACGCATTTGGGAAGGAAGTGTTCATTTTAGTCGATTACTGGCTGGGTACAACCTTTGAAAACACTTCTCTGCGTATAGATAGTTAGATGGGAGAGACGGGTTTTTGAACATTATTAGCTCATAAAGCACGCAAGACTGCCATTCCGGTGATATGCCGACGGTGCCTATTTGACAAGTAATTCTTTAATAATAACAGATTAGAGACTAAGGTTTGAATTTTTTATTTAAAAACCAAAGTTGGCTCACTTCCTGGAAGCAGCGTGAGACGCCTCGACTCCCTCTGCCATTTAATTTTACAAACAGGGCAGAATTATTCATGAGAAACCATTGATGAGGCTCCACGTTATAGAAAGTGCTTTAGAGTGATTGCTGGAAATGTCCTATGATGTAAGGCTATAGGTGTCAGGGATAGTGAGTGTTATCCTCCTCACGTGATACAAGCAGAAGAAGACGGTGGGGTCAGTAGGTCACTCCATGTGGCCATAAGGAAATACGCCATCACCTAATATACCATGGGGAATTTTTTTTTATAGCTCCTAACATGAATGAAAGTGAGGATAGTGAGGACCTGGCTTCTTAGGGGGTCCACACTCCTATGGTGGGCTCATGCACAGCAACACTACAGCACTTGCACATCCATGAAGCACCTGTTACAGCACTCACAATCATGGATAACCACAAGAGAGCCCCCTGGAAAGATAATGCCACCCTATTCTGCCTATTCCCCACCCATTGGGGCAAGGGTAATATTTTACCCCCATCTCCTGGAAAAGAATCTTTGGATGCCCATGTTGAAAAAATGCTCATACATGCAGGGAGCACCTGTTATAGCTTCACGCAACCATGTATGATCTTCGATCATGAGACCAGCATTGCAGAAGAAATAAGCAAACGTAAGTTATAAAAATAATGATTACGTCTATTTTATTTCCTGGTGATGCGATGAGTCAGGATGAGTCAGGTGAGCACAGAAACAGTTAAGAAATCTCTCTAAATAATATAAAAAAGAAATATCCCTCTTTATAGTGAACAGGACTATTAGGTGCTCAACGCATGCCTACAAAACACATTTTTCATAAGACGCGCATGTTTCACTGCGCTGCTCCAACCTTTAGGAGGACACCGGCAAGAGCATCGTTCCATGGCGGAATGCTTCCTGACCCGGTCCTCAAGGCACAGTAACAGGACAGGATTTAGTAATTACACCGTTCTGTCCCAAAAATCTGTTGCTAGAGCCATGTATAATGAATGTTATAACAGATTAAAACATATTTGACAGACATTGCTGCAAAATGTTACTTAACATTCAAAGAATTACTGAAAAATCTAAATTTGAAGTGTTACATTATAACATTGTACTATCTAAGCTATATTGTGAAATGTTGGTATATAGATCATCTAAGATGTAGTTTTTAAACACCAAAAAAATGAATTCAACAAAATTATCGTAGTTTTTTTCTGAAGCAGAGCAATTATAAATGTATTCAAGGCAACAAAAAAACAGTATGACTTTTGTCTAAGACGTTAAAAACAGCTTCCCTTTTTCCCAATATGTGAGTTTTTTTGCTAGTCCATGTGGGGTTTTGCGAGTTGCAGGCGAGGCCATGTGAGTTGAGTAACAACTTGCATATCCTCTCCTGAAACCAGCAATAATTACTCTTCAAATATACTTAAAAAAAATAAATACTTACAAAACAGGGGTACCCATAATCCCCACTTAACCAACACTCCTCTTTCTCCATCCCATGTGCTGTGGTGTGGGAGGAGGAAAAATAAGTCCAGCACCCCCGCTCAGGGGAATGATGGAATTATTTTTTTTATCCATCCTACACCGTTCTGTCGCTAGAGCGTCAGGTTAGGACTGGGTTAGGAATAACTGCCATAGCAGAAGCAAGAGCCCTCCCCTCACCCCTCATCCCTTTCCTGGTGCGAAAGAGGAATTCAAAGTAACATTAACTGCAGATAAGTAACATTTGTCCAATCTAGTTTGCCAGAATTCAGTCCTTGGCCTTTTCTTGGATTCGGGAGCCATATTCCTACTTCATACATGTTTACGTTCCCTTTACTCTATTAACCTCTACCACTTCTGCTGGGAGGCTGTTCCATTTATCTACCACCCCCTCTATTGCCCTCATAGACCCCAGAGCTTCACTTTTTTTTAATCTGTTAACATGACACGTGCTGTGCAGCGTGAACACAATGCCCTTCTCATCTGAATCCGTAACGTTCGTTCCACTATTTGTAAAAGGCCTTTGTATTTGCTTAACGTAGAATCGGCAGATTTTAATTACTGTACAGGAGGAGAACACGTTGTCTCGTACTTTTGATTTTCAATTCATTATTTCCCCCATCTAGTCTTTATGTGATCGGCGAACATGTGCGATTCCATCGCTTCCAGCGCCATCCTCATGAATTCATTTCTTTCTCTTTTCGTTAGATCTTTATTATACAAACATTTAGGCTTCGTCCAAATCTCGTGACCGTAAATCTCATCAAAAATGCATTTGTTGTCATACAAATAAGTACATGTTTCTCGCTTATTATACCATTCACCATCTTCTGTAAATTTTTCAGGGAGATGTCTGAACGCAGAGGACGAGGAAACTAAAGAGAGTCACTAGCCGATCAGACAGAAGTACAGAGTAGTCAACGGAAAGAGCCTCGGGCAGAAAAAACACAGCGCTCTATTTCTGTATAAATGTCTGCGCATAAATCTCCATGTCTTCTTAATGCAGCGACTCAAAATCCAAATGATATACATGATGACAAACGCAGCGTATTTACCTCTCATTAAAGCGTGGCCTATTATGTTAATAAATTGAAATGCTATTATATATTCAGGCTGAAAAGTTACGTGCACTCCATTTCCAAAGACTTTATTTATGTAATTTCTTGGGGTATTTTATGTCATATTTTTGCATAGGGTGGCCACCTATTTTTGTTCCATGTAATGCGGTTTGAAGGGCCACACGTGAAGGACAAATTATAAGGACTATGTCAAAGGTTTATACTGTTTTGTAAAACATTTCAGAGCTGTCCTCGTTGAATCTACGGAGGTCCATCAAAGTCAACGCATATGCATAGCTTTAGAAACACAGTAATAGAGCGGTTATTTTTGACGGAATCATAAATTTAAGATTATTTGTAAAAATATGTTGGCATGTTTAGAAAGAAACACAAGCAAAATATCCTTTTATATCAATTGATCCATCTGTTTTTCTCGTGCAGACATCAAAGGAAAATCTTATCGTGAAGTGAGTTTATTCTATTTTTGTTTTTTTTTTAAACGTTCTCAGTATGTTTTTTTAGTTTTTTTTTGTTTTTTTAAACTTGCGATCTGGATTCTTGAAAGGAACAGGAATCATTCTCAAAAATGATGAAATCCTTGGTTTCAATTGATTAGATAAATCATAAAAAAATAAAGCTTATGGACGCTTATATAGTACATAGTGCTGGTTACAGTTGTTTTTGTTTATAAATGTAAGTGAAGGAAGTTTGCTATTTTGTCTATTTAATCGTTGGGAAAATTTAATTTGTTTCCAACATGGGAAGAGTCAAGATTCCCTTATCCTGGGCTGAACGTACCTGTGTTTAAGCATTTGCATTATTTATGGGAACCTTTCCATCTTAAAAGCCCGCTGCGAACTGTTATTTTTCTTAGTGCTGGATGGTGTTTGCCGGTGATAAGAAATTCAGACTGATGTCTGAGAGATACAACAAAAACATTATTTCTTTTCCGAGGACATGAGAAACCCATCTGTACATTTTGTTCCACGCTGCATGTTATGATTTTACAAAAGAAAAGGTTTTTTTTTTTTTAAAAGAAACTTAAAGGTTGAACCAAAATGTGATGTATCCTAATTCCTTAAAATCACAAAACTTAAGAGTGTAACAACCCTGCAATTTTAAGACCTTGGTGAGCTCCTAACATATGTTTCTGTGTGTTATCGGCGCGGCTTGGACAAGGGCCACTTTATGGAATTGTAACCCCTTAAACCCCTTGTCTGATTCCATAGATATTTAGGTAAATGGCAAAACAGGATATTAATTCACCAAAGGTTTGGGGAAATATCTACCAATGACCACAGCTCAATCTCTACACTGAGGCTTGTGGTAGGAAGGTCTTGGATCTCAACTGGGTCCCCTAGGACAATTGCCAACTTGTCCATTGTAAAAAAAATTCAAACCATTCACAGTCGCTCAAAGTACAAAAACAAACCAGCAGGAATCAACAGCCATCCAACTGTTGCTGAGCTCTAATCTCTGACCCTGATGATCACCTGCCTAATTAAATGAGCCTAATACCTAGAAGAGGTATGGACATGGACACTTTTAAGGTCCAACTGCCCATCACAACAGGGAACCACACCAACTAGCCATTGTGTCTGATTAAAGTAGATGGAAGAGAAGGTATAAGGGTTGAGATGGAGGTAGGAAAAGAAGGAATGCTGTGGTGGAGGGATTCCTGTATAGGAGACATTGGAGAGAAGAGCCTAGATGTGAGGGCGCTTGAAGAACTTTTGGGGACTCCCCAAGCAGAGCTGTCCACAAGGTGTCCTAAAGACAGCCCTGTATGTAGATGAGAACAGATGGAGAGCTGCATCGTGTGTAATCATTATTTCAGCATGTTCCCCATTGGTGTTATTAAGGGGAACAATTGGTGTCTCAGTTACTCTGTTAATAGTAAAAGTTCCGCTTAGCAAGGTATAGTTGAAACATCAATAATAGCTTACACTGATATATATAGCTGCCTTTAAATTTTTTGGAAAGTTAATTATCAGGAATAAAAATCCAGCAAATGAAAGTCCTGCCCAGTGTTTTTTTTTACCATGTTTTATCTTGTTTTAGAAGTGACATGGAACTTCATTATGAATAAAGGTAGTTAAACCAATGTGGAATTGATTCAACAAAGTCCTAGGGTTAAATTAATTATTAAAAATGTAGACAGAATACTCTATTGACCACTGTAACCCTGTAAGATCCACTTTATTTCCTATCAACGATTGTGGGCTTTATAGGGACCTTGTTCTATATAGCAGGTACTTTTAGAATAGACTATCGTGTCTAAATGATGGTGTATAACGATCATGATGATAGCTGTTTTGTACTCCAAGAGAAAGCTGTACTCAGGGACTAGTGGATCTTATTGAGATAAAAGAAGGATTATGGAGTCTATTCACTAAACGGAGAGTTGACCAACGAGTTTGTAGCAGAGGTGTAGTTTCAGCTCCTTGACTTCACTACACATTGTAAAGGGCCAAACCCAGTGAGACTCTTCTGCAGGATGAGCTTGGCTGGCCCTGTATAATGCATAGTCGAATCAGTGAAATCTCTTCAAAGTTTCTTTACACATTCAGTTATACATTCAGTTATACATTATACATTATACAGGACCAGCTTAGTCCTTCTTACGGGGTAGACATTTCACTGTTGGCTTTTCATAATGAGCAGTGATGTAGGAGAGGGATGCTAGAAGAGGTCGTCATCTAAAACTGGAGGTTTATGTTTAATATAAGGCTTAGGCTTAGATTTAATGTAAGGGAGTTGTATTTTACTTTGCTGAGAGGGTAGTAGATAAGTGGAACAGCCTCCCAGCCAGTGCAGTAGAGGCTACTACAGCATGGGAATTTAAACATGCATGTGATAGCGATATGGCTCCTGAATAGACCAAGGACTGATTACAGCAGTAAAAATAGGCAGACTAGATGGGGCCGAATGGGTCTGATCTGCCGTCAGATTCTATGTTTGCTTTGAACAAAGCTTTTAATTCCCAATGGCAAACTGCGTGTCTGAAGTCTGTAGTTGACGTGGGGTAAGTGACACACGAGAGACTTTGCAGCGCTGATTTCTAAGTGATGTAATATCCTTCTTTAGTTTTTCATCATAATGCTCTTTGTATTAGGTTATACATGTGGGGAAATTGCATTAAAGTAGGGCTTTCAAAGCATCCACGTTTAATTGAGCTTATACAGACTCTACATGGTTCCTACTTACTTCTGCCAGGGTAAATGGTATTTTGCGTTAGAAATATCACAGAACTGAAACGTTATATATTCAAAAGGGAAATACCGAAAATGCATTTGTCAGGTTAGACAATTATTCTTTTTATAACCCTTTGTCTGCCGCAACACTTTCACCTAGAATGTTTCTATAACTGATTTCACAGAATTATGCAGAACAGAAACAGTATAACTACAAAGACGGGGAATAACGTTAAATGAAAGAAATCAAGCCGGGCTGCGATTGTTACGATAATCCCTGCGGCTCAGCGTGACGTGAGAAATTAAACCGCATTACAGAAAAAAAAAATATATGCAAAAATTAGTATTTAAATTGGTCTAATTCCATTTTCCATTTCACTTTTTAGTTTTGGAGGGTATACATGCCAAGTCATGAGAACAATATGTCTGCTGGGTATACAAGACGCTTTTCTTATTTTTTAATTCTTCCTTGAACTTGATGGACTTGAACTTGACGGACTTGAGTCTCGGTTACTATGCTGCATATGCTATAGACACAGACCATGCGTAGTTAATGTTGATTTATTAATTAGAACACATTTCAAGTTACCTCTATATGTTAACCAAACTAATTGAAGGGGGGGCCATACTGATTAAAGGACTCCAGTGATCACTGCCTATCACAGTAAAGTCAACATCTGGCCCAACCACCAAGCATCTTACTTTGGAGTGGGGTACAACGCAACAGGTAAAGAAAATATTTTTGACAGATTTGTTGGGATTTGGTTAACACCTGCACATGCCAACCAATCATGTGACATCCAAGGAATTAAACTGATATATAAAAATTTGAAGGATGGTAACACACAGATATGAATCTGTGATACAGAAGTCTTCTCCTTGCGGGTAATAATGATGTATCAATGTGACTGTAATGCATCTCTAACAATTTGGTTCTCAGGTATATATATATCACGTTAGCTGATGACTTGAACATTCACGCTAACAACACTGCTCAGCCAAAATACATGGATTTACGGACAGCCATGAAAATAGAAGCCCAGAATTTCGGCAAAACGAAAATCAACAACCAAGAACCATTCATGAGCATTGAGGAGGCCAAAAAAAGCCTCCAAAACATATTCATGCATAATCAATGACCTGTAGGCTGTAACCGTTAAAAAAAAGAAGGCAATTGAGATCCTGTAGATCTGAGATTGGCCAACATTCATTTATAATTCTGAAATTCCAGCTTGAATAACGTGATCTAGATCTATTAATATAGGTCTTCAGATCTATGAGCCTATAACTCTTCCGATATACCCTTTTTCTTTATCACCTCCCCACACACCAGTTTGCAGGGTTACTCTTGTACATTGTAATATTTATGTGAATTTTCACATATTCAATGACCTCTTATGTAGCACATTAGAAAATGCAGATGCTGAGTGAAGGATGATAATAATAATAATAATAATAATATTAATAATAATAATAAATTATCCCAACACTAATAAGAAAAAAAATGAGGCATCTGCTTAGCCATCACATATAGGTACAAAGGAAACTGACACCAATCCATCCCTAAAATTACATATGTTAATTGCATGTATATATTTCCCTAGAGAGGTATTGATATCAGTATGAGGTCATATAACATCTAAACACATCTACCCAGCAGGGTTGGTTAGTATGTATTATACAATTCATAATTTAGAGGCAGTGTTCATCAAGGTAACATTTTTAGTAATTATTTGACCTCTCTTTTTTTTAACCAAACAAGCAAGAAGGCTGTTAGAATTACTATAAAGGGTTAAGGGAAACCCTGGACTACACTGGTATTTTCTTTACTACATCATCAGCTAGGCTGACAAGTCCTTCACATACATGTAATAATACTTTAACGATCAAACTGGAAAAAAAAATATTACAAGACATTTTTAGGACAAAAAACAAAGGGAACACTCATTGTTTGGAAGTACTTACCGGTACCACTCCAGACCTTTCTCATAGTTCCTATCAAAAAAATGGGGTTCTACACCAACTGCCCTGACATCAGGGTGGGCTCTAAGAGCTTCCAGTAGAGCCCTGGTGCCTCCTTTTTTCACCCCAATAATAATTGCCTGGGGCAGTTTTTTCTCCCCATACTCAACAGTGCTGTTGACAAAGTTCCTCCGACTGAGGTCCTCCTCGGTTGTGCTGGATTCCTGAGGGTCTCTCTCACCAAATCCAGTTTGGGATTCTGGAATCATTTCTGTTGCAGCCAAAGGAGTCCTATCCCACCTAGACATACCTGGCTGAATGTCATTACCTGGAGGCTCCAGGTATCCTGAGTTCCCCTTTGAAGTAGATATTGATATCCCAGAGTATGCTTTTGTAGGACTTCCACTGTAGTCTCTGACTTCAGGGTATAATATACCGTCTTGTACAGGAGGAGATATACTGTCAGTCCTGCTGAAGCCCTGCCACAGGCGTGTTGGGTTGTATTGTGAAGTTGCAGGAGATGGATCTGTAGTGCTGCTGGATTTGTAATCAGACACAGAGGGGATCTCGCTGGGGTTAATCAGATTCTCTGTTCCTAGACCATGAGATGAAGGATGGGCTCTTATATGAAGAGAGAGGCTGCTCCTGGGAGAGCTGTCTGAGCTGTTAAATTTAAAGGCAACGGGGGGATTGGGATTGCTATCTGGGGTGCTGGGTCCCAGATTTCCAAAGGGGACAGGGTGGCTTTCGGAAGTGCTGAATGTCTCTGTTATGGAGAGGGCAGGAGCTCTCTCAGGGGTGCTGAATGTCTCTGCTATGGAGAGAACGGGAGATCTCTTATAGCTGCTGGATGTATCTGCTATGGAGGGGAAGGGAGCGCTGTTTGAGGTGCTGAATCGCTCTGCTATGGAGGGGAAGGGAGCGCTGTCCGAGGTCCTGATCTCTAAGGAATATTGACCTGTGGCAGCCTTGTCTGGTTTACCCGCTCTCGATATAAAGGAGGTTTGGGGAGTCCTGGCTCCCACTGAAGTGGGGAAGATGTTTGGAGCGCTCTCCGAGGTGCTGGATCCTAATTTTAAGGAAGAAGCTGCAGCTCCAGCGCCAGAAGTCCTGGTCCTGCGATCAGGTCCAGA
>VKOC01000009.1:4105829-4125006 GCA_009364415.1 Spea multiplicata
TCTCTTTTTACACATCTCATTTTACACCAAGAAGGCTCAGGGACCAGCTTTCCTTACTATTCATCCAAGTCAGAAAGCTATGTGCAATGGGTCCCTTCAAGCCCTACTAGCCTTTCATCACCCCAGCCAGGAAAAGCAGCCTGACTGAAGAGTTACAGGGTCCAGCTTTACCACAATGACCAAGCCAGAAGGTATGGCTGAAGAGCTGAACGCAGCAATTTGCTTATTCCAGGCTCACAAGCAGCCCTTAATAAGTGTCATCA
This sequence comes from Spea multiplicata, assembly GCA_009364415.1. Taxonomy (NCBI): domain Eukaryota; kingdom Metazoa; phylum Chordata; class Amphibia; order Anura; family Pelobatidae; genus Spea; species Spea multiplicata. The sequence continues at coordinate 4,106,093 of VKOC01000009.1, forward strand.
GCATGACGCTACAATATGTGAGGCTTTGGGTAGCACAAAAATACCATTACTAAACTTATGGTGGGTAAAGGTGATGGAAAACCCTTCCACTTAAAATTTAGGGGGTAGTAGAAGTTATTATTAAACTAATCTACAGACACCAGACAAGCCAGAAGGTTTCTTTTTTCCCTCAGAAATCTCATGGTGCTGCCACAACCACAAGGGATTCTGGGTAGGCGAATGCAAATAAAGTCAACAATGATCACCTTTGCCTCTATATCCATTTTATACATGGAACTCTTGAAAGTAATTGCTCGCTGTACAGGGCAGCCTTAAGGCAAAACTCGGGTAAGAGGTGCAGTAGCCAGATCACCGCTCATGGACAGCGGTTTCGAAAAAACAAGTCTTCTGGCTTGTCTGGTGTCTGTAGATGAGTGTTTAATAATAATGCTGCTTCTACTAACCCCTTAATTTTAAGTGGAAGGGTTTTCCATCACTTTTACCCACCATAACTTTTGTAATAGTTGAGTTGTGTGTCTGATGTTTTGGAATCCTATAGTATAAGGTTCACTATTGTGTTTTGCTTAGATATTTCATGTCTACATGTTTGTTATTGATTAATAACGTAGGCGTTCTGTCTACTTCCATTATTTAATTAATTTTTGGGTCTGCCAAATTTATGGATTATCAATTCTAATTAGTTCTCATTGTTTATTTCTGATTATGTTTTGCATATTTAAGAATGTCCATTCCTTAGTCCAATAAAAAGTGTCAACTTCAGCTAAAAACTCTTGAACCGATACAGATATATATTTATTTAATATCTATTATTCCAAACAGTCACCTCATATGTTAAGTGTGGATAAAATCTCCCGGCCCTAAAATACACATATACGTTTCTGAGTTATGCACGTCGTAGAGGTCCTTTGTACTTCTGAAGCCTTGCAACTGGTTCTTTTTAGGGATTATGTCATATAAAAGAGACTTATGTGGCCCTAAACGTGGTTGCACAACAACAGCTTTCTATCACTTTTATGTTGAATCAATAAAAGATATTGCAAAGTATAAAGAATCCTGTTTTTTTCACCTCTAACAAAATAGATACGGGAACAAGATTTAAGTCCGACCACATATTAAAAGGATGTATTAGACCGGAGCTGCCTTGTGAACCAGATTGACCTGTGATTATAGCTGAGTATACAATTAACCACCAAATATTCAGGGCTATTCTGTCTATTGACTCAGGACCAAGTTGTTTTTTTCTTGTTACATGAATAATACAGCATAAAAAACAGTTTCCGATGACATATAATTCATAAAACTGTAAAAAAAATATATTGTGTCCACCACTAGTCTTCAAGACTTTATGTTTCTTAAGGATGCTCGCACATGGAGGTGGCATCTTACCCCAGGCAGGGCAGGGAATGAGCCCTATATCAGTGGGAACACAAACCTCAGCTTCCTCACCATGCACATTTTTGTAGACAGGTTAGATGAGTTTTGGTTTCACCGACTGACCCATGAGATGTTAGCTCCAAAACTGAAATGTTGCCACCTTAACGCTTGTGGTGTTGCCCCTAATATAATGATCACCCTAGAGTATCAACTATGTCTTCTACAGGTCTAGTCACACAATCTTCCATAATGAGTTCCTACCGAGGATAGGCAACCTGAACGTACAAGGACTCCAGTGTCTGTGGGAAGGATTCTGAAGGTCCAAAGAACATCGCTAAATTGTCCACCACAGACCCCAGTAAATATCCACCATGAGCAAAGAAGGTACCAACCCCTGGTTCCTACCAGTTCTAAACCGACTGAGATGCTGGCAACCCATCCACCCTCCTTAATTAAAACCCCTTTCGTCTCCCTGTTGCTTGGTTGCCATTTCAAGGGGGTAGTTAGAGAAGACTCCTGGTGCTCAAAGCTAGATTTAGACCAATAGGAAATAGCGGTGGTGATTGTTTACCGATTTCTAATCAATTGCTTCCGACGCTGCGAGTGACCTTAGGATTTGCTGAGGTTTATACTAAATATCACCGATGCCAGGAAGAGCTGCAGTGGATAATTTCCGAGGCATTCTCTCTGAAAGAATAGAATGTGCTTATGTGTTACCCAGAGTGCTTGTGTAAAGTCACAGGCCTCGAACACTTCTCAGGTTTCTATAGCAATCTTTGTCATCCCTAATAGTCTATTTTGAGACCATATTTTCAGAAACAGAATAATAAAGATGTATTTATAAATAAAAAAACATACCCGTCTATTATATGAAATTTCCCCATGCTTATTTAAAAAAAATAAATGTCTTCATATATATATAATTATATATATATATATATATATATATATATATCTAAACCAAAGTTTAGGGGAATAAGTTTGTATTCCTGCCATGGTTTCTCACTGCAACATAATACAAAACATTAGAATTCCAAACAAAACACTTCCAATCCGAAAGATATTTCATATATCAAAACGGTTTTCATGGGCTCAGATTTTACCATTGTGCTAAAAAGTATTCAATTTCCCATTTTTACAATGATTGTTATTTGTCTCAACCTTGGTCTGTCAAATAAATTAGATTTTTTGTTTTGTTTTGTTTCACAGTTTTCCCCTCTGGACATTGCATCGTGTCTTGTGCCCTGAATACCAACAGCTGCCAAGGACGTGGCACCATCGTCTGCCCCTGTTAACACAGCAGATATCGCTGGCAGAGCCATCTTTACCTAACGTGCCTGTCGGTTCTAATTTTGTCAGGCCCTTTTAATGTATGGACTGTAAGAAGTTCTTCGGAAATTGTTGGTGCACTATATATAAAACATAATAAAAAAATATATTATAATATAGACAACTTGGTCGAGATGCATAGCTAGGAGCTCTCCAGGTTTGAGGTTGGTCAGCATGCAAACCAGTGGCTTATTTGCCCTTTGGCGCTGCCCTAGGCCTAACCCAAGGCAGTGCCCCCAGCTGGTCCCACTGAGCCACCGTCTTTGGCTGAATGCCGGGGTACGATATCGCATCCCAGTACTCAAGGATGAGCAGCGCCAGGTAGGAGATGCTGTGTTGACTCGGTGTTATGTGGCAGAGATTCTGCTGCCGCTTGGACCTTCCACCCTAGGCCTAGGCCAGAAAGCGACTGATGTAAACCATCGCAAAATAATGATATTTTTAATTGGTCTTGTTGGAGAAATATACCTATCCTAATGTAGGCTTTGAGTCTTTCAGCAGTAGGGGAGCAGCAGGGCATATATTGTTTACCTTATTTGCATGCGCCTACCCAGAATCCCTTGTGGTTGTGGCAGCACCATGAGATTTCCGAGGGAAAAACAAGCCTTCTTCCTTGTCTGGTGTCTGTAGATGAGTGTTTTAATAATGCTTCTACTACCCCCTTAATTTTAGTGGAAGGGTTTTCCATCACCTTTACTCACCATAACTTATGGAATGGTGTTGTGTCGTCGGCTGTCAATCCCTATACTTTAATAAAAGAAAATTTAGTAAATTGGAACAATTGGGGGGAAAAAAATTGAAGTATATATATAAAGAGATCTGGCTGCAATATAAGGCATAATTTATTATCTTCTGGCAGAGTGCCCTGCTCTGGAGATTTCATTCACTAAGGGGGGAACTCAGCAAATTTATTTAACAGCCTTAAGAAGAAAGTATGAGCTGAATGCAGAGAAAACGGCGAGCAAGGAGGAGTATCAGATAAAAGGAAAAAATAAAAGCAACGTACTTTCTGTATTTATAACCGATACCTGCCTTGAGCATCTTACAGATGACGAGAGAGCCATGCATTTTCAAATAATGCAGGGAGTGCCATTTTTTTCACACAGTGATTTAAGAGAATGAATAGATATATGTTATTGTGTCTGAATGTATGTCATTTTTAAAACCGTCTTAACAACCAGCAGCGCAAAATAGCTTTTGTCAGTCTTCGAGGTGACACATTTCACGGAAGAATAATTACCACATAGAATATATATATATATATATATATACACACAGTATATGTATACAGAGAGAGATTATTATGTTAAAAGCTCCACAATGAGCAGTTCAACATCTTATTTTGACTTGACTTGAAGTAAGGCTGATGGGAATTGTAGTTTTAGGTCTTACACACAGCCAACCAGATCCCAGTGAGTGATGAACGTTCAATGATCAGTGAGATTAAAGCATGAAGAATAGTCAATCGGAGACTCTACAGTAGTAACGTTCAAAGGATACATATGGATATCCTCTAACTTCCGTCCCTGAATATCTGATGCCAAAAGGAGCAAGGTTCTCATTCATTCATTCATTCATTCATTCACCCATCCACCCATCGTATAGAATGTTAATTGAAGTGAAGTTAAAGTTCAATGCTGGGGTAAATAATTATCTACATATATTAGCATAAACCTTGGTATAGCATCAGGTCCGTTGGTGGTGCGGTTGCCGTGTCAAACCATAGAGGATCCTGCCTATCAGTTAGAACAGCAGCACCCATGAGAAATGTCCATTATATATTAAAAGAAACCTCTGTGCTTTCTGAGGAAGGAAAAAAAAAAAAAGACTGTTTTCTCAGCGTGAGTGTTAATAGGAGAAAATGATTCTATGTGGGAGAGTTATTAAGGCAAGCTTACATTTACAGTATGGGGTTTTAAATTTAACCCTGTGCTCTTATTTTTGGTGAGATGGTAGTGGAGATGGGGTCCATAGAAATACATCGAAATGATTGGATTCTCCAAAGTATTGTGATCTATCTTTCCTGATGATGATACTAGTAATCATAATAACACTACATTACATTTATTTATAAAGCCAGCAGATTCCATAGCGCAGTAAAAGTAAGACAATTTAAATATCATTAACAGATACGGGAATAGAGGGAGAAGAGAGCCCTGCTCTTAGAAGCTTACAATCTATTTTTATAATATGCATGCACATACCTCCCAACAGTACCGTTTTTGTTAATACCTAGCAATATATATGCAGTGACTGTATTAAATACATTTATCAACTAAACAAATCATTGAAAAATATGAAACAATTATATTTCACAATATAAAACAATAAATAATAATAATAATATTTAAAAATCATATTTACTATAAAGAAATAATTGGTCCTATCCGTTTTAACCAAAAACATACATGATGAACCATAACCTCAAGCCTGTTGCAGTTCATAGAAATGTTCTCGAGACGTTACGACATTTTTATGTGTATTGTTAGTTTCCTACAACAATAAACAGTTGTAGGTTTTTCATCCACATCTTTTTATCTTACAGCGTGAAGGTTCAGAAAGGCAGTTTTGAAAGCAAACGTTTTGTGAGGTTGGAAGTGGAGTCTTAATCGAACAATTTCTCCGTAGGAGATTTCATCCTGAACTCCGAAGCCGACTCAGCGCTTGTATCGTTCTTGCCGAGATCAGTCAATATTGATATCCTTTTTATTAAAAAAAAAATAAAAAAATATAAAAAAAAAAACCCACAATGGAACTGATGTGTCTACAGATACTCTATGTCCTTGTTTATATCTGATCTGTTGAATCTTTTTTGCCCTCCATGGAGTCTTAATAATATTTTAATGTGCTCATTGTCGACCAAACCGCGTTGCATATGGAGGTAATTAAACAGCCATTAGATGTAGAAATGAAAAAAAGTCATCATTTTTTTCTCTGATGAATGATGTCGTCCGATAATGTCATTTAGCCAGATGTTAACCCAAAGACGCCAGTTACGTGCCACTGACTTCATACTATGTCTCTCAACAATTGTTACTTTAGTGTTTGTTGTCGAGTGGCAGAGATTGCTTCACCTTGATCTGTCCGCTGCTACGCTGAAAGAATAGGGAACTATACGTTTCTTATAAATAACCTTCTATAAGTAAATGGCACGTTGGTATTAGGCAACGGAACATTTATTTTCAACATTAAAATACAATTATATTACTGTATATGTATATCATACATCTCTAACATACTCTAAAACATGCTGTGTTCTGGAAATTGTATGGCGCAATACCAAAGGCTTACTTAGTATTCTATAATAATGATAATTAACTTCAAATGTACATTTGCTACTTTAGTTAGATACAACTGTGTCATACAGTGAGCTTATACCAGTGCCCATGCCTTAGAGGAGGGGCGTCCAACGTGCGGCCCTCCAGCTGCTGCAGGACTACATCTCCCATAGTCCTCAGCCAGCTGAATGGGAGCATTATGGGAGACGTAGTCCTGCAGCACCTGGAGGGCCGCACCTTGGACGCCCCTGCCTTAGAGTATCCTCGTGTGAGAATAATGCAAGGAGAATATAAAAGGAAAAGGAACAATTTAAAAAAAAAAGGAAAAGGGGAAAATAAAGGAGAAAAGGGAAAATATGGGAAAAAACCCTTATATTGAAAGACATATTGGAGAAGACGCTGAGCTTGCTATTGTAGAGGCAGAACGACTCCAGAACCCATTGGTTCTAACTGCCTAGCTTTACATTTTTACCCCTTAATGACAAAGCCCATACACGTACGGCATCAAAATGCATTGTTTTCAATGGGTTTAGGGACCGCCCATTGTCCCTAAGGGGTTAATATATCTGGAGCGACTGATATAACATAAATACTCAGCTAATAAAGCAAATACATTGTGTATGTTCATAGAGGTGAGTACCAATGTGTTTCCATACTCTCTCCCTTTGTTAAGTAATGTTTGTTGCTTTCTCCAAAGCCGGTCTCAGTACAATGCGGCTCTTGAGCTAATGAGCTGAGCGGAGACCTAGTAAAATAATTTGCAGAGGCGCATGGAAATAGATTAACTGTCATCTTATTTGTGAAAAGGGGAAATTATGTATATAAAGCCGTATCAAAGCAGCAATGGAAAAGATTTAATTTTTTTTGTAGGCTTGAAGGGGATCAATAGAAATATAATTCACATGTTTCAAGCGCTGAATGCTTTAAGGTCTAATATAGAAAAGAGAGTAATAAAAGAAAAATGGAACAGGGGATATTAAGAAGGAAATGGTAACCGGTGATACAGTAGCATCATTATAAGGGAATCAGGGGGTTCGGTTTGCTATTAAGCCCATGAGATATTGCACTCCCAGAATCCTCTCTGTTATATTGATCCTGCCAGGGGGAGTCAGATGCTCTTAGGCACAGACGTCTATACATTGTACCAGCTGAGACTGGGGGCTGCAGTGTACGATGCTATATGCTAGCATTATTATTATGTAAAAGGAAATAAAGGTCTCCTGTCCCATAAAACTACATATAACAATGAAAAGGAGACGTCTGAAATGTGATGCAAATTTCCCCTGCTCTTGGTGCCCACCGCAGGTGTAAAGGTGAGGCCAGACGTGGACCTCCTTACTCTTATTACACGTAGAAGGATACCTGCCATATACTACTGATGAGGTATGAGAAAGCTAATTGTGTCACAGCCTTTTGGCTAAGATCAAGTGTAGTTCCCCTTTGGACAGGGGTGGGGAATATGCTGATTGTCTGGCTTTAGGGCTGGGAATGCAATGGAGGCTGAGGTGTTGATTTGCCCCAGCAGAAATGTTGGAATCACCATGTGTGGTATTGCATGCCACTGTACATGGTGAGCGCACGATTGTACTGGTGGTTGCTTAGCATTTTCTTTTCCCCAAGTACCATCAGGTCCTGGGGAGAAGAATTTATTGTGGAATCTGGCTAGGCCAGAAATCGCCGCCCTTAAGTTATTTTTCTTATACATCACTTTGTGATTTCACGAGTGCCCATTCATTTTCCCTTATTTGATTTTATGGCCTTTGAAATTCACGGCGAGGCCCCCACTTTGAGTTGGCACATATTTTTTGGCACCTTGTTTTGGACACTGTTTCTTTTTAGACGCAGTGAAGCTGGATTTTGCTGGAGGAGGATTGGGAGCCTTCCGCCCCTTTCCTCTCTTCAAATCTCTTCAAGTACTTATCTGGCGGCACCAGCTGTGGCTAAAAAATGCCCGAAGTTTTTGAGTTTTTAGGGTCTTGCTCCTCAAATGTACGCATCAACTCGTCTTCTACTGAAAATATCCTGCTGAAGCAACTTGAACATTAAGGGTCTGCTGATTTTCCACAAATCAGTTAATTTTCATTTCGTTTGAAAATATTTCTTTCTACTTACATTGCTTCAGTCCACGAGTAGCCAACATTTTAGTTAATATCTATATAACAGAGATGTAATTATGGTAGAATTAGAACAGGAGAATAACAGCTTTTAATTGCCCTCTGTGTAACATAATTACAGTATATCTGCAGGCTTTGGTCTCGCAAGCCTCTGTCTGCTAGTTCTTTTATTTCATTTCATTAATGGGATACTTCTAAAGTAATCATTCCCTTCACTATCTTGGGATTATTATTGCTCTTTTCTGTTCTTTGACTGTTACATGGTTTTAAGTCAGTGCTCCAGCTCTCCTGCCCCTCACTTGATCCTGGAATAAAAAAATGAAGGTTTTCAATTGCTCGGGTTAATGATTTTAAAATTCATTTAAAAAAAAAAAATCTGTGATGAGCAGGGATAGGTCTTTTCTGGCGGAAAAGGTGTTATAGGTGACAATTTGATACCATCAGCGATGTCAAGGAAAAATGGATTCATGTGTAGTGGAGCCCAGCTCACACTGGCCATCTGACCCATCGGGCAAATGCCTGGTGGGCCGCTGGCCAACATCGCTCCATACACACCTGATCTTACACTTCAGTTTCCGTGTCCGGCCACAGGCTGAATATGTCCAGCTGCACACTATGTGAGCACAAGAACGTGGCATGCAGCCTCTCATATGCAGCCGGTGGCAGCCGGCCTTAAAGTGTAAGAGGCCACCTCTTCTTTCTCAGTATATTCTTGGCTGGAGGCTGATATTGGTGCACCCCAGAAAATGTGGAAATGATTTCTACCCCAGATACTAGAAAAAAAGCTCTCTTTACTAGGCATATAACCAGGCGCCGAAATGTTGTTGTCGTAAATGGAGAGAATCGGCAACATAGCCCCTGTAGACCATTGCGTTCAAGAGATAAATGTTAAGAATGTAAGCCATCGAAAAAAAATGCTTGCGTGATACAGGTAATTCAGCATCAAGCAATATAGATTTATCAGGGCTACTACACTTTGTTAGAAAGGAAACCAGAGAATGCAAACAATGTAAGGAACCTTTACAATTCTTCCTCCTACACGCATTATACATCCCTAATCCTCTGACAACAACAGAGTAACTGTGAAGCTCAAGTCGGGCCCCAAGGGCAGAGATTGCAACTAAGTAACCAGAAGAATAAAAATCTTCCAAACAACAAAAGCTACACGAATCAAATGCAACAATATAATTCCGAGCCATGGAGACTGTTCTGCTGACATAACCATCTAAAGAACACCGAGAAAGCCAACGCGTGGTGACATATAGACATGTCCGTGTTATGGTATCCAGGATCTAACCCTATTGTAGGTCTTTTTCCGATGACTTCAACAGCTTGCATCTATTAATGAACCTTTTCAAAAAATATACGCTTCTATTTTACTTATATTTCATGGTCCTGGAGGCTCCAAATCTTTAACATGTTCTATCTCTAGTATCCTTCCCATTCCTACCTAGAACCGCCGGATCATATAAGCCGGGTAAGAAGATTGCGGATAGAACGTGTAGATTCCATCACAACGAGGCTGAACGCAAAAGACTTTCCAGTTTTAGTGGGGTCCTTACCTAAATTTTCTCTACCATTATTTATGAAATATTAGAAAATTCAAAACTGGCATTGTGTTTAATATTAGTTTTGGACTAAAAAGGTTATTTTTTTTGAAGAGTCCTGGAGTCACATCATTTAAAAAGTTTCTAGGTACATATAAAGCAAAATAAAAATGTTCTTCACTAATTTAATATAGAAAGATTTTGCTGAGAATCTTTTTTTCAACCTCTTAAAAAAAATGAAAAAAAAAATAAATTTTCTTTCCACATCCACTCCAGTTTTATATGTTCTGCTTCTTCAAGGCTTTTTTGACTATAACAAATATTACCTGACAATCAGTAATATCTTCCCTTTTATGGCTCTTGAAAGTCTGAGCGTTCTACCCAAAAGGCTTACACGGCTTAAACATTAAACAGTTTTTTTTAGAGGGGAAGAATAATTACTGATTCTTCTACTGGCTATCAAATAATATTTTCCTGATCTCCGATCAATACATTACAGCTCAAAAAAAAAAAAAAAAATTCTATACGTGTAAAGCAAGTGCAAGAACAGGGAATAAATTCACATAAACAGTTTCCAGTTCCTTAAAAAAAATAAAAAAAATAAAAAAAAAACTATAAAAGTAGATTCATTTCTCACTGTACAAAGAGTATAAATCATTTCTAAGCAGGTGTATAAAGGGCTGCATCAGAGGTAAAATAAACTCAACAGCCCTTGACTTCGCGAACTGCTTTGTGCTTGCGACCCACACGGTTGTTCCTGAATGTACAGAGTACATTTTGGGTTGGGAAATGTAATGGAATTACAATGCGTCATTCGTATCGAAGGCTTCAGTTCCACTGCGTCTAGAAACAATGGCGCCGTATTGAACATCTATTCTGCTAACATCAAAGATTAGTGGAGACTTTTAGACCCTGCTTAAGACAAGTAACTTTCTCAACAAGCATTTAAGAAGAAATACCTTTTAAGTTCCAAAACCCAAAGAAATATGATTTTTGAAGGAGCAGAGCAAGTGTTATCCTCACCTGTTGTTTATGTATTGTTATGTTAAATACTATTTGTTATGTCCTGTTTAACCATTGAACAGCACTATGGAATATGATGGTGCTATGTTTAACAATGAAACACAACGTAGAAACACTCCATACACATTTGTTATGATACTTCTCAAGTGTCCGGCTTTCTGCAGTCTTCATTTTTGGACATGGTCCCCCCTGACCAACTCATTGACCTGTGAATTCAATCGCAGATCTCCATTGCAGCTCCCATGTTTCCACTTCACACCTTGGCTTTCTGCTTCAGTTCATCATAAAGGGTAAAGTAGGTAGGTTGCCTTCTCTGGCCATACCTTTAGATTTGCCTCTAGCCATGGCCACCAATGATAGTATCCCTTATTGGACACAGGGTTTTGCATTATCACCCTGTAGTGTACCCATTTTCTGTTATTTTTCCATTTCGCAGATCTCCCTTACTCTAGGCTTCTTACAAAAGGTTTGAGACGTTCTTCACCAGGCTCTAGCCGTGCCTCTGCGCTACAATTATTATTATTCATGGTCACCACTGTCACCAAATAGATTGAGTGAAAACTGCAATGTAGTGGGATTAATGAGGGTCCTTACAAATTTGGTCTTCGTACATATTTTAAACCCTGCTGCCATTTGCTCCGGAGACATGGAGAGTGGATTCGCTAGTGCCACAAACACCATCTTTAAACAAGGGGCAAATACAACATTATCATCGGCGCGTTGAGTAGAAGGCAAGTATATTAAGGGATTAAAGAGCCAAGTATTTTAGGTCCTTAATCATCTTTTATTTGTTTAACTTGTTTTAACCCAATAGTTTTGATGCATTTTCTACATATACAATGTCCTAGAAAAAAAATCTGATATGTATATGAATGCTACATTTTTAGTAGCTTAAGTTCTTAATGGGAAGAAAAAGTCAAAAGATGTACAATTCCGCAATTAACGTTCCGGCACAATAAAGACTCATAAAACTACCAAGACCACACAATTCCGATGAGCCGTCTACCGTTATCAAATTCTCAGGCTCCCAATTACCAGCTAAGCCAGCTCGTCAGAATAATGAAAGCAAAAGATAAAAGCTCTAATTAAAAACTAACATGAAACATATCAAGATTGAAAGAAGTCATAAGAAGTTAGTGGAAACCATGAAAAAAAATATAAAACCTTAATTAGTATTTACAAATGGGGCATAACTCCTAGAAATGCAGATGCTTAAAGGATAAAGGGGGAAGCCTCGTTCTGCCAGGGCAAGACAGAGTTCTATTTTTTTGTTACATATAATTCTATTCATTGCAAATAACATTTTTTAATTAGCTTGTGTTTCTCGGAGAAACAGGACCACCACCTCATTGAGCCATGAACTCGGAAAACAGATAATGGAATAATTCTAGGTTTCATCAATTAAACAAAATTACCCACAGGGTCAGAGGTCTTCTCCTTTTCTTACCACCAGAAATAGCCAACGGGATACCTAACAAAGTACCCGTCTCCAGAAAATTAGATTCCCGAATAACTCAACAGCTTGTTAATAGTTAATAGCTTGTTAATAGTCAGAAAGATGGGCAAAACATTCTTGTGAAAATCACTTTTTGTCATTATCTTGACATAGCTTCCAAATTTGTTTTTTCTGTTATATTTTGTCATCCTTTTTTTGAGCTCATCAAATATCTGGATGACGTCATTATATTCCTTTCTCTATTTGCAGATGGGAAATCCCTTTTATACTAGATATTAAAGATGACAAATATTTTTTTTTCTGCGGTATGTGGTTATCGGTCCTCGGTCTTGACTTATACTTAGCCATAAGCCTATCCCATTCTTGTTTAAATTCCCTTACTGTATTAACCTTTACAACCTCTGCTGGGAGGCTTTTCCATTTATCTGCCACCCGGATGGTAGGCAAGTGGAAAAGAGCTAGTCTACCCTTTCTGATTTTCTACCCTTTCGGACTCAGATTGCTCTGTTCCTCTAAATTTGCCGTCTCATTTTGTTGAAAGTAGAGTGGATGTTGTACTACACTTTAGAACAGTTGGATGCCTTATGACATGATTTACTTCATCACAGGAAGAAAAAATGCCTCTTTTTATCTGCTATTTCTTAAAATTCATGTGTACCAATCTACCCATGTTACATTTTCCTTCAAAGAATGTGAATCTTCCAAGAAAAAAGCCTTTATTTTATGTAAGAACCCATAAGAGATTATGATGTCTTTTGCTAAAGAACCTAGAAATAATTATAATTATTTTTTGGTAAATACATTTATGGTTCAGATTGCAAGTTGTTACAGAACCATACCCAGATGACCTTCATGGACAGGTTACTACATACATGAGAAGCCTAACAAAGACATAATGGGTTAAAAAATACTAGATGTACGTAGAACTTTTTACTATTGGATTAATATTCTTGTCATTCAAACAAAGGGATTCTGCATTGTGAAAACAAACAGGATCCGGAATTCTGAATCCTTGATTGTGTAGAAAAAAAATGTATCAAAGCAAAAGCCTAGTTCTTAAACCCCGTGTCATGTTAGTTTCCTTTATAATGTGTGTGTGTTTTAAGAATATGTGGACATGCGGAGAGCAAAGGTAAGGGGTAGACTGTGTTCATAGAATATAAACAAAGAGCGAAATCTCTTTGAAGGAAGAAGACCAAGAAAACAAAAGATGTTCTCCGCAGCTGAGAACTGTTTGTTGAAATTATGCACACACATCACCACCTGAGGAAGTGTTGACCTTTCCAAAGAGGCTCGTAATAACGAGCCATCTCTTTATAAAGGCAAATAACATCTCGAACAGATACAATGATCGGCCTTCAGCCGGGTACTCAGCAGGACGAAGCTACCCTGTAGTTACTGCTCTTAGGGACAACAATTCTTCCCAGATCATCTCTTTAACTTCTGTAGACACGGTCGTTAAGATGTCTGCCCTTTGCAGCTTTATAAATCAACTATACTGATGGATACCTCTAGCTCGTGCCTTTTGGTTTTCAGTCTCTATAAGAGATATTCCGTATGGAATCCTATGTCTTTTAGGCAGGAGAGCAGTGTTTGGTGGCAATTAGTGGCAAAGCTGGTATAATTAGTTACTTACTTCTAAAGCTTTCTACTTACTCCTCCTGAGTCTGCCAGAACCAACCTGGAAACTGGAAAACTTAATTTTTCTACTGGATCCTTTCTGTGGCCTATGGCTTCCATCATGATAAGTCAACCCTGCTCAAGATCCCATAAACAAGCTTTGTCAGTCGAGTTATTGTACTCTACAAACCCCCCCACCTTAACATTACAAAGGTAACCCATGGTATATTAAATTCATATCGCTCTCAATGAAACGATGAGTACAATGAAACCTGCATTCAACAGTAACGAGTGATGGGAGTTGTTCACAGCCGATGGTGGTCATAGATTGGTAGCGGAAGAATCATGTTATTTTATTATCTGCAGCTAGCCGAATAAAATTAATGTACCAATTAATGCAGCTGCTTTACGAACTGAGTTCATGATGTTAACTAGGATAGAGGCTCCCAAGAGTCAGCCAAAGCACCGAGCAGAACAGAGGCGAACTTCTCTCCGTCTCACGGAGCTGGCTTTGGGAATTTCGGATTTTTGAAGACACATCTGCCGTAAATCACTCACAACATGTCAGATCCGATGAAAAGCAGTGGAATCTATTCAGTTTTACACTGTATTAAACTTCATCTAATTTGAACGCAAGAAAGGGACCAGCAAAATAAATGACCAATTTCTGCAGCTGAAATTACTGTTGGGCCGGTGCCATTAACAGCTTGCCGGCTTTCCATCACGCTCTTAACATAATATTGCTTGTCTATTGATGCATATTTGCGATGCGTCTCGGAATTAGGAGACAGAGAAAGAGAAGGGCAGACGATTTCTAATAGGTGTCATTTGTCAAATGTAAGTTGTGAGGCTTTGGAGAGATAATAATACAGAGATTACAGCAGATATTGAGAACATAGAATCCTTAATTCCCAGTGTTTGTAAAAGAAAGCATTCTTTGTAGATAGGATAACATGCCGAGATCGAGAACATACAACAGACATTCTACTGACCTCGGTTAGCTGAAACATATTTGTTCTGATGGAAATAAATCTAGGCAAATCTTCCCGTAAATCATATCATTCTCTAAAGTATTCCACTATTATTCACTAATTATTGAGGTGGGCACCAGCCATGTATTATGAAGGGACAACGCTGCCCTTCTCATAGGAGAAACGCGTTGGGGACGACTCTTTATAGCGCTAACTATACAGCCAGCTTATTAAGTCAACCATTGTGTGGTCAAACTTTTCTCTAACTGTACAAGGATTGATGTAATTGTGTAGGGCAACTATGATTTTATTGTACATATATTTTTTTCTAAGTAACCCTAGTTATAGGGGGTCACCATGCAGGCCTGACCTGGTCACCTGGCCGCTGACCGATATCACTCTATACACACCCAATCAGGTGTGTATAGAGTGATGTCTGCTAATAAAAATGATTGTGATACAAAATAAAGCAATAGATGAATTAACCAGTTGCTACGGTAACTGCACCTAATGTATTCATAAAATGGAATAACCCAAAGGTGGCCAAATAAACCTTCAGTGTTGTGAATGCAAAAGAGTTTTTCTTCTCTTTCTTGTGTCCAAAAACCATGAACTTTTTGGATTGACGATTTATTAAGCAAAGATTTATAAAAACGTCTAAACAACAGCAAATAAACATTTTTTATTTTTCAACATGGCCTAAAAAATGCAAGGGTTTATAACTGAGATACATTAAAATTAATCTAAAAAAATCTCAGCTCAGGTTACAGAGAATAATTGTGATCAAAGCAGAGGATTGTTTTGCATTGTGGTCTTTCGAACAATACAGGAATATTCTCAAAGTACCTTGAGATCAACATTCAGAAATTTTGATTGGAAAAAAAGTATTTTTTTCTAAATAAAGTTAGGCTACAGAGACTTAATTATCTCTTCCCGTAGTACTACAATGTTGCTCATCTCTATAGGGAACAGAAAGAATATACAAATCTTTCTGCTGTACAGTGAATAATGAGACAACATCCATATAATTAACATTATATTTCACCCCTTTCAATCTCCTCCATTCCTTACATAAGTTATGGTGAGTAAATGTGATGGGGAAAACCCTTCCACCTAAAATTAAGGGGGTAGCAGAAGTTATTATTAAACATTCGTCTACAGGCACCAGACAAGCCAGAAAGCTTGGTTTTCCCTCAGAAATCTGACGGTGCTCCCACAACCACAAGGGAAGTTGGGTAGGTGCATGCAAATAAGGGCAACAATAACCTTACATAAGTTATGGCGGGTAAAAGTGTTTATTGTTGACCTTATTTGCATGTGCTACCCAGAATCCCTTGTGGTTATGCAGCACTGTGAGATTCTGAAGGAAAACAAGCCTTCTTGGCTTGTCTGCTATCTGTAGATGAGTGTTTAATAATACTTCTACTACCCCCATTCATTTTAAGTGGAAGAGTCCCCCCCCCCCATCACCTTTACCCACCATAACGTATGTAATGGTTTTCTCGTACTACCCAAGCTCACACCTTAAGCGCTGATATTACATTAAGGATGAAAAGATAAATAAATAAAAATAATAAATAAATATATAATAATAATAATAATTAATGAGCTGTCTATCCTGTCTGAGTTTGGCTAAATGCTGTCTTGTACAGCGGGCCATTACTTTCATCCATGTATAAACTAGATATAAAAGTAAAAGGTGATCATTGTTAAACTTATTAGCATGCGCCTACCCAGAATCCCTTGTGGTTGTGGCAGCACTGAGAGATTTCTGAGGGAAAAACAAACTGTCTGGTGTCTGTAGATGAGTGTTTACTTTGAAAGATAACATTAAAACCACCAAAGTTAGGTCATTTGTCAATCCTCTGGATTTAGTGGGCAGTCCAGGTAAAGACTAATGAGCTGCTTTTGTAGCAATCTTCAATGGACAAATTAATGGCGACCTAGATGGCTACTTGATAATGTGGGTAGTTAAGCCCCTAAATACAGTATTTGTTCACATATTTTAATGATAGTGTAGTCATTGGGCTGCCACAATATTGATGGAGATCTTTAGGTTTTATCATCGTTTTGATCACCCACAACCAGTAATCAAACCTAATAAACTAGTAAGTAATTAACAACCCACTATTAGGTTGTAAATCAAGCATATACTTGGAATCATTTAATGAGCAATAAATTACAGCGATAATATGACATGGACAATTTGATCCCAAAGACAAAGCCATTAAAATATTCAACTATATGCAACTGAACACTATTTAAGGTGAAAATGACTTATCTTTTGTAGAAATGTTTCATTGATATATTTGTATTCAAATATTTCTTAAAAAAATATTTTACATTCAGTTGACGCAATGGCAAGTCTGAAAATAAACACAGTGCTGACACCATCCTTCCCATTTTTGGTATTTTTCTTTGTTTTTTTTAAAAAAAAAAATATATATATAAATTTTATAATTTATCTTGCTGTGAAATATCTCTATTTTGTTCCTTTAAAAAAAAAAAAGAACAGAGATGACATAATGGCATTGTGGGTGAATTTAATTTTGCCTGACACAATGTCAGCCCTGTTCCTGGAACACAGCTTAACAAACAGAATAAATTAAGCTTTGTTAATAATTTTTACTCATCAAAGCAGCGTTTAAAGGGTTCAAAACAGATATATCCCAGAGAAATCATTAAAAGAAATTCATTTTTTTATATCACAGGAAACACACTATTTCAAGCAAAATAATTAAAAGAAATTGCTGTTACATTATCACATTAGATCCTTTTTTTTAATGTTTCTCTATATATTCAGCAATATGAGCATTTTACATCACATTACCATTTCATTTACAGAGAATTAAGCAATAAAAATCTGTTCCAGACACGAAAAGCCTAGTTAGCCTCTAAGCAAATGATCCAATAAAAAAAACAAAAACATTTCAGACTTCTTATTGACTTTTCCCTTTTCTAAAACGCATCCAGTGACTTCTGTATTTCAATGATATGGGCTAAGTAGAAGTCCACGGGCCAGGACTTGCCGTCTGGCACACTAGATGAAAACATAGCGAGCGCTGGACATTTTCAGCCATCGGCCGCCTCTATACGATGAGTTCCAGGGCCCCCAGTCTGTATTCTTCGAGGGGAACATCGTAAACTAACGAACTTGCCTAGGGTCACCCTCTCTAAACGCACTACGTTCTGCAATCTTTTAACCTTCTCGTAGCTCTCAGGATTTGTCCCAAAGTCTTTGGGTTTTTACACAAATCTCGGAATGAAATGGCAAATTCTACGGGTCACTCAATCAAGAGCTGATTTAATGATACATGGGGCTGGACATCCCAGTTTGGACTTTTCTAACTGGCAAGCCATCTGGCAAACTGGGCGAATACTTGGTGGGCCGGTGCCAGATGGCGCAAGTCGCTCACCTTTGCGCCCGCTTGCGCGGCAGAGATCTATCCAGCTT
This sequence comes from Spea multiplicata, assembly GCA_009364415.1. Classification (NCBI taxonomy): domain Eukaryota; kingdom Metazoa; phylum Chordata; class Amphibia; order Anura; family Pelobatidae; genus Spea; species Spea multiplicata. The sequence continues at coordinate 4,124,259 of VKOC01000009.1, forward strand.
GTGGCCCACATATGGCATTTAGCGGCCTCTGGCTACAAAGTTGCAGGGCTTCTTCTTCTTCTCCGGTCCAGCACTGCTCACAGATGACACCTGTGCTATAACCCTGCTGATGCATTCCTAATATATCTACCATCTGACAAATAATGGTCTTCATAAGCACCTCCATTAGAACCATTTCGCTCCCGCCATTATCATGTCTTTGTGATGTTCCGTTAAAGGGATTACATTTGAAGATTCTCCGGGTCGAAGGTTTCCAGATATGCACATAGGCACAGAATAAAGATTAAAAGAACATTTTTCGTTGGGATCTCTTACTTGTACAAGAAAAATCATCACAACACATCTACACCATCTGCTTATATATTTGATTATAGATCTCGGTACTTTCTCCACTCAGACCTGTTATTATCTGCGCATCATAAGCCATTTGAAGTCCTGGAAATTGCAGATACGAGAAGCTTCGGGGGTGATAGTAGGCTGTTTTCTGCTTGTAATTTCCACAAAGAGATAGAAGAGTATTAAGAAAACAGCTTTCCGTAATGCCGCAATAGTAACTAATATCATTAATGTGCGGTCCTGACATATGCAAGATAAAACCTTTTTTTTTTGTAAACATTTACAAAACGAGAACAAGCCTTACATTTTCCCACTGAAAATACCGAAAATCCAAGAGTAAGACAGTAAATTAATAATGAGATTCATTTAATTGTTTTAGAAATAGATTTGATATTATTTATATATATATATG
>VKOC01000009.1:4125106-4135231 GCA_009364415.1 Spea multiplicata
GCAACCCAGCAAGGATTGCCGTTGAAGAATATCAGTGTCTTTATGACTTCACATCAGTGTCGAAGAAGGGACATAGAAGTCTACGTAACTTTAAGCGACAATCCAAATTTGTGTCACCTGGTATATATATTAGACTTGGGTGCTGGCCAACTCTTTGTGTTCGTCTTCGGGTGTGAAGGGGGGGTATCTTTGTATTCCACGAATATTCGCCCGTTCCTGTGTTCGGTTCAGGTTAATATTTGTGTAGATTATTTGTGTTTTTTTCTTCCAAATGAACAACAGATTTTAGAATTTTGCGTTTTATCATTTTGAATAAATCAAAAGTCCAATGTACCTTGTAATTTTATTTCAAATAAGTAATAATTTTAAAAAAAATCCACAATAAGGAAAAAACATGTTCTTATAATTTCATCTCATTATTTTTAGCTTTATGGGCTTCTTTCTTTTATTAGTGGTGCAAGCGCGTACATCTAACAATTATTATTTTTATTTACAGGGGAATCTAATTATGAATAAATCTAAAACATTTGACTTGAATAATCGTGAATCAGTAGCGTAAAACAATACATAGAGAAGAAAAACTAAACAAAAAGAAAAACATTCTAAAAAAAAAAAACCCCATGGCAAATCAATTTTCTCTTCGAGTACACATGGAAAGGACTTCCATCAGATGTATTGTTGCATGCAGAGCTCAGTCCCTGGAGGTTGCAGAAAAGGTATCTCCAAGAGGTTGATTGGCCAAGTTTCCCAGTAATGATATCAGAGCCAGGTCAGCTTCGTTGGAATAGAATTGTCGGCCAGTTACTTTTCCATTGTTCAGTACAATGGAAATCTCTTCTTTTAAAGGGGAACTTCCACCATTTCATTATAGGTTTATATTTTCAGTAGGATACCCAGCAATGGGTGCCAGGTAGGGTTTTGTTACTTGAAGCAGAGGCGTATGAAAATGTACAGAATGTTTTCCATGGGTGTCCCTTTGTTCCTTTTTTTTACTGGCGGTTAATACAGCGTTTAATACCAAGCTTGAGCTGATGTCACACACAATGAACATGAAGTCATTGTGTTGTTTTAAATTTTTTAGGGTCGTTAAAAGGGGTTTTGGGTTTATTAATCCAAACCCTGCTAATGGCTGAAGTGTTCATCAGCCCCAGGTCCCTCCAGCAGCTGCAGCTCCCTTCCTTCAGACCGAATTCAAATCCAATTCAAAAAAATTCAAAAGCCAGTGCAAATAATCATCTGGGAAGCGAATACTCAGCAGGGTCTCCAAAAGAGACATCACATTACTTACAGCTCCGTGTGAGGGGGAGTGGAGGGGCTGGTAAGGCAATTTATTATTTTGGGTATGGCAGACATTAAAAAAAAATAGCGTGAACAGTGTTATGATTTGATATCGGTCTTCATGTTGGGATAACCTTTGGGTGTTCATTTTGCGGTGTGTGTGTGGCTGAATGTTGTATGTGTAGCTGGGAATTATGTAATGTGTGTGGTTGACTGTGGTGTGCGTTGGTGTTGCTGAGAGTTGTGTCTGCGCTTGAGAGATCGGTGCAGAGTGTGTAATTGAGAGCGGTATGTGAGCAAGAGTGATGTAGTGTATGTGGCTGAGAGTATTGTGTGGCAGAGAGTGGTGTAGTCTATACCCCTGAGCGTGAGTGATGTAGTGTGTATGACACTGAGAGCAGTATAATGTTTGTCGTGTTTATGGCTGAGTATGGTGTGTGGAACATTGGTGTGGTTGAGAGCGTCCAGTAAGTTTGCGTTACTTTGGCAATGTCAGTTATTAAGAGGTTGTAAATTGAAATATATTGTTTTGGTTTATGTTTAATCAACGTTTTAACTTTGTTCTAGCATTTTACATAGGACATTTCTTTAGGGAGAAAACCAATGATATTGGTGGTTATGATGATGGTGAGGTAGATGAACATGTTAGCGGTGGGGAATTGATCCCAAAACACTATGATGTTTGGGGCTAGTGTAAAAAGGATTCCAGGGCTGGTTTTTATTCCTAGCCCAGCCCTGCCCTAAAACGTAACTTTTATTGAAAAAAAAAAAGAATAATAATAATAAAAAGTCACCACATACTAAAAAATAAAATTGATCATTATAACTAGACCCCATATAACAAAAATTGATAGGCTTCTGAGCTTCAAGCTGGAAACGCCAAATCCATTAAATCCTAGTGAATTACTATCTATATTCACCAGTCTGGCCCTGTGTGGCACCGTATGCAAATGAAAGGCTCTCCCACTATAGCAGTTAATTTGCATATGGGTTAATACATTTAACACTCATTATCCAATAGAAGCTTCTATTTCTACAAGCGCAACGCAATGATGTTTTCATGATTTACAAGAGCTGTGCAAATAGATTAAATTACATATTCCATTTAAAGATATATATATAGTTCTATTATTCCCAGTGCCCAGAGATACGGCGATCGTTCCCGACGCTAGTAGTTCTCATAAACCGCTGACAGTGGAAGTAGTATTCAAAATAGATTTAAAAAAAAGGAACACGAAGTGCTTATAGGAACAAGAGCTATAAGAGTTAATTAGAAAATCAGATTCCCTGCCCTTGTCTTCCTTAATTCTACAAGACAGCGTCTGTTCTTCTATTCCTCGGGATTTGACAGGCATCGTAATGATATTTCTCGTTTCCCCGCTAGCCGGGTCTTTTGTGCTTGAGTTCTGCGTCTATTGTGTCACACACCTGTGAATAATACCAGCAGGAACGCTATATATTGTCTGTTTGTGAAAACCGGAGAGCCATATAACACTTGCTATGGAGTCGTTAATTCTTAGCAGATCTGCCTCTGCCGTGACTGATTTCAGTGCATAGAATGGAGGCCGGCAGCAGACGGACACCTCCTAGGCTCGTAAGGAATGGATCCAGGACCACATGTAGAATTTAGGGTGACAAATAGCACTGAAACATATTATTGTCACTCGGTAAGCAGGTATGGTTCTATCAATGTCTTCTTCGGCCCTTTAAAATACTGAACGATCACCGCATGACATGGGAATAGGTAAATACATTTATTATTATACGCAAGCCTGGGCAGGTTGGGGAACGAAAGCACCCCCTGGACAACAGTAAATGGGGACCATGACCTAAGCATATGACCTAAGCGTATATACAGTATAAGGGGCAGCCATTGATGCTTGCAACATTGTTTCAACCTAGGGTGACATGCAGAGGTTTCCTTATTGGTTCTTTGCTCAACAGGATGATATTTTCCATCCAAATGGTCTTTTTAGGTTTTTATTATTATTATTATTATTACATTTGGATGTTTCTGCTCGGTTACTGTTTTTCTTCCTTTTGGTTGTTTCTATATGTTCTCTTAAAGTCACAGCTGCAGAATTTTCCCCATTGGCCCTCGTTTAGTGGTCCAATACTCCAGATGTTCTGCCCCGATGGTCTTGGGGAATGGGGAGGCACGTCCAGAGGGTGGCCCATGGTGAGGTGAGAGAAGACCGGCTGCTATAACGACCTGGAAGCTGACGGATTGTTCAAAGGTTATATGTCCAGTTAGTCCATTTCTTTATGCTAACACTGGTTACGGAATGTATGAAATCAGTAGACAATCTCCTTAACCCAGGGACTCTCGGGGTCACACAGTCTGACGCTTTCATATTCTACACCTTTATGATCACCTCTAAGACTCCCAATTGCTGCTTTGGCTGCCAGTGTGTTATGACTGATATCCCTACTTGAATGCAGGTGACTCAATAAAGTGTATTAAACTGGTATTAGAATGAGTTGGTTAAAACATTTATCCAGTCACTAATGGGCTGTTTAAGGACAATCAAGTCAAGAGTCTCACGGTCAGCTATATGCAATTACAATTTTTTGGCAAACACATTACTAGTGTCCCTAGGCCATGAGATGGATCTATTGGGCTGAAACTGGCAGCCATGCCTGCATTTACGATATAAGAAAGGATTGAGTGATTACAGCGACGTTACTGTGCGCGCGGCTCTGTATAAGAATCATATTTATTTATGGATTTGAGGATGTTGTAGAACATGATGACCCCGTCGTCAGCACAGCACGTTTTCCCCCCGTTCTGAAGTGCAAAGTGAAATCAAAGCTGATCCGCCTGTAATCCCACAAGATGCTTTGTTAGATCAGGATTTCCAATGCTGGACCTGGTGAAATCCAGACATTAAGCAGATGTTCCATCTGGACGGGATGAATGGGACGCGTCCTTTTAAATCTAATCTAATTTCAAGCACCGCATCCCCCTTCGGATCCCTGTGCATTTGCAGCGATGACATCTTGCTAACATTCATATCATATGATGCGCAAAGCTCTAAATAACTCAAACTTTGTCCTGTTCTTTTCTAAAATTAACTAGGATCTAGCGGAGAAAAACAGAACAGCTGTCACTTCGCTGATTATAATATTTAGCTGTACATGTGGAAAGAATATCTGCCTTTAAAAAAAATTCCACTTGCTGATAAAACCTGACAGCGGGTGTATTGATTTATTTTTTTATAAGCAATAGAGGCTCAAAAGACACTCAAGGCGGTTATTAACCCATTAAGGACAATGGGCGGTCCCTAAACCCATTGAAAACAATGCATTTTGAGCCCGTACATGTAAGGCCTTTGTCATTAAGGGGTTACAATATGTAACAGGATATAAATATATGGTTATATTGTATCATCTGTAAAAAAGGGTACTTACCGGTCGGTATTGGAAGTTTAAACGGTTAAGGGAAGCGGAGTTCTGTGTGTTAGCTTGGCGCTAATAGTATCCAGGGGGTCGACAAATTTAGTTTGGATCTAGGAGCTAGCCAAAAAAGTTAGGAGCCAGCGTTAGATTTGCTTCCCTTGAATTCTGTCCCTTCTACACCCTTACGAAGGCTGCTTGAACCAATCAAGAATAATCAAGAATGAAATCATGGCGAGACTGAAAGTGAAACAGGCCTTGATGGCTGCTCACTTAATACGCACATATGTTTTTTTTCATACATGTATGTTGGGTATTTCAGTCTGAGTACACATGTACCTTAACTTCTTACAAGATCCAAGGCATGAGACCATAGATTCCTGGAAATAAACCATTTTAATAAGACTCTCTACATTCCATAAACCAAGAATAGACAGTGTAATCCACAAAGTACCTGCATGTATATTTTATTCCATACATATATTGTAGGCTTTTCTGCTTATATCTTGAAATCACCCATCTTCTAGTCTCATGGCTATGCACAATTCAGTCCCCTTAGTCATCCTCCCAGCAATATTTTTGCACTCCGAGAGTCTGTTGGGTTTAAGTGCCAGAAGAACCTTTCAATATATGTATTCAAAGTACTCTGGACCTGAGTTAGTTGCTGAAAAACCTGATAATAAGAAGGGGTATGTGGTCGATGTATCCTCAGAGCTAGAAATCCCATGGTGGGCAGGACACTTTTACGTAGCCTCATCTGTCTCCACATTGGATATAGACTTGGCCATGTCAACCCAAGGTGAAAAGATCCTGTGGTGTCATTCAAACCACAGCTTCTCACTAAGGGGTGCAATAAAAATATAGGGGGCATCAAGGGTTACAATTACTGGTCCTAAGGATGCATGAGATGCAACTTCAACAAGATGTGAGCTTCGCAGTAAAGAGATATTTCTGGAAACCAATGATTTTTCATCAGGAAAATATCTAAGACTTATTGTCTTGTGACCTCAGGACTATTGCGTGTGGGAAATTGTATGGTTTTATTACAACAAATGTTGTACTGATTCACACAGTGTTCCATTTGGCTACCGTGGAAAAAAGAAAAAAAAAGGACTCCTTATTACCAAACATAGAAACCTAGAATTTGATGGCAGATAAGACCCATTCGCCCCATCAAGCCTGCCCGTAAAAACATCCAACCTTCAGTCCTTGCTCTGGTCTTAAAGTCCGGTTCAACGCAAAGTGTAACGCGTGTTTTTGCTAAAGCTTTCATCGCTGAGAGCGAAAGCAAAGGTTTCAGTATATTACAACTTGATTAACGGTCAACTCGCTGACCCTTTCGCAATATATTTATATAGCTCCTCTGAAGACCATGAATAACAAAAGAATCAGTGGCTATGTAAAGCCCGGGACCTGTAAGTCATACTATTTTATGTATAGTTTCAAGACCTCTTTATGCTGCTATACAGCGAGAAGCACCTTTTTATACTAAAAAACATTATGAGTTCTCTAGTTAACGTCAGTAAACCTTTCTTTGATGGATTCAACATCTTGGTGTTCTTCAGCATTTTGATATTGCCAATAATGTACACTTACCCAGTCTGACCCAATGTGCAAAGGCCTGGTGGTCCGCTGGCCACCAGCGACCCATGCTCTTCAGCCGTAGATCCATCCAGTGGCCACACTTATTTGATATGGCGGCCACTGGCCTTTAAAGGCAAGGCCCGCCTAGTCAACCCCAGTCCGAAGAGTCCATTATCCATATATATATAAGGATTAGGAGCAAACTATAATACTAAGAAGAAGTCGTAAAACAAACCCACATAAACAAATTTGGGGTATTTCTTCATAATCAGATAATCTTTAATTTATTTGTAACACGTAAGATCCATTCATTAGAACATACTGTGCGTATATTACAGTAATACGCGGTATATTGTACAAAGTGATGAAATCGTTACTCTGCGTGCTATCGGTACTTTGAATTCCTCGCAAGTCGCCAATTTCGTTTCTTTTTTTGAACACTGAAAAGTCTCGAGCCTTCCCTGATACGAGCAACAAAAAAAAAGCATTCTTCCCCGGTGCGATAGAAAATAATATAGGCAATCAACTGCCGTCTATAACGCGTGGAACAAAAAAATCTGTACGTTCGCGGAACTTGGGAGCTTTTACAGCGCAGACAAAAGCAGCTTCACAGTCTTCAACAAATAAGATTCAGCTCTCCCGTGTATAGCGCAGGAAGGTGCAGGCAGGAAGTAGCAGGGACGCTTGCGGTCGGAGAAGCAGAAGGAGAGAGAGTTTTGCGAGCGAACATCAGAGAAAGAATATGTATATTAATAAGAGCGGAAGAACAGAGAACAGCGTGAGATATCCGTATAAACATCTTTTTTAATAGGTATAATAGGAATAAGGAGTGAACAACAGGACGTAGAAGAAGAAGAAAAAAAAGAATCGTATATATACATTAAAACATTGGAAAATACTCTAAATTTCTCTGGTTTCTGGTAGTTTGATAATGACTTATTTTTTGTGTTTTGGAAATGTTTTAAATTATTTGTATAAATTTAAATTGCACATTAGTATATCTATGTTTAAGCTGCGCCTGTACCTTGCCTCATAGATAATATTTTATGTGATATTGTGTTTTTTTTCCTGATTGTTTCTCATCTTTAGTTTATCCGTCACTATTCTCTGTGCATCATGGAGACCGAGGTCTAATAGTCTCTGTTGGAGTTATACCCGCTACATTTTTATCCATGTTTATAAAACTGTTAAGGGAATTGTACCCTAAAAGTCTGGATAATGGTATGGCCCACTATCGTCTCTCAAAAACATTGCACAATAGCAATACAACCATATTTCTATAAAGTAAATTGCCAAATATCTAACTCTGGAGCGATCACATGGAAGCCAGTGGAATACCCCCCACACTAATGGCTCCAGATCAAGCACCTCGAATTAGAATAGTTCTTTATTTGCATGAATCACAGTGTTGGTAGCTATGAATTTTATTCTGTATCTCCATCTCTCTTTCAGTACAGCTTTGGCATCTTCCTTACTCTTTTACTAAAGGGCCAAGGGGCATCTTTTCAATTTAACCCTTTAGGAATCACTTTAGGAATAGGATAGTGGGTCAGTGGGGGTATTTATTTATTTATTTTATTTATTTATTTTATTTGCTAAGAACAATTAAAGGTTGCAGCCATTGGGTGCCCAAGGAATGGATGGTGAATTTCACTGTCCACCCTTTTGCTACCCAAAGAGTGCATTGAATGGACCTTTTCACCCCCACCCGAGGGACTGGGAGCAAGGGGTTAGGTAGGACATTCATATCCCACAGGATGGAGAAAGCCTTTGACTTTAACCCTTAACCTGACACTAGGCATTGGATGAGGGCCATACGCGGATGTATTGCTGTGGGCTTCATGCATCCCTTGGGTTATTTGCTATATTTTAACCCTACCAACCCTGTTCAACATACAACCTTTACCCTGCAGAATTCTATTTTTTTTCCTATTTTATTTTTTTGGTAAAACCACTTCTCTAATTCACATTTTGGTTTCTTCCAACACTCATCAAAGTGTTTGAAACCATCAAAGTTTTCTGTATTGGTTTTTTGTTTTTCTCCGGTCTCAGAGCTCAATGTGTGTTTTCCAAGCCTAACAATGTCAGCAACCACTTCAAGCTGGGTATTGCCATTCACTCCTAGCTGAGCTGTAAACGTCTGATCCCAGTTGGAGTAAGCAAACTAGAGGAACCGGCTCTGTAGCCTATAAAAGTATTTTGCTTCAGGGCCCGCTACATTCTCTAACCCAGTGAATTTAAGTTCCATATAAAACATTGTTGCTGGTTTTCAAGATCGATGACTTTGTTAGAGCAAAGTATTTAAAGGCAGCAACACTTCAATGTAATACCTACCAATAAATGTCTTTAGAATCTTGACAAACATTGATGTAAACAAACAAACAAAAAAAAATAGAGGAGCACACAGCCTTAAAAGCATGCAAAGGTCTACACATTCAGGTTCCTGGGTTGCTACTAGAATAATAATGACCAATAAAGAATTCAGTGCATACCCAGCAAATTCTGACCAAATGGTTGAGCATCCCCTACCCCCCACACATGTGCCTCATTAATGGTGTCCAGAGAAGGCTTTCAATTGATTGAGGGTCTCATTTTGGGTTAAAATTAACGCAGTCCCACTGATTGGTAAGCAATATAGCCATGGAAACTTAGATAGGACTCGCCAAACTTGGGATACTTTGATGTAGTGGCGGGCTAAAAATTGCTATTAACTAATCTGATAGAACGTTGGTGCTTCCCATCTATAATAATAAACTATGTTCCCATGTTTCTCCCCTTCTTTTGTGTACATCAAAGCTTAGGTAAAATGTGGAAGGTGATTTGAATTTTGGCAAGCAAGATGAGAACATGAATTTCGCTCCCTTCATCTTAGGGGTACAACGGTTTGCAAGATGGTCAGGCTGGGTCTGAACCTTGGAACTTGCATGATGGGTGAACATTTCAGTTCCCTGCCATTCCTATCCAATTTTACTTGGAAAAAAGCCTGACCCCAACGTAATGCGTCTCTAAGATCTCTCACCATGTTAATTGTGCATAATAAATAAAGTCACTTCTTGCCAACCACAGGGAGCTATTAACTAACTGGTGTGCTATATGATATCAAAGACTTGAAGAGTCAACTTTCCTCCATACAACTTTTCATCTATTAGCTACACGATATATTAGAAGGGACAGGGAATCACACAGCCGATAGTAGTCATATACCAGAAAACTGTTACAATATGAATTTGAATATGGTTACAAAATAAACAGGCAAGGTTTTTAAAATACTATTTAATGAAAAACTGACATTTTTTGCATTTTTAAACAAAGAAAAAACGCATTGGGTTTTTTGTTTTAAACCAAGTAATGTAATAAAAAAAAAAAAAAATCCGTGATAGTGACTCCATTTACAACATTTCCACAAAATAGAAATTAGGTTATGTTGTAGGTTTTAATTCATTGCCATTCATCCTCTGCGAAAAAAAAAAAAAAAACATTCTCGTGCTTAACTCTGTATGAAAACAGTAAATGAAAAATGCAAATGAGCCAAGGATAGTCTGTGAACGGAATGAGAATAGGATTGAAGACACTGCCTCCCATCCTCTAAACTCTGTCCACGGGAATACTTCGAGCTTAAACAGAGTTAATTTTTTCTGACAATTTAAACAAATACATTTCCAACAGCCTCGGTTGGTACTAAGTGCTTTCACATTGCGTCTTGGGGTGTGCGAATTCATCCACCGTGTCACCCGATGAGACAGGGGAGATACATTGATATGTGCTATGCTTTTCCGACGACACTTCGCTTTAACACTTGAGTTGAGTTGATATAATGGAAGGTGACTCACAGTAGTCCATGTGCTTCGGCGTGTTCCGTGAAATTCA
>VKOC01000009.1:4143633-4190041 GCA_009364415.1 Spea multiplicata
TATTCATCAAAGTTAATACAATAAATTGTTTTGGAGCAAAAGTTTTGCTCAATATAAAAAAATTGAATAGGGTCATACGGGTCATTTTCATCTGTAATCATTTTATTGAGATGAGAGACAGAAAGAATGGCTTAGGTTAGAAATGTCTCAGTAAAAAAAATGTAATTTGTGCTTTTTATGTGCCGTTATAATTGTTTATGCTGAAACTAATTGTTGGAAATTGCATCCCTGCATGGGGCGCCTCAACTGGTCATCAGTTGGAACTTCAACTTTCTTCTAAAAAAAAAGGAATGTGACAACAGATATTGCCTTTTTTTTTACTTTGTATTTCACTTCAGTAAGCAGTTTTTGACTACACATGCAGACCACACTTTGTACCGAGTCCTCCTTCATCTACTAGAGGAACAATGGCTGCCAGGTCCGATGAATCAATAGGAAGCCACGGAGCTATGGAAGCTTTGTAGAATTCAGCCTCTCTTTAAGATTGTTTCTAAAAAAGTTGCTGTAATGAGCTACAAAGCCCGGTCGCAACCAGAGCCGGCCTTAGGTGTTCTGGTGCCCTGTGCGGACTACTCCTGTGGCGCCCCCCATCCCAAAAAAGAAAAGGAAAAAAATCTTGTCACAAAACTCCCCTTTCTCACTATCTACCACCTCTGCGCCATCTCACTGACTCCCCCACCTGCCCCTTCTCACTGTTTTAACTTTATTTAACATGGAGGATTTAAATAAAGTTAAAAAAAAACAAAAAACCCCGATGTTTTAAGTCCCGGTAGGCGCCCCTGTTGCCATGGCGCCCTGTGCACACACCCCTAAGGCCGGCCCTGGTCGCAACATATAAGAACAGCATCAGTGGAATTTTAATTGTACGCAGTTCATCCATAATCATTTTTGGTCTACTGTTTTTTTTTTTACATATTTGCTTAAACTGATGACATCATTTTGATAGGATTCTATATTGGCTGCAAAGATACAGTCGATAACCAGAGGAAAGAAAAAAAGTAAGGTTGTGCACACCTTTGTCAGTATGTGTAACCTCTCTCAAAGCATATTTTACACCCCCGAAACATAATTCCCTGTCTGCGCTGATTATATTTAAACTTTGCTTGAGCACAATTAACACATCTAATATAAGAAACTGTTTTAACAGTGCCACGGGCCAAGCATACATCGTCAATCTAGATACCGGATCAAGGGGCTACCCATCCGACAGAGCCGGTGCTTTTCAATCCAAACATTACAAAAAGTTGACCTGGAGGGGGTAAAATAGAGGCTAAAAAGTAGCCAACTTGATAAAATGTTCTTCATGTAATCAAACTACTCCTAACCACCCATGGGCATCCAGATATCCAAGATATCTACATTTCAATGGACATTAACGCCACCTTCTTGGAGATCCGATGGATTTATTTTACTACCTACAAGGAAAAAGCAGACAATCTGCACCTAAAATGTGTTATTATTTGACTAATAGAAATGCCTTTTCTCACTTTGAACCAAATCAATAGTGAATGAATCTGAGCGACTTAGATGTTAAGACAATATCTCCTGAGTTATCCCGAATACCGACGGTGCTGAGAGGTAGAGGCAAGGGTCTTGGTTTTTGGTGGCCCTATTCAAAATGTTTTGGGGTGGCCATAATTAGCACAACATACCAATATATGCAAAATAATTAGAGTGGTGTCAAAACGTGAATAATATGCGATGGGGTGACGAGGAAGCAGCCCAGGTCAATAAGGAAGGTTTGGGCGATCAGATCAATGTAAGGATGTTTTATAAAATGAGAGTAGGGTAAAAAAAGATTGTTGGACGTGGAGGAGAAATAAGGGTGATGGGTGTAATTGAGGAGGGGTATAGTAATATTTATTTTTTGCCCCACAGGGAGATATTCAGATGGTCGAGGGAAACAGACGGTTAAGCAGAACAGCGCGGCCATTGCTGCCGGCTGGATCAGGACAGCGGGGAGCGAAGGTGACACTACCTGCTCCGTAGAAATGCAGAATTGCATTATAGATATTAGATGCTGGATTATCTTTCTGTGTGACGCTTTCTGTATTACAGACATCTGTCAGGTCCTGGTATTTTGCAGACTGTCCCTGTAGGCCCTCACCAATCAAATCTACTCAGTCAATGTTCTTATTCCGTATGAGACATCTTCTCGCTGACGTGAATTATAACGCTGTAGTAATAATATTATAACATCCTGGGTAATAGCCGTTGAAGCCCAGGGAGGTGAGGAAGAAATATTTTGTACAACAGATTGACTTTGAAGGAGATGGACCAGGTTGTGTGCTCCTGTGTTATTTTGTCCTTGGGCAATAACTTTATGTCCCCGTGTATTTTATAACGAGAATATAATTTCGCTGCTATCCGTATGTTAGAACCAGAAGCATTATTGAAAAGTATTGGAAAAAAAAAGAAATGATACAGAGTAGATTATGATGAGCCATTGGCTTCTCCCGGAGCTTGCTGTTAAGCGTTATAAAGGTGGATGAAGCCTGAATTGCTTTAAGGCGCAGGGTACGTGAAGAGCTTCGAGTAATGGACGTCCTACAACCAGGTAACGTCTAGATCGAGTTAGGATAGGTTACAGTTCAATTATACATATAGGGAATTGGTGCACTTAAACCATATGTTTCATTGATATATTGTGGTGTAGCCAGTGGACGGTGGGATTGTATAGAATGGGTTCTGGATGCGTAGTAAGCCCACTCACTGGCATAGTAGACATTTACTCCAACTGGCCAAGAGGACTTGTTAACTCCAAATAGAACTTTAGGTCTTTTGACGGATACAGTTGCTTTCACATTGAGTAGCACAGCATATTAGACGGAATGTATTCTCCTGCCAAGCAAACCTATGTTATCCGCTTATCTTGGTTCACTTTTAGTTATATACGCAATGCAGTTGTTTGGCTTATTTTAGGGCCATTCGGGATGATTTATAATTTTTTTTATCTAAAATTTGATTTCTGTCAAAAAGAAATTGCCAACCACTCTACAAACTTCCGTTCTTTATTATTTGAAGTATGTGGCTATTTTCTGGATTTTCTTTTTTTTGTAATTGCGTTAAAATAAAGGGTCTTGCAATTTGTACTAATAACAGCTATTCGGAATTCCAAAAACTTGATCTTTTACAATCTTCTCAAGCTGTTCATAGACTGCAATACATGACGGACTCAAACATCACATTAGTAACTGGAATTAGCGGTTATTTATTCGACCTATGACCCCATGGTATTTTTCAACAGGGTCACACCTGGCTGACAAACCCTGCAACCCAACTTAATATGTACTCGCCAGATGTTACCGCGCATGAGGAATCAGTGATCGATGACCCATAAGTCAGTTACCTGTTACCGCTGGTTGGATAAAATCAGTTTTAATTATGACTCTTTAGTAATCGTAAACTCAGTTTGAATTCATACATTGATCAATTATTACGCACATCATAATAAAAAATTGATTAATTAGAATTTCTGCTCGTCAAAGTCAAGCCATAGATCTGAATTATAATTGGATGATTGAAATGATTGAAATATGATGCTGACTTCATTAACTTGCTGAAGATCATACTAAATTACCTAGATTTAGGGAGAGTAAACTTACATCGTTGAAACCTCGATCACCACAAACCTAAGGAGCTTGAGGGATCTGGGAACAGAACATCTAAAAGGCGAGCAAATAATGAATTTATGACATAAAGAAAAATGCTGGCATTTAATTAAAAAGTATGTATTACTTAACGTGCTAGAGGCTTCCATTTCTATGAAATTCTTGTTTTGTACTAAAATAGTTAATGCATTTTGCTTTGAGATAGAATAATGAAAATTGGACACAATAACAATAAATAATAAATAAATAAAATTAAAAAAAAGCAATTAAGCAGAAAAATAAAACAATTTTATAGAATAAAAATACTTTGAATCGTCCAATAGCCTCCTTCAGATTAACATCTGCTTGCGCCGGAGAGAGCTTGTTCTGTATCGTGATGTGACTGATGCGAGCGAAATTGAGGTCAGTTCCAGACTAATCAAAGTTCAAACACTGGCAGCAAGCAATAAAGAATGTATATATCATAATCTAAGTGCTTTTAAAGGGAAGAGTAAAAATACAGTAAATAGTGTTCCTGAAACGTCAAGAAATAATCACAGAGAGGGGCCCTGGGTCCCTCGCCATGACACACAGTGATTAATCGATGTCTGTCAAACGCGTACGAGCTAAATTTCTTTATTTAGTGTATTTATGTGATGTAAGAAAGGGCGTATAGCGTAGACGATTCCGGAACACTGTAGTAACTCTTTCGAAAATGCTACAAGATTTCATTATGACGAGTAAATGGAAGCAAGAATACCAAACATTCTGCAAGGTTTTCTGTAGGGACACAGAACTAGCTCCATACATTATAAAAAAGCTAAATAATCTTAGCTAAAAAGACATGAGCTGGCTCAAAAAAATGAAAATGCTATTTTAAAAATCCATAATATTTTATTTTTATATATATTTTTTTTTTAAATATATTTATTTTTTTATTAGGGTTTCTGACTAGTATATTTTAATAACAAGAAATATAACCGTGGTAGTAATTCCCAATTGCCCTGAAGACATAACAGTGACTCTCAAAGCCAGTTGGCTTCCTCAATGCCCTAATGCTTTTTTATGCATTTTAAATGAAGAAGATCAAGCCACATTATTATATATCCCACTTCTAGCTCTATTACTCATGGCATTCTAGGTTCCTAGAATTAAATGTTTTTCCATCACTCAGCTAACAAAAAGACATTATTTTTTTCTCTGGGTGATATGCATTCATTTAGACATATTACATTATCCAGTAATTATACCAAACAATACGTTGAATTACGATTATTCCTAATTATAATAAACTGAATTGGGGTCTAAAGGTTTCTTAATAGCCTTGTCTCCTTTTCATTGTATCTTTCAGGAAATGCTTTTTGTAAAGCAAATGCCACTCAAGACCATCCATCACCAAAAAATAAGTTTTCATTAATCACAGGATTATTACGGTGGGTTATTTGTACCGATACGTCCACTAAAGATGAAAATCAATAAAAAAAATCAATCGGAGAACTATTAAATAAAAGAATTATTGGACTGGAGCAGCAGGCCACAGTTCATTTTTACACATTACCATGAAACATTTTATACTGAGGATGAACTCCACTCAACTATGAAAAAGCCTTTTAAACAGGGTCAATGGGTTTGAAGGACCTTTGGCCTTGGTACCATTTTATAGGACATGCAACAGAAAGCTCTTTTAACATGGTGGCATTTTAACTAATTTGTGGTTAAACTTGTCGACCCATTAACATCCCACATAGAATTTGATAGCAGGCCCCCTCGGCCCATCTTGTCTGCCTGTCTTTCCTGATGTAATGACTTAATCAGTCCTTGATCTCATCTTAGATTCAGAAGCCATATGCCTATCCCATTCGTGTTGAAAATCCCTCAATATATTAGCCTCTACCATTTTGGATTTGGAGGCTCTTACATTTCTTTACCACCTTGTCGGTAAATTAAGTCCACCATTTTGAATCTGTTTCCGTACCACCATGAGTTTATGTAGGAAGCCATATTGATAAAGAGTCGGCTTAACTACACCTTCAAAAAAAAGGTGATGAAGACCTTTTTTGGAAGTATCTAACCATCACAGCACAGAAACCACCTCTTGAAATAATGTCTTTCATGAATGAAGACCTTAAACAGTTATTCATTATAAAATAAGTACAATGTTTCAACAGGAGTTTTGCATAGAAGATTTCTGCTTGATTTAAAAAATTTAGGTGACCCTTCGATAACCTTTTTTTTTAGTTTGACGAGGTAATCCAATCTTCCAGGTTTCTGACATTCAAAGAGTAAGGAACCTGCTAAGGAACTCACAGCTACGGTGCTATTTCCTCCTTCATTCTTGACAGCCACTTCTTAGTAACATTCATATTTCATGCCGTTCAGATGAATTATGCAGACCAGCCACCAAGCAGATTTAATGATATTTTGCTTTTTTCCTTCCCCCCCTCTTTATTATTCAATGGAATCCAGACTTAGAATTAAGTTTCGTTTCTTCTGAAAGCTGCGGGGATGCAGAGTCTTTCTATACCCTTAATCCAAAGCAACACTTTCTGACAAAGTACACTTTGCGAATAAAACCCAGTATTGATCTTATGATGTCCTCCTTACTACAGGACCGGGGGGGGGGGGAGCTCGATATGAAGCCTTAGAGAGGTGAAGGAGCACAAATAACAATGTGTCGAGAGGGGGGGGGAACTGTCATGAAATACTATCGCTAAGACCTCAAAACATTTCCCAGTTACCTACTGTATCTGCACTCAATTAGAAACTGTCTCCTGGGGATATCCTGCCTCATTGTGATTCCGCTGTTATGATGATAGTAGCTTTTTAATTGTGTGGTTCGAAGACATCTATTATTAACATACGGTTGTTCGACAAGTTATACACAAAATCATTTGAGCATGGATGGTCAAAATACTACAGTCTGCCTCAGAGACGTGCAGGGAAAATGATTAATTTGCTTTATGTTGGAACTGTTACCCGACTTGGCTGAAAGAGGATAATAATCCATATTTTTTTAAAAATCTAACGTTTCAGCAAAAAAAAAAAGGAGTTGATGGCCCACTTCGGTACTGGCTTGGTTGAAGATTTACAAAACCCATTTAGTTTTGTTATTCTTTTGGTTTTAAACACTACTTTGATGTTAATTTGTAGAATTTTATGATTTTGGAGTTAAAATGTGCAAACTGAATGGTAGGCCATCAAAAACAGAGACACACAAAAACTTTTTTTCCACCCGTGGGATGACTTTGCCTGTTGATATTTGCCTACTGAAACTCAGGGCTGCCCCCATGGTTTTCAAGGCCCGGGGCAAAGAAGGGCCCCTGTCCTTAGGAAGGACTCCTGCTCTCCCTCACACTTGCAGCCCCTGTGTTGCTGAAAGGAGCAGAACTTTGGGTTATGACATCATATCTCAACATTCTGCTTCACTAAGATATGCAGAGACCTTGACAGAGAGAACAGCAAACTGCAGCTTTGCGGGGCAGCTTCTACTGCAATGGGGGCAACAAATTAATAAAAAGGGAAATAACTTAATCCTACAAATCCTGAGAACAGAAAGTGAAGATTGGTACTCACACGGTATACACATAAAGCAAATATAAAGTATGTTGCTTATTTAATTTAGTAAACACCACTACATCGGTTATGTCATATACACAACTGGAAAACATGGCCGCCATCTCGAACAACACTCAGGAATATGGCAGAAGTGGACATTAAGATGTAAAATTGTAATTTTTGTCTTTAAGGATTTCATATATGAAGGAATTTATCATTTCACAGGCTGACTTCCCTCTATTATGGTTTGAGCAGAGTTCTGCAAATTTAAAGGCAGCCTTTCTGAGATGGGGGTTATGTTATATTATAACCCTATTATACTGTACAGAAGTCACAAAGTCTGAGACTATATCTCTCCCAGGAGTCTAGTTAGACCAAGAGGTAATTGGTAGGATACAACAAACACCGCATTCATCTTATGAAGAAGCCTGTGCTTCAAAGCGTGAAAAGAAGAAAATTCTAAAATTAGGAAAACTATAAAAGCCTAACCTTAGTTTACGTAAAGTAATTTCTAATTGCACCGTTCTTTTCAGTTAATTGTAAAATGCCAAGTAAAAAGCACCATTGTTCTTTTATAATGAAAGAGATAGAGTTCAAAAGAGAGGAAGGCAATCTGTTTCTTAAATCTACAAAGCATACGGCAAGGGCAGAACATTAGCTACAACCGTAAAAAAAAATATCTGCAATATTAACAAACCTGTAAACAAATAAAGAGATGAAATAGTTTTGAGGAAAGGCAGACTATCCTGGGAAGAAAGATTATAAGAGTAGGCCGTGTTTTAAAACGAAGATTATGTGATATGTCAGTTGATCCGATCAGCCTTGGACAAGTGGTCACTCCAGGTCCAAAAATGGGAATGTCACATAATTGTGGATATGATATCTCATCCTTACCTCGAAAAAAGGAAGATAGAAGGCTTAGCTCACCCACTGACCGTCTCCCCTTCATTCCTCGCTAAAGTTGTGCCCCTCTAATGACCACTACATCCATGAGTAGTGGTCCTACATCCATGAGTAGTGGTCCTACATCCATGAGTGTCAACAGAGGGCCAAGAGGGGGGACTCTCTAACTTCTGGAAGTTATCTGACAGTGTCATTATGCTTCTGTCTCATCCATAGGATAAGACTAATAAAATTAACCCTTCCAGCTTTGCGATTCCCACAGCAACATCTTATAACAGCTATATTCCTGCCCCCATACTAAAAACGAAAGGAAACGGGTCAAGGTAAAGTGTAAAGGTCCCTAACCACAAGGAACAAACGAAAAAATCCTAACTTATTTCAGTTGTGTGAAAGCTCCGAATAGTTCCGTCTCTATCTGTTCTTAAAACAGAAGGAGATGTATTAGCACTGTACTGTGAAAATAATATATTTTTTAAATCCCCCTTCAGAAAATGGGATCATAGGCTGCACACGTTCAGAATCTCACGCTCGCCTGGAGAACCTCTTCTTATTTGTTCAATCGGATTTCATTCTCAAAGGCTTAGAGAGCTATTGAGAAAACAAGTCAAATAATTCCCCGGGGCAAGGACCCTAAAGAAAACATCTTTTTAACATGTTCTTTCACACATTTCAATCGCCTCGACTGGAGGAAGAAATGCGTTAATTCCGGATTTGGCTCCTAGAATCGTTATTTGCAGTACAGGAACTGCCCAATTGCAGATGCTCGTTAAACATAAGTCTTTTTTCCACCACATCTGCTCCAACTCTTCAGCCATCCAGCCGGTGAAATAACAATTACAAATCAGATGGAATGTTCGACTGAGTCCTGAGCGAGGCCATGGCTCCCAGGGATACTCCAGGCAATAAAACAACTGTCAATTAAAAAAAAAAAGATCAGGGTGAGACGGGCAGAACTCGGCTCCGGAACACTAAGCTGTAAAAATGGATTTAGACTGACGTGAGGATAAATATCACGTGGGAACGCGTCTGCTGACAAATCCTCCGCAACAAGCGGACTGCACGGCGATGGAACCTGGAAACAATAAACAGCTTCACGAAACAGAACAAAAAAAAAAATAAGCATGGTGCTCGGAGATCGTAAAGGTGCAGACAAGGTCTAAATCGTGCAAACAGAGTTTGTAGTTCAAAAAAGTTTCCTTTGTTTCACTGTGAGCAGAAGATAGCGTTCCCTATAAAGGGGAGTCCTTTAATAGGGTAACAGAGGACCTCAATTTTAAGAAGCTACATTTTTGTATGAAAACATCTTGGGAATCAGAGTTGTTATTCGTAGCGTTTTGTTGTTCATATCTTAAAATGAACCCATCCATTCCAGGGGTCTCTTTTAGGGAGAGGCAGACCAAATCCATTGTACTGCCCTGATGCCCCTCTTTTCCAGGAGCTCATAATGAGGGTATCACAGGGTTCTACAGGTATGTGAACCTCATGGGCTGCTATAATAAATACTGGGATAAGGTGGGTCACACTTTGTAGCCACCTCCAGGCTTTACAAGTCATGGTCAGATAGGTCCAATGGACGTTCTCTGTGTCCCATCAAACATAGCCAGGGTTACAGCATTCTCAGACCACGTCCATTCAAGGTTCAGTGAAACACCACTTTCACCTAGTACATTGAGGGGATATAAACATGCATGAGATAGGGGTAAGACCCCTAAATTCTTAACATCACAGAAAATGGGCAGACTAGAATGGGCCAAATGGTTCTGATTCGTGTCAAATTCTATGTTTTTTCTTTTTACTATTTTCTGCATAAAGAGTCCAGAAACCAGGAGAACTAAAGCCACCTATTTACAGAAATAGCACATATCTCATTCTTTGTCAGTAAACTGCATACTGCTTCCAAAAACAATACTCCGGAACCTATTCTTTAATCGTGGTTGACAAACACAGGGGTGACACACACACACACACTGGCCTAATTTTTGCATCTTCCGTCTTTAAAAATAGCCAGCGTCTGTGTGCAAAAAAAAAAATAAATACTGCTTCTCCTGAACGGTTGAAGAAAGTTGAAAGTGCAAATGTCTGTCAGGGAAAAAAGTACCGTGACTCTCTATACAGCGTCTCCGCGCCTGCTTGACTAATTGGAATGATGCTGCTTGTGGGACTGACATGCGGTGAGTGACAGGCGTCAGGGCAGGCAGCAGGAGAAAGTGTTGCTTGGTGAGAAGCAGGCACAGAATGTGTCTACAATAAGGATACATTCCTACTCACGGTAATTACTTCCCAGCCATTCGCGCCTTGTTCCTTTCTGAGATATGAACAGCGTTCACAAGGCTGTTATTATTTTTTCTTTCTTAAGTAATCTCCTATGCTACCCCGCTCGGTGTTTATTACAGAAAGCGCTGCGAGATGACTCATAGCAAAACCGGAGCGTCGAAAAACCTGCAAAAAATTGGGGTTTTATTCACTTATATGTTGGTATGGGGTCTACTTTGTGCTATAATTGAGAAAGACGTCTTTAAGGTCATTAAAAGCATTTCCCCCCACATATCTTTGGCTGCCTCTCTGTCAATCAACGCAGTAATTATAGAAATGTTTGGATTTAAACATTTAGGGACCATCTTACTTCAACAGAGCTAAAGGTGTCGAAGTTTCCTCTGCTGAAAACATCTGTATTTGCTACATCATTATTTATAAGGTTGTCAAAAACAGTAAATACTCCAAAACAAAAAATAGGGAATATAGGATATCCTTAATATTTGGAAATGCCCACCATTTTTAGCCGCCCCCCCAATTATTCAAATAAATAGAAGGTCAACCCAAAGGATGGCAGATGAGGATATTGCAGAATAAAATGTAGCCTTTAGGAAACTTTTCATATAGCAAACAAACAAATAATAATGATAATAATAATAATAATACTATAATTATAAATAATAATAGAAAAATGGGAAAAAAACATATGAAAATTGCTTTAAAGATGGATAAATGCCAGGTATTATCGCTATATAATTAATCCTCTTTTTATGAAAACAGCAGAATACAGACTTTGAACTATTATTTGTTTTTATTTTTAATTTTTAATAGTACTAATTACTAATATATTTTAAGGTTATTAGCCGCAGTAACAGGCCTCATTTGTGAATTAGCTTTGCAAAAACAGTTTGAGCTGATGGCCTACGTGAACTGCAAATGATTGCAAATATTATCCTGATTCATAGCTGAACGTACACTCCGTACACACGGTGGATCGACCAGCTCTGTTTTGAACCAAAATAAAGTCGAAAGATATTTTTTAGATTTACAATTGGAAATATCTGTATAAGTTGGAAAACTGCCAAAAAATTGATTATAGGAACTAAAAATGAGTATTCCAGCCGTGCTTAGTCTTAAAATCTGCCCTAGCTGTACATGCCTTCACCATCAATAAAACCGGTCTTTGCATCTCATCTGGAAATAGTAATAATGTTATGAACGATAATAATAAATGAGAAGTAGCTAAAGACGATTTATAAACAGGAAGTTAGTGGGTGGTTCTGGGGGTGGAGCATGGATGGAATAGAGGCAGGTATGGGTGTGGCTAACGTTGAACTATAGCACATGTCATCTTCAGAAACATTACTCCAACCAACTTAATGGTGGCCCCTACGGAATATTGACTACCTGATTTTGCCCAGGCTTGATCGATAGCCATCAGTATTTTTTCCATCCTTCTCATGGTGGTCAACCAATGAGAGACCAGGAACCATCCACCATCGACAAGAGACCAGCGTCCGGTTGAATATGGCGAAGCGGTACCATACCATTGCACGCATCACATGATCATCATTTTGTAGCAAATTAACTTTGCCAAAATTTCCTAGCCTACTACATGCCTTTGGGAGGTTCTGCATGCCATCATTTGCATACATTAATGTATTTATGCATGTTTATTGGGAAAACGGTCTGTCATTTGCATACTTTATTTAATTAATTTATAACGCTTTTCTCTGGAGATCAGATATAAAGTAAGCAAAGATTGCAACAGCTCACATCCATCCCAGTGTTATGATACATACAGGTATATTTAGTTAGTTTTATAGTATTTTAAATACATTAGTTGATGTATGCCTTTAGAAGTAAGTATAAGAAGTATAAGAAAATCAAAATGAGCATCAACAAGCATAAAAAAATCCACATTGGCTGCAATGAGCTTCTGCTGCGGCAGCCACCTGCACTAAAATCAGTTAGAAGTTTTTCTTTGTTCTTATCTGCTGTCTTTATGAGATATACCGATATAGCAAGTCATTTGGGTATGATTTTAAGGTTATATATTTGTATTTTTAGCCAAAGTCTTAATTTTTAATGGGTCATTTAAGAGTCATTGATATCGGGACACCTGAAGTGTTAAAAAAACCGTAGGAATGAATCAGACGGCTTAAGATAACTCAGCATGCTTTTTCTGTAGTTCTAAATTTGCAAACTCACTTTATTTTTGGGCCAGCTCTGCATTGCATTATTAACACAAATCCCTTCAATCTGACACCAATATGTTCCACATAGTATAGCAAACGGGAAATGACCTAAATTGAATGATCAGACCAAACTTTGGCATTCTTGACTGCTTGATTATTGAAGCCGATCAGTTCTCAAGCTAAATATTCTTACATAGTTTGGCATAGTCTCTCTACCGACCACAAGACAGAAGAGAGAGAAGATGAGAGAATGAAAGAGTGAGAGAGACAGTGAGAGTGTAAGAGAGAGTGTGCGTGAATGAAAGCTTAGGTTTCATTCGCTTCATGGGGGGTCTGGCCACATTCTGTAAATTGTACAAAAGTCCTACTGGATACGTCTAAATCCATAAGATCCGTGTACACGTGGAACAGTGGTAAAGCCATCTCTGAAAATATACAGTAGCAATAACACGGATACAGATTGGACTGTCGTTTGTGGTTTTTCTATATGGCCAACTGCGTGTATATATGGATCCTACATGGTTTGTACCTATAATGTCAAACAAATCTATTTATAAGTCCATACATCACCTAAATGTCAAGTCCTTTGCCGTACGCATGATTAAATGCAAGATGTGTGATTAATGAGTTATGTTTTGCTTTGGGAGAACACTTCCTTTCTATTTCTCCAGACTATCCATCTCAGTAGTCCATGAATTTTCATTCATTTCATTGTATTGCTACCAATATATATAAGATATTATAATTGAATAACATGTGGAATTGTTGCAGGTTTCAATAGTCGGTCTTATTTCTAGCTCTTCTAGATTGTTAAGCTCATGTGAAAAGGGCCTCCCTTAACGCTTTTGTGCCTAGTGGTGCATATTACTTGTTTTCCCGTTTGCCGATTGACAGCGCTGCTGATTGACGGCACTATAATAAACAATAAATAATAATTATAATAGTAACCAATAGAAAAATTCTGGCTGATTGGACATTTCAATACGTTTTGCTTATGGTGATAATTCCATTTTTCAAACCATTGCTTAGAGCATCTGTTTTATATATTATATATGTGTGTGTGTGTCTTTTATCGTAGAAGTGTCAGAACTCTGTTGATAAGGGCAGCAAACATGTTTCAGATCATATCTAAATATTAATTGTTTGATGACAAGCAAATTAAAGGAATCATAAAGATTGTGGCAACTGATTAGGGAAGAAAATAAGGAAGAAATAAACAAAAATTCAAATATAGGCACCATAGTGTGAATTGTACACAAGGCTTTAGGAAACAGTTTTATATTGGAATGGACCGGATTGTGCACGTTGAACATTGTTGCAAAGGCCATCGTTAGCTGAAAGTTTTAGGTTGGAGAGAGGTCTTCTCTGATCTTTGGTTTTAGTTCTATAGGCTGGTAACGTAAGAATGATTTGTGTAGTATTTTGTACAAAAAAAAAATATTTCTTAGAACATTTTCTGAAAAATGGGAAAAAGCCCCCAAAAAATCAGCATCGACGGACCAACTGATCCAGAACGCCTGAGTGCATCCCTAACAGAAGAAGGCTTCCGGGATGGCTGATCCTTGTGATATCTTGACTTGCCTATCTCTCTCTCTCTCTTCTCGTGATTTATTGAGTCCATCTTTGCAAATCCTTTTGCTTAGTAAAGAAAATAACAATGATAAGAAATTCAGCGGTTGCAGAAGGCGGCGCACCCCCCCCCCCTCCTTACACTAAAGCTGGCAGGTCACAGAGAAGGGCAGGATTCTGAAACAAATTCTTTATTGATCACTAGACCCGGGGTTGCGATTCGAATAATGGAATAATAGAAAGATTACGTTTAATACACCATTCACTGGGCTTTATAAAAGAGAAATATACTTTCTGCTAATATAATCTTTTCAAGGTCCATTGCGACAAACTGAGATCACTCAATGTTGCGACCCTCTGTTAAACCCACAATTAACCTCTTAACGGTGGGATCGGTAAACGGCCCATGATGATGTACAACAGCGATCTGTGGCCTGCAGAGACGTGACGGCGTAGTGTGGCTACCTTATTGGCGCTTAAATGTGGAACATGTATGGAAGCTGCAGGCGCTGTTAGGTAAAATTCAGCCCCGGCATTACATTTTTGGGAAGTGCGCCCCTTGAAGACATTTTTAAAAAAATAAAAATGACATTTATTGCGCCTTTTACTTTTAACAGTGAGAATGATGCAAAAATGTTACCCAATTCCAGTGCCGAAATAGAACACCTACATGCTTTATGTGAGTGATGACCCCAAATTGGGTGAGCTGAAAATGTGGATAAAATGCTACGTTTAGACTTTTCCTTCATTTTTAGCTCTCTCTATCTTTAAAATAAACATTAACTTTTGTAGAAGGCATGGCGAGCATGTTGATTGTCCTACTAGGCTAGAGTCTAGAACCCAATATGGAATCACTGAGTCTAGAACCCAATATGGAATCCTACAATGTAGCCAGAACAGTTTAGACACTAGGGGCTACATTCTATGGATACATTCTATGGATACATTCTATGGATACATACTATGTCCGATCATGGACCGATCACTGTTTTTTATTAATCTCATAGTCATTTGGAAAGAGTCATGTGGTTAGGGTTGCCATATTGGTAATTTTTTGTCTGGACACATCTAGCTTTTACATGTTGCTGACCTTCATCCACAGTGCTACCCCGAGAGGTATAAACTCCCAGATGGGAAACAATAACTGAATCAGGTTCATACAACCGCTTCATGCAAGAAATCACTTTATAGGTGAGGGTCAGTAATGTAAGAATTGGATGTGTCTTGGAAAATGTGGCCGATATGGCGACCCAAGAAGCCCCCTGGAAGGGTTAGCCTGGATCCATCTTTTCAGATCCTAAATAAAAAAAAAAATAAAAAAAACACAACTTATCAGAATTTTCAGTATTTTGCCTTTCACACTCAAATGCTTCTTTATTTCTACCAGATCTGCTACTAATTGCTTATTCATGCCCGGTACTCTCAGCAGGACCTTAGAAGACGCTTCGGCTTCTCAACACGCAGTCGGTATGCCAATGGAAAATTAATTTTTAAACCTCTCTCGCCAAGTTGTGTGAAAAGGAATTCAAAATAAGGAGATTTCATTATGAGTAATGTGTCAGCCTGCATTATCCAATGCTTTGCAGAAGATAAAAAGCAACACGAAGGGTTCTTAAGGTGCTAAAATTTCCATATTTGTTTTAAATTGTTATTATTGCCGCACTTTACAGCGACACTAGTGAGCGCAGATGGAGAGACGCCGATTATTAACCGTATAGTGTCCTTCACCCCACGTCAGATGTCTGGAAGTGGAACAGCTGCATAATGGCTTAACGTACAAGTATCTTGGGGTTATTTGTGAACCTGAGGCAGTCACTGCTGATGGAGATAATGGCGATTCAGAGGATCGACTTTATTGATGTTACAATAGTAGAATTGCGAGAATACCTGCACTTATTTTGACAGGGTCATGGGTGGGTAAGGGCTCAATTGGAAGGAGACCCATCAATGCTGCCTCCTCTGTTCCCTTCTCTATGGTGGTCCAGCTGGAAGACAAATGGAGTTACCTTTTAAAATGAGGTTGAAGCCTACATTAAGGGTAGAATGGAGCAATAAAATATTACCTATCGACTGCTAGATTAAGACTCAGACCCCGGTGTTCACTACTATGACCTGTGAACTTCAGAATACAATTGTAGAGATCAGATATTTTCATACATACGAGTAAATTCTTTGGTTCCACTGAGCAGATAACAGCTTCTGGATAAAGTGAATTGCTGTACAGATGGCAAGCATAAAAGATGATTATTGGAGAAATAGCTATCAAATCCTTTATAGCCCTTCATACATTGTGCATGAACCATCATAAATGCATCAGAGGTTTATATTCAATTTAGAGACTGAAAATCAGGACATACGTTTATCCCCATAATGTTTGTGTATGACTTTCCTGGATGGACATCTGTGGAATGGGGCATCGTGTGCAGTCCCTCGATAATTTTTTCTGGTTCCACTGCTGGATATGTGCATGATGGGAGCTCTCTGGGATTGACCTCTCTCTGGTCAAAGCTCTGGTTCCCAAGGTCTCGGATCCATTTCTCCTTTCTGTGGATGGGGAGAAGGGAATGTTACTGTGTTTTTCCTCTAGTCAAGCTCCCATGACCCAGACTGACACTGGAGCTCCTCAATGTCTTTATGAATCTAGGGTGTAGACAGAAACAGGCAAGTGGTAAAAATGGTGCAATCACAATAGAATTTCCATTTTTTCCATTTTGCCCCTAAATCGCTCGTTTAACATAATATCCATAAGAGCTTATCCCTAGATTATAGCACACTCTCCTGTCACAAGTCTCAGTAAAAGAGCTTTGTTGGAGACCTTCGCAGATGGCAGCACGTCTCGATCCTTACTTAACATAAGCAGATTGTAAATACAAGCTCAGGGTAAAAGACAGGCACTTTGTCAGCATCTGCACTATAAGTATTTGCAGGGTAAGCTCTGTAACACAGCTCTATGTCTACAGGAGACGGATCCGATAAATACTAAATAATAGGCTTTTTTTAAACCCAGTTGACCATAGCAGGTCTGAGTGTTAAAAATTCACCTTATCAAAATAAGTGAGTTAAGTGAATTTGCAGTGCAACAAATCCAACAAAGGATAAGGAAAAAGTTTCGATATTAAAGGTTTTTTCCCGTTCCCCTAGGCCTGACCAAGGGAAGCAAACCTAGT
Organism: Spea multiplicata; assembly: GCA_009364415.1. Classification (NCBI taxonomy): domain Eukaryota; kingdom Metazoa; phylum Chordata; class Amphibia; order Anura; family Pelobatidae; genus Spea; species Spea multiplicata. Next base: position 4,160,869 of record VKOC01000009.1, read on the forward strand.
AGCCCCCTCTATGCCCACTGTCCTCATGGTAGGGTGTCGGGCCATATCCTGGCGCTCCATGACTTAGAGCACTCTATGGAGGCTTGAGATCAGCGATGATCAGTGTAGTTGAGTAAGGTATTTAGAAGAAGACTACATAGTTTAAGCCATTTTCTGCTGTTTCTATACACGTTGTTACGACCTTTAGGGCCGTAGAACCCTGCGATACCCTCATACCCAGCAAACATTCTGCGCTCCTAGAGAAGGGGCTTCAGGGGAGGAAAGAGGATTCCAAAAATGCCATTTGGATGTACATATTGCATATTCAACCTGCTCCATATTGTAAGATTTTTCCCCAATTGTCAATTTCATTGTCATAGCAAAAACATTTTTTTTTAACAATTCTAAAAAACACGTAACTCATTTTGAAAAGAATGTCTCGGGGTTTACGGCACGGAATGTTTCCAATGAATGTTTTCAAGGTTAATGTCGTCTTTATAGATAGAAACAATGTTCTGCAGGCTACCTGCGGTAATAGGTAGGCAAGACAATGGAGAATGATAGGAATTTGAACCCCGTTGAACCACGGGGTGGAATACCCTCTGTAATAAAGGCTCCACAAATGTGGAAGTGGCATAAAATGTGCCAGGTTTTTTTTTTTTTAATAAAACAGTTCTATTCAAATCTCAAACAAAAATTAACAAACGGAATGGAATTCATACAATAATACAATCCCTTTCGCTGCTCTTTTATTGGTCACCATCTGTAACAAACCCTTAAAGCAACAAACACAGGGTAGTAGGGTATTAAAAGACTTGGGTGTAACTCGGTGGGCGCTCAGGATCATACTACCTTTCTTTGATGGTCTAGCAGAGGACCTCCTGTGACTATGGAGAGGCATGAGGCAATGGGCTTAGACACCGTTAGATGTGGACCTACAGAAGAACGCAGAAGGATGTGAAATGCGGCAGCTAGGGTAACAATAGTGAACAATATCTACAACAGATAACACCGTGCAAGATGACCCAAAAACGCTGTGAAAACACCCAAAATGATTATTAATATAATACACTTACAGGAGCTCTCGATTAGATGAAGAGGCTACTGTGGCACGTTGAGTAGTGACGTTATAGGAAGCCTTCTTCTTATGGACCTGGAGGTCTTCAGAATCTTTATTTTATGAATTGCTCATGGGTAGGTTTATTACTTTATTACTTTTTTACCATTTGGAGATATCCATGTTCAGGGATTGCAGGTCTTTTCTGTATTATTTTTCACTATTGGGTGTTTTCACGGGGTTGTTCTTATGTTGTTGCTTCATCTGCTTATAGATGGTATTGACAGAAGATGGTAAGATGTACATTTTAAAATCTAATTAGGGCATGTTTTGGTTTGTTTTTTTTAATCATTGGCACATCTCGGGGTTTGTAAACTTCTCTCGCCCTCCGAAGGCTTCTCAATGATAATGTCTCTGGGCCGAATCTTGCGCAAGGTGAGTATAATAAAAACATTCTACACATAAATAAGCAGCTAGGGAAATATGATGAGCATAAAATAGTACAGGCGGATTCTACAATTACAATTAGTTCCACATGAAGAGAATCACAGTTTGACGCCAGCGTTTTATATACCAAAAGCAGAGAAGCTTAATATTTTGTTTTATGAAGAGCGACATGAAATGAGGAAAAAAAAAATACTCACTACCCTCGGTGGTACCATTTTCCGTAGATTTATAACTCGGTACGACGTATATTGGTTTTTGGCTGTTTTCAGAAATGAAACTGTTTTGGTTTAAACTAAAATATTAATTGTTTTTGGGGTTTTTTTTCGATTTTGAATATGTATCCATCTGACATTTGTTAATGTTTGTTTTTTAATACCGAGGTTAATACATTTACAATATTTTCTCCGCCTGTTTTGTTTTCTCAAAGATAAAATCATAAAAACGTGGCCTTCTCTGGAGAGCACATATTTCTCACACTGAGATGCCATTACATAAGTTATGGAGGGTAAAAGGTGATGGAAACCCTTCCACTTAAATTTAAGGGGTAGTAGAGGTATTATTAAGCACTCATCTACAGACACCAGACAAGCCATAAGGCTTGTTTTTCCCTCAGAAATCTCATGGTGCTTTCACAACCACAAGGGATTCTGGGTAGGCACATGCAAATAAGGTTAACAATTACTCACACTGAGATGCAAAGACTTTACAGGACGGTTTCCACTGTTCCATTGTTAATGTTGATTATCTACGTCATACAGATCTATTCATTTACTACATATCTCCCTAATGGATCTCCCCTAGGTGCTTTGTACTGCTTAGAGATATCCCAATGACTACGATGGACACCAAAGGCCAAACTTGACCAAATTTGGGTCAAATGTCACCTCTACTAGGAGAGGACTATGGAGGACTGTGGCTCATCGAGTAGTGGTGTTACTGGGGCCTGATCTCCAAATAGACCAATCAGGCTCCTTGTTACGTAGCAGAGGTCCTGCTGCCCCATTGGATCTGGCTATTGCTATAGGTAATGGCCTCCATTTCATTGCCTTCACTGCTCCTAAGATCCATGGAAATAATAACATCTTAATGTATGAAGCCTAAAATCCTCTTTTTAATGCTTTTTACAGTATATCATAAATAGTCATTCATAATTCTCTCTTCCCTTATTTAAGGTTTTTTTTTTATGCACATTGTTATTTCCTTGGTGCACCATTTTAGCCGTATCTCTAAACCATCTCCATAATACTAATGCGCTTCTTGAGAATATATTATATTTTTATCTATTACCGTGATGAAAATGGTACGTTCTTCTAAGATAAGCAATAATTAGAAGGTAACGACGAGACGCGCTAAGTGCTACATAGTTTAGGAAAGCGCAGGGACACACTGACATTTCAATATCTGCCTAACATTTGTACAAAAACTAAAGAAGTAAATGTTAGCAAATACACGCAAAGACGATTATTATAATGTTACAGGATTATCGTTTGAAAATGACATTTTTTTGAAAGTATCTTTGTTGGGCAGGATATTCAAATCATTACCAACAGATGGCCACATTTACTAATCAAGAAAAGGGATAATGCAGAATTATGATCGGGACGGTGAGTGTATTCACCAAGCCAGAAGTTTGCAGGAGAGATGATAATTCAGCTTCCTGATATCACTATAGATCTTATATATATATATAAAACGAAAGGGACAGAGCAAGTCCAGGGCAGAATGCAGAATGCAGACCTAAAAGGGACATTAAACGGGCTCTGTTGCCGTCGCAGATATTAACACAAGGAAAGTTATTTATTATAACGTCCTAGAGCAGAGATCATATCGAATCAGAAGATTCACCCCAAAAGATTCTTCCGTTTTCTTTCTCTACTCTTACAAAGGCTACCTGAACCTACAGCAATAAGCAACTTAACACTCGGCGAATGAGAATTTAATGGGGAGGAATTATCATATAGATCCCAAGAACAGGGAGTTCACACGTGAGGTTGTTTTCCTAATATATATATATCTTATATATCTATATATAGATATATAGATATATATATATTACCACTCAAAAGTTTGGGGTCACTTAGCTGTTTTCATGGAAAACAAGGACATTTCTAGCTGTCAAATAATTGCAAAAGGGCTTCAATCAATTAGCCTTTTACGTGCCATTGGAACACAGGAGTGATGAGAGTGATAAAGGAGTGATGAGAGTGATAAAGGAGTAATGGGAGTGATAAAGGGCCTCTGTACGCCTATGAAGAGATTCCATTAAAAGTCAGTCCGGAAATAATAGTCGTTTACAACATTAACCCCGTCTGCACTGGATAAAAAACAAGGAAATGTCAAACCTGACATTGGTAGTGTATGTGTATATATAAAATAAGATATATAATATATATATATATAGATATATATATAGGTTTGCGTCTTTACAGACTAGATGGGCCGAATGGTTCTTCTATACTTCTGTATTTCTAAACCTACATGGATTATGTACACCCTTCCTCCAAATGTTTCTGAACAGGGGCAAGACATTGTGTGTCATACTACTTAACCTATGATACAATATATTATTTTACAGTAGGTATCTGTCTTTGTAGGTCTTTGTTTGGTTCTTTTACCAATTAAAGAAAATCAGTATTAGAATTGAATATTTATGTTAATTAGCGCTCACGTTTCTCTATATCTCCTATAAGCATGCTGATAATCAATGGCCTTGTTACAAATGATCATTGATTCAAACTATTCATACACTTATATCGGACTCGAAACGAGCAGTCAAACCCGGACAGCTGTCCGTATAAATCTGGTTAAATCCACATATCTGAGATTTTTATGCCACACTCCGGCGGCGAGTTAATTCTCCAGCGCTGAAATATGAAGCAATCATAATTAAATCTTACAATATGATCATCTGATCGAATGGGGAAGGCATCCAACTATGACATCTGCTGTTTAACCTAAATAGAGCAAGGGGATACAAAAACAGAATTTCGGAAATATGCCCCAAATTGAAATGTTATTTAAATCATAAAATAAAATGGTAGGGGCAGCCAGCATGAAAAAAATAAATAAATAAAAAAGAAACACAAGACTTGTTCACGTTTAACTGATGGCAAAGAAAATCAAATATTTAAATGTATTTTTTATTTTCTCTTGGATATGTAGAAGTCTCTTTTAATTAACAACTTATTGGCACCCTTTAAGGAATATTTTTGAAAGATGGAACAGAATGCCTTCATATGTACATACGTGAAAAATGGACTTACGTGTTTCTGCCATAAAGCAATGAACCCTGGGAATATGCATATTAATGTCGTATAATAATCTGCAATAACGAGACCCACCCAGGATATCCACATCAATTTAATGTCTGAGAGAAAAATAATGGTTCTAGGAGTGCTAGGGGATAAATTATGGAGTGCATGATACATTAAATTCAAATATTACTATATTACTTATACTTGTTATTAATAGATTCAGCTTCTAATCCTTATACTGTATGTATATGGTTGATAGTCTCCTTGGACCTGGGGTGACTAAGTAGGCCTGGCACTTTAAGGCCAACAGCCCCAACTCTAGTGTGGCCGCCGGCTGGATACGTGTGACTATACGTTATGGTTTTATACTTACGTGAAATGTAGCTGTGCATATCCAGCCAACATAACTCGTTCTGGATCGGGACACTATCGGCCCAAAGCCCACCGGCCCACCAACTTCTTAGAGCCCTCGCTGCAGCTTAATTCCACCCAGCCCTTCTGTTTGTATACCTTCCTCCTTCCTTTTATCATCCTCAAACTCCAAACACAAAACTACATTGAAGATGCCATTGAAGTGATTCCACAACTGAGACCAATTGTCATCTTGTCCTAATGATCCGTTGTAATGCATGAGGATATATAAGGGTTGATTAAACATATTAATAGCCCCGCGGTGTGTTATGAACAGGATTTTCTGCCCTGGGGGTAACGTTCTTTTTGACAGAGCCATATGTTCCTTTTGAATAATAATAACTGATATTAAGTAGCTATTCGTGGCATTTTGCAGGGCTAGCAACATTGCAATTGACAGCACCATATGCGACGAGACGGTAGCGAGTAGCCATTTTATTGAGTGCATTTTGCTTTGGCAATGCCATTGTTATTGAAAGCCATATGGTATATCTCTCAAAGTGATAGCTGCGTTCTTCTTTGTGCTGTATGATTGCTTGTGATATTGCTTTGAATTGCGGTTCCTTCTGTTCTATAATTATTCATTCTTTAGACAGTATATGTGGATAAGAGAAGACGAGAGTTACACAGATTTAGAAGGGACATTCAGACTGCAAACCAAACTCCTTAAGGACAATGGGCGATCCCTAAACCCATTGAAAACAATGCATTTTGTCATTAAGGGGTTAAAGAAGTATTGATGTAGTCTACCTTCAGGCGGCCACTATCTCCCTGCACCTCGTAGGTTCTCGAATGGTGACAATGTTGGAAAACTCTAATTTGATCATGATGACATCACACCAGCCAATGGCCCCTTGTGATTGTCCTCATTTTATGAACCTTAATATTAATTTCTTTATATGTTTTAATTTATGGAATATTAATCAGATTTTTTTTTAGCGTAGTAATGGACTAAAATCAATATGCAAAGAGTGTCGGCAAATTCAGAGTTTCTGCTTGACCTTTGGCAACGTTAAGCTGACCTCTTTTTTTTGACCAGGTAATTGTCTCACGACGTAAAAAGTCAAATAGCTCATTCCTTGATTCTATGTGACTGAATGAGCGTTCTAGCGCTTACGTTGTGATGCATGTAAATTTACCTTATAGTCGGGTGCCCTTAGTTACTCATTGATTAGGAATCACTCACACTATTCTGTCCCTGCTTCATCTGCATTGTAGGAGTTTCCTCTGACACTTCTCCATTCTCCTTCCTCGCTCATAGCTTTCCTGATAATGAGTGGCGCAGAAAAGCTGTGTGCTTTATAAATATTCATTTGGATATGCCCCATCTCCTTCGCCTCTTTTAGATGAATTTTTAACAAGCTTCTTAATCTATTGCTCTTTGACAGAAAAGCAATATCATTTCTCAACACTTTTGCTTTCATTCGGCATGCTCCCGCGGTAAAATATACAGTACCGGGCTGGATTGGGGGAAAAAAGGAACAAGTCTTTTGTTAGGAGACTCTTTTACAACTCAGACGTCACCCTACATAGCTAACTCATTCAAGTAATAGAGAGGAAGATTATGTTCTGCAGAAGATGCTATCTTTAGAGGATTGTTAGAGAAAGAACACAAAGTTATACATTAACACTTTTGGGTTTCTGGTTACTTGCTACCGTCCTCTAACTTTAATGCTGGATTGTGTGGAGTGGTGGGCAAGAATGGTGGGACTCTAGGTGGGACAAAGAACTGGTTCCATTCCTGGACTCCTCTGAATATAAGAGTTTGGAGCGCTATGGTCTCATTTTTTAATCCAGATATTATATCGTTACACTAACTACTTTTCTTTACCAATTTTGAGCACCTCATTTTGAAGGGGGACGGTGTTAGTTTGCCAGGTGCCAGTTCCCGCTACCTCTACAGGTGCTCATGTCTACTTAGTTGGAAGAAGCTCTTAGGAGATTGAGAGAAGAACAGACTGATCACCTATAACAAAATAGCTAGGTGTACCCAATGGAGAATCACGTTCGAAGTACACCTTCTGAGGATGGAATGTAGTCCTTCTCATGGATAGAAGTAGCTCACCCTCTGATGACCATTGATAAACCATTATAGTCTAAGATGGGACACATTGACAACATTATTGGAGGACATGAGTGACAGCGGGGTAAATACTTCCGGGTCCTCTCTAAATATTATAATTTGTTCTTCTTTTTGAACTACATTGGTATACCTATATCTGCACTAAATCTGCAGCACTCTGCTTTATCTTCTTAGTGTGTCTTGTGTTATTTGTGTGTGCTGGATAGTAGACTTGTGTAACTTTATTTTTAACTAAATTGGCCGGTGTTGTGGGTTCGTACAAATCTCCGAAAATTAGCAAGGTCCCCAACGGACCAAAAAAAAACAAAAAACACTGGGAAAAAGCATTTAGGAGAAGGGGCAAGCATAGACATAAAAGTGTGCTGACGCCATTCTAACTTCTCATTAGCGGCCACAGACAGATGAGAGTAAACAGTTAAAACTTTTTTTTTTAAAGGACGATTTTTTAAAAAAAAATTAAAAGTTTTGTAGGAGGAACAGGAGAAAATAGGTGGGACGTAAGGAAAAAAAAAATCAGCAGAAAGTGGGTAGAGTATACTCAGCAGTAGTGACCATTACACACCAAAAAAGTTTACTACTAATATTATCGTATGGGTTTTGGAGAGAAATTTCGATTTACAGAGCAAGTTAGTGTTGGTGAATTTAACAATTCAGAATCTATACATTTAGTGAGTAAATTGCATCGGAAACTAAAATTATACCACCAGAAACACAACATTCTAAGGCTTTCAGAGGACAACCTTTGGTTGAAATATCTAATTGCAAGTCAATAGAAATGGACGCAGCATTAGCAACAAGTCTTTGTGCACTCAGCGAAAAAGGCATTTTACTAACATTCTGTACAAAGTGCCACTTAAAAGAAAAAAATCTCTATAAACGTAATTAAGCAACATCTAAACTCCAAAGTGCCCTGAAGCAAACGAATTCATGTACATGTAACGTAGCAAGGGCGATAAATGTTTAAACTCTTGCACTTGAATTAAAACACGCCGCCAAGTAAAAGTCAAATATTATGCTATTCTCTTCTTTTTCCTGCAGTTTTGTGTTCTACATAAAATGTAATGTTTGATCAAATTACTTAAAGAATTGACCAGACTTTTTTATTTTTTTTTATTTGACTCATGTATTTTAATTTTAAAAAAATCATATTGAATTGTGAATGTTAAAGATAAAAAAAAGAAAATACATTTTAACAGAAAAAACTAATTATGGATATTTATAATTTGAGTATATTGATGGACTCATGCACCATTTCCTATATGATTGAATAACTATCCAGAAAAAAAACAAAAAAATATTTCCTAAAACATTACATTTTTTCCTAAAACGTTATTACATCTCCAGAAATTAATTTGTAGTGATGATCGCGCAACCTGTGTGCCTCAAGTACAATAAAAAAGAGAAGTCAAGGAATTTCTTGGAGCACGTTCGTTCCCCAGATCCTCATCACTGGATCATTGGCCATCTGGAATTTCTCTAAATGGTCGAAAACCCCTAGGATTCTACTGGAAAGTTATGTTTGCTTGTTCTTGGGAAACCAGAGCTGACTCCACTGCCAGAGCATTTAATTACAATAAATGATGTTGATGACACCGCTTGATGGTCGTCTGGAGATCCTACACTTGGTTTGAGCTCCTTCAAAGCGTATAGCAACAAGAATTTGCTAGTACATCAAAGGATAATACAGAGGAAGTAATGGAGAAGGGGTAACGGAACATTAAACACATTCTGCATATGTTAATTTCTGCTATTCGAAAATAAATCATAAAACATATGGAATAACCCTTCCCAATCCCATATTGCAAGACAGGAGCAGAGTTATTTATCACATTATCCCTCGAGCAAAGATTACAGTAATCCCATAATTACCAAAAAAATACTTTCCTATGAAAACCAATGGGGTTTTTCTTAATTGATGGATTCATTGCAAGAGCAACTGGTTACTTTTATTTCGGGTAATGTACACATTGAGCAGCATAAGGAACATCTTCATGCGCCATGATATTATGTGATAGGCCAAAAATTGTTTCTATCATGCACATATTTCTGATCAAAACTTTATTTTACGTTGTTTTTAATTCTTCTGGTCAAATGGCCACAAGGGCTGTTCATACCCATGTGCTATATTTGATCCAACGAAGGGTTTATTTACTAGAATGATCATATCCGATCGTTCTAGAGTTTTTAGAATCCACCAAGCAAAGCCTCTTTAAAAAAAATTCTTCTTACATACAATGGGAAGTTTGTAACTAAAAAGTTAAGGAGATAATATCATTTAACTTGATGTTGAGAATGAATAGCATATGAGCACGAAGTGTTTGTAAGTTCTAGATAAGGAAAATGGGGTAAAAAATTTATTGGCTGGATATATATATATTTTTTTTTTTTCATTTTATGTAAAATTATTTTTATTGTCGTTTTAAAACATTTTTATTATACAGAAAGGAAAAACATTTGTCAATGCTCGTTAACCTTACATGTTTAATTGTAAAGTATTTATTGGTCACCCGATGGAAAACACCTCAGATACCATCCATACAGGAAATAATCACTAAAATGAAAAGTAAAGCAATTGGAATTAGTGGCTACCAGGGCCATGGGATCTCCAAAATCATATGAAAGAACATGGGACATATGGGAAGATGACTTAGAAGGTTAAATAAACAACATAAAATTACACATGTTCCAGAAAGGGGGCTGGATATATATTTTAGGTCTTCTTAGGTGCAAGAAACACTATATGGACAAAAGTATTGGGACACCTGACCATTTCACCAACAGGGACTTCTTTATGACATCGCATTCTAAATAGATAGACATTAATATGTAGTTGGTCCTCCTTTTCTGCTATAACAGCTTCCACTTAGGGTTTTCCATAAGATTTTGGGGTGTTTCTGTGGAAATATTTGCCCATTCATTCAGTAGAGCGTTTCTGAGGTCAGACACTGATGTTGGACGAGACGCCCGACTCAGAATCTCCATTCCAGTTCATCCCAAAGGTGTTTGATGGGGTTGATGTCAGGACTCTGTGTGGGCCAGTCAAGTCCTTCTACCCCAAACATTTCCAACCATGTCTTTATGGACCTAGGTTTGGGATTTAAGAACCAATAAATAATTATCTTCCATTAAAAGCAACTTTTAATTTGTCCTTAAAGAAAACTTATCTTTTTTTTTTCCAGTTTGTATCACAATTTACCTTCTCTAGGACCTAGCGAAAGTGCCATGAAACATACCCTTGGTGTTTCTCGTGGAAACACATTATTTCTTGCGCTTGAATTTTAGTGAAGCGCTTAAAGTTAATCATGACCTGACAATGACTGCCCAAGCATCTGACTTCATAAGCAAAACAATGCCAGTCCTTCTCAAACAAGTGAATACAAGCATTGAGTTGGTGGGAACAATGGAAAGGAACTTTAAGTAAGAGGTCAAGTATCATCTACACATGTTTGTGCCGTTGAATTTCACGGAACACGCCGAAGCACATGGACTACTGTGAGTCACCTTCCATTATATCAACTCAACTCAAGTGTTAAAGCGAAGTGTCGTCGGAAAAGCATAGCACATATCAATGTATCTCCCCTGTCTCATCGGGTGACACGGTGGATGAATTCGCACACCCCAAGACGCAATGTGAAAGCACTTAGTACCAACCGAGGCTGTTGGAAATGTATTTGTTTAAATTGTCAGAAAAAATTAACTCTGTTTAAGCTCGAAGTATTCCCGTGGACAGAGTTTAGAGGATGGGAGGCAGTGTCTTCAATCCTATTCTCATTCCGTTCACAGACTATCCTTGGCTCATTTGCATTTTTCATTTACTGTTTTCATACAGAGTTAAGCACGAGAATGTTTTTTTTTTTTTTCGCAGAGGATGAATGGCAATGAATTAAAATCTACACATAACCTAATTTTATTTGGTAAATGGATCACTATACAGAATTTTTTATTACATTACTGGTTTTTTAAACAGAAACCCGGGGTTTGTTTTGTTTAAAAATGCCAAAGAATGTCAGTTTTCATTAAATTGTGCATTTAAAAACTCTTGCCTGTTTTATTTTGTTAACCATTCAAATCATATGTAACAGTTTTCTGGTGTATAACTAGATAGTATCGGCTGTGTGATTCCCGGTCCCTCCTAATATATCGTTCCAACGTTCTATCAGATTAGTTAATAGCAATGTTTAGCCCGCCACTACATCAAAGTATCCCAAGTTTGGCGAGTCCTATCTAAGTTTTCATGGCTATATTGCTTACCAATCAGTGGGACTGCGTTAATTTTAACCCAAAATGAGACCCTCAATCAATTGAAAGCCTTCTCTGGACACCATTAATGAGGCACATGTGTGGGGGGTAGGGGATGCTCAACCATTTGGTCAGAATTTGCTGGGTATGCACTGAATTCTTTATTGGTCATTATTATTCTAGTAGCAACCCAGGAACCTGAATGTGTAGACCTTTGCATGCTTTTAAGGCTGTGTGCTCCTCTATTTTTTTTTGTTTGTTTGTTTACATCAATGTTTGTCAAGATTCTAAAGACATTTATTGGTAGGTATTACATTGAAGTGTTGCTGCCTTTAAATACTTTGCTCTAACAAAGTCATCGATCTTGAAAACCAGCAACAATGTTTTATATGGAACTTAAATTCACTGGGTTAGAGAATGTAGCGGGCCCTGAAGCAAAATACTTTTATAGGCTACAGCGCCGGTTCCTCTAGTTTGCTTACTCCAACTGGGATCAGACGTTTACAGCTCAGCTAGGAGTGAATGGCAATACCCAGCTTGAAGTGGTTGCTGACATTGTTAGGCTTGGAAAACACACATTGAGCTCTGAGACCGGAGAAAAACAAAAAACCAATACAGAAAACTTTGATGGTTTCAAACACTTTGATGAGTGTTGGAAGAAACCAAAATGTGAATTAGAGAAGTGGTTTTACCAAAAAAATAAAATAGGAAAAAAAATAGAATTCTGCAGGGTAAAGGTTGTATGTTGAACAGGGTTGGTAGGGTTAAAATATAGCAAATAACCCAAGGGATGCATGAAGCCCACAGCAATACATCCGCGTATGGCCCTCATCCAATGCCTAGTGTCAGGTTAAGGGTTAAAGTCAAAGGCTTTCTCCATCCTGTGGGATATGAATGTCCTACCTAACCCCTTGCTCCCAGTCCCTCGGGTGGGGGTGAAAAGGTCCATTCAATGCACTCTTTGGGTAGCAAAAGGGTGGACAGTGAAATTCACCATCCATTCCTTGGGCACCCAATGGCTGCAACCTTTAATTGTTCTTAGCAAATAAAATAAATAAATAAAATAAATAAATAAATACCCCCACTGACCCACTATCCTATTCCTAAAGTGATTCCTAAAGGGTTAAATTGAAAAGATGCCCCTTGGCCCTTTAGTAAAAGAGTAAGGAAGATGCCAAAGCTGTACTGAAAGAGAGATGGAGATACAGAATAAAATTCATAGCTACCAACACTGTGATTCATGCAAATAAAGAACTATTCTAATTCGAGGTGCTTGATCTGGAGCCATTAGTGTGGGGGGTATTCCACTGGCTTCCATGTGATCGCTCCAGAGTTAGATATTTGGCAATTTACTTTATAGAAATATGGTTGTATTGCTATTGTGCAATGTTTTTGAGAGACGATAGTGGGCCATACCATTATCCAGACTTTTAGGGTACAATTCCCTTAACAGTTTTATAAACATGGATAAAAATGTAGCGGGTATAACTCCAACAGAGACTATTAGACCTCGGTCTCCATGATGCACAGAGAATAGTGACGGATAAACTAAAGATGAGAAACAATCAGGAAAAAAAACACAATATCACATAAAATATTATCTATGAGGCAAGGTACAGGCGCAGCTTAAACATAGATATACTAATGTGCAATTTAAATTTATACAAATAGTTTAAAACATTTCCAAAACACAAAAAATAAGTCATTATCAAACTACCAGAAACCAGAGAAATTTAGAGTATTTTCCAATGTTTTAATGTATATATACGATTCTTTTTTTTCTTCTTCTTCTACGTCCTGTTGTTCACTCCTTATTCCCATTATACCTATTAAAAAAGATGTTTATACGGATATCTCACGCTGTTCTCTGTTCTTCCGCTCTTATTAATATACATATTCTTTCTCTGATGTTCGCTCGCAAAACTCTCTCTCCTTCTGCTTCTCCGACCGCAAGCGTCCCTGCTACTTCCTGCCTGCACCTTCCTGCGCTATACACGGGAGAGCTGAATCTTATTTGTTGAAGACTGTGAAGCTGCTTTTGTCTGCGCTGTAAAAGCTCCCAAGTTCCGCGAACGTACAGATTTTTTTGTTCCACGCGTTATAGACGGCAGTTGATTGCCTATATTATTTTCTATCGCACCGGGGAAGAATGCTTTTTTTTTGTTGCTCGTATCAGGGAAGGCTCGAGACTTTTCAGTGTTCAAAAAAAAGAAACGAAATTGGCGGCTTGCGAGGAATTCAAAGTACCGATAGCACGCAGAGTAACGATTTCATCACTTTGTACAATATACCGCGTATTACTGTAATATACGCACAGTATGTTCTAATGAATGGATCTTACGTGTTACACAAATAAATTAAAGATTATCTGATTATGAAGAAATACCCCAAATTTGTTTATGTGGGTTTGTTTTACGACTTCTTCTTAGTATTATAGTTTGCTCCTAATCCTTATATATATATGGATAATGGACTCTTCGGACTGGGGTTGACTAGGCGGGCCTTGCCTTTAAAGGCCAGTGGCCGCCATATCAAATAAGTGTGGCCACTGGATGGATCTACGGCTGAAGAGCATGGGTCGCTGGTGGCCAGCGGACCACCAGGCCTTTGCACATTGGGTCAGACTGGGTAAGTGTACATTATTGGCAATATCAAAATGCTGAAGAACACCAAGATGTTGAATCCATCAAAGAAAGGTTTACTGACGTTAACTAGAGAACTCATAATGTTTTTTAGTATAAAAAGGTGCTTCTCGCTGTATAGCAGCATAAAGAGGTCTTGAAACTATACATAAAATAGTATGACTTACAGGTCCCGGGCTTTACATAGCCACTGATTCTTTTGTTATTCATGGTCTTCAGAGGAGCTATATAAATATATTGCGAAAGGGTCAGCGAGTTGACCGTTAATCAAGTTGTAATATACTGAAACCTTTGCTTTCGCTCTCAGCGATGAAAGCTTTAGCAAAAACACGCGTTACACTTTGCGTTGAACCGGACTTTAAGACCAGAGCAAGGACTGAAGGTTGGATGTTTTTACGGGCAGGCTTGATGGGGCGAATGGGTCTTATCTGCCATCAAATTCTAGGTTTCTATGTTTGGTAATAAGGAGTCCTTTTTTTTTCTTTTTTCCACGGTAGCCAAATGGAACACTGTGTGAATCAGTACAACATTTGTTGTAATAAAACCATACAATTTCCCACACGCAATAGTCCTGAGGTCACAAGACAATAAGTCTTAGATATTTTCCTGATGAAAAATCATTGGTTTCCAGAAATATCTCTTTACTGCGAAGCTCACATCTTGTTGAAGTTGCATCTCATGCATCCTTAGGACCAGTAATTGTAACCCTTGATGCCCCCTATATTTTTATTGCACCCCTTAGTGAGAAGCTGTGGTTTGAATGACACCACAGGATCTTTTCACCTTGGGTTGACATGGCCAAGTCTATATCCAATGTGGAGACAGATGAGGCTACGTAAAAGTGTCCTGCCCACCATGGGATTTCTAGCTCTGAGGATACATCGACCACATACCCCTTCTTATTATCAGGTTTTTCAGCAACTAACTCAGGTCCAGAGTACTTTGAATACATATATTGAAAGGTTCTTCTGGCACTTAAACCCAACAGACTCTCGGAGTGCAAAAATATTGCTGGGAGGATGACTAAGGGGACTGAATTGTGCATAGCCATGAGACTAGAAGATGGGTGATTTCAAGATATAAGCAGAAAAGCCTACAATATATGTATGGAATAAAATATACATGCAGGTACTTTGTGGATTACACTGTCTATTCTTGGTTTATGGAATGTAGAGAGTCTTATTAAAATGGTTTATTTCCAGGAATCTATGGTCTCATGCCTTGGATCTTGTAAGAAGTTAAGGTACATGTGTACTCAGACTGAAATACCCAACATACATGTATGAAAAAAAACATATGTGCGTATTAAGTGAGCAGCCATCAAGGCCTGTTTCACTTTCAGTCTCGCCATGATTTCATTCTTGATTATTCTTGATTGGTTCAAGCAGCCTTCGTAAGGGTGTAGAAGGGACAGAATTCAAGGGAAGCAAATCTAACGCTGGCTCCTAACTTTTTTGGCTAGCTCCTAGATCCAAACTAAATTTGTCGACCCCCTGGATACTATTAGCGCCAAGCTAACACACAGAACTCCGCTTCCCTTAACCGTTTAAACTTCCAATACCGACCGGTAAGTACCCTTTTTTACAGATGATACAATATAACCATATATTTATATCCTGTTACATATTGTAACCCCTTAATGACAAAGGCCTTACATGTACGGGCTCAAAATGCATTGTTTTCAATGGGTTTAGGGACCGCCCATTGTCCTTAATGGGTTAATAACCGCCTTGAGTGTCTTTTGAGCCTCTATTGCTTATAAAAAAATAAATCAATACACCCGCTGTCAGGTTTTATCAGCAAGTGGAATTTTTTTTAAAGGCAGATATTCTTTCCACATGTACAGCTAAATATTATAATCAGCGAAGTGACAGCTGTTCTGTTTTTCTCCGCTAGATCCTAGTTAATTTTAGAAAAGAACAGGACAAAGTTTGAGTTATTTAGAGCTTTGCGCATCATATGATATGAATGTTAGCAAGATGTCATCGCTGCAAATGCACAGGGATCCGAAGGGGGATGCGGTGCTTGAAATTAGATTAGATTTAAAAGGACGCGTCCCATTCATCCCGTCCAGATGGAACATCTGCTTAATGTCTGGATTTCACCAGGTCCAGCATTGGAAATCCTGATCTAACAAAGCATCTTGTGGGATTACAGGCGGATCAGCTTTGATTTCACTTTGCACTTCAGAACGGGGGGAAAACGTGCTGTGCTGACGACGGGGTCATCATGTTCTACAACATCCTCAAATCCATAAATAAATATGATTCTTATACAGAGCCGCGCGCACAGTAACGTCGCTGTAATCACTCAATCCTTTCTTATATCGTAAATGCAGGCATGGCTGCCAGTTTCAGCCCAATAGATCCATCTCATGGCCTAGGGACACTAGTAATGTGTTTGCCAAAAAATTGTAATTGCATATAGCTGACCGTGAGACTCTTGACTTGATTGTCCTTAAACAGCCCATTAGTGACTGGATAAATGTTTTAACCAACTCATTCTAATACCGGTTTAATACACTTTATTGAGTCACCTGCATTCAAGTAGGGATATCAGTCATAACACACTGGCAGCCAAAGCAGCAATTGGGAGTCTTAGAGGTGATCATAAAGGTGTAGAATATGAAAGCGTCAGACTGTGTGACCCCGAGAGTCCCTGGGTTAAGGAGATTGTCTACTGATTTCATACATTCCGTAACCAGTGTTAGCATAAAGAAATGGACTAACTGGACATATAACCTTTGAACAATCCGTCAGCTTCCAGGTCGTTATAGCAGCCGGTCTTCTCTCACCTCACCATGGGCCACCCTCTGGACGTGCCTCCCCATTCCCCAAGACCATCGGGGCAGAACATCTGGAGTATTGGACCACTAAACGAGGGCCAATGGGGAAAATTCTGCAGCTGTGACTTTAAGAGAACATATAGAAACAACCAAAAGGAAGAAAAACAGTAACCGAGCAGAAACATCCAAATGTAATAATAATAATAATAATAAAAACCTAAAAAGACCATTTGGATGGAAAATATCATCCTGTTGAGCAAAGAACCAATAAGGAAACCTCTGCATGTCACCCTAGGTTGAAACAATGTTGCAAGCATCAATGGCTGCCCCTTATACTGTATATACGCTTAGGTCATATGCTTAGGTCATGGTCCCCATTTACTGTTGTCCAGGGGGTGCTTTCGTTCCCCAACCTGCCCAGGCTTGCGTATAATAATAAATGTATTTACCTATTCCCATGTCATGCGGTGATCGTTCAGTATTTTAAAGGGCCGAAGAAGACATTGATAGAACCATACCTGCTTACCGAGTGACAATAATATGTTTCAGTGCTATTTGTCACCCTAAATTCTACATGTGGTCCTGGATCCATTCCTTACGAGCCTAGGAGGTGTCCGTCTGCTGCCGGCCTCCATTCTATGCACTGAAATCAGTCACGGCAGAGGCAGATCTGCTAAGAATTAACGACTCCATAGCAAGTGTTATATGGCTCTCCGGTTTTCACAAACAGACAATATATAGCGTTCCTGCTGGTATTATTCACAGGTGTGTGACACAATAGACGCAGAACTCAAGCACAAAAGACCCGGCTAGCGGGGAAACGAGAAATATCATTACGATGCCTGTCAAATCCCGAGGAATAGAAGAACAGACGCTGTCTTGTAGAATTAAGGAAGACAAGGGCAGGGAATCTGATTTTCTAATTAACTCTTATAGCTCTTGTTCCTATAAGCACTTCGTGTTCCTTTTTTTTAAATCTATTTTGAATACTACTTCCACTGTCAGCGGTTTATGAGAACTACTAGCGTCGGGAACGATCGCCGTATCTCTGGGCACTGGGAATAATAGAACTATATATATATCTTTAAATGGAATATGTAATTTAATCTATTTGCACAGCTCTTGTAAATCATGAAAACATCATTGCGTTGCGCTTGTAGAAATAGAAGCTTCTATTGGATAATGAGTGTTAAATGTATTAACCCATATGCAAATTAACTGCTATAGTGGGAGAGCCTTTCATTTGCATACGGTGCCACACAGGGCCAGACTGGTGAATATAGATAGTAATTCACTAGGATTTAATGGATTTGGCGTTTCCAGCTTGAAGCTCAGAAGCCTATCAATTTTTGTTATATGGGGTCTAGTTATAATGATCAATTTTATTTTTTAGTATGTGGTGACTTTTTATTATTATTATTCTTTTTTTTTTTCAATAAAAGTTACGTTTTAGGGCAGGGCTGGGCTAGGAATAAAAACCAGCCCTGGAATCCTTTTTACACTAGCCCCAAACATCATAGTGTTTTGGGATCAATTCCCCACCGCTAACATGTTCATCTACCTCACCATCATCATAACCACCAATATCATTGGTTTTCTCCCTAAAGAAATGTCCTATGTAAAATGCTAGAACAAAGTTAAAACGTTGATTAAACATAAACCAAAACAATATATTTCAATTTACAACCTCTTAATAACTGACATTGCCAAAGTAACGCAAACTTACTGGACGCTCTCAACCACACCAATGTTCCACACACCATACTCAGCCATAAACACGACAAACATTATACTGCTCTCAGTGTCATACACACTACATCACTCACGCTCAGGGGTATAGACTACACCACTCTCTGCCACACAATACTCTCAGCCACATACACTACATCACTCTTGCTCACATACCGCTCTCAATTACACACTCTGCACCGATCTCTCAAGCGCAGACACAACTCTCAGCAACACCAACGCACACCACAGTCAACCACACACATTACATAATTCCCAGCTACACATACAACATTCAGCCACACACACACCGCAAAATGAACACCCAAAGGTTATCCCAACATGAAGACCGATATCAAATCATAACACTGTTCACGCTATTTTTTTTTAATGTCTGCCATACCCAAAATAATAAATTGCCTTACCAGCCCCTCCACTCCCCCTCACACGGAGCTGTAAGTAATGTGATGTCTCTTTTGGAGACCCTGCTGAGTATTCGCTTCCCAGATGATTATTTGCACTGGCTTTTGAATTTTTTTGAATTGGATTTGAATTCGGTCTGAAGGAAGGGAGCTGCAGCTGCTGGAGGGACCTGGGGCTGATGAACACTTCAGCCATTAGCAGGGTTTGGATTAATAAACCCAAAACCCCTTTTAACGACCCTAAAAAATTTAAAACAACACAATGACTTCATGTTCATTGTGTGTGACATCAGCTCAAGCTTGGTATTAAACGCTGTATTAACCGCCAGTAAAAAAAAGGAACAAAGGGACACCCATGGAAAACATTCTGTACATTTTCATACGCCTCTGCTTCAAGTAACAAAACCCTACCTGGCACCCATTGCTGGGTATCCTACTGAAAATATAAACCTATAATGAAATGGTGGAAGTTCCCCTTTAAAAGAAGAGATTTCCATTGTACTGAACAATGGAAAAGTAACTGGCCGACAATTCTATTCCAACGAAGCTGACCTGGCTCTGATATCATTACTGGGAAACTTGGCCAATCAACCTCTTGGAGATACCTTTTCTGCAACCTCCAGGGACTGAGCTCTGCATGCAACAATACATCTGATGGAAGTCCTTTCCATGTGTACTCGAAGAGAAAATTGATTTGCCATGGGGTTTTTTTTTTTTAGAATGTTTTTCTTTTTGTTTAGTTTTTCTTCTCTATGTATTGTTTTACGCTACTGATGCAGCGATTATTCAAGTCAAATGTTTAGATTTATCATAATTAGATCCCCTGTAAATAAAAATAATAATTTTAGATGTACGGCTGCACCACTAATAAAAGAAAGAAGCCCATAAAGCTAAAAATAATGAGATGAAATTATAAGAACATGTTTTTTCCTTATTGTGGATTTTTTTTAAAATTATTACTTATTTGAAATAAAATTACAAGGTACATTGGACTTTTGATTTATTCAAAATGATAAAACGCAAAATTCTAAAATCTGTTGTTCATTTGGAAGAAAAAAACACAAATAATCTACACAAATATTAACCTGAACCGAACACAGGAACGGGCGAATATTCGTGGAATACAAAGATACCCCCCCTTCACACCCGAAGACGAACACAAAGAGTTGGCCAGCACCCAAGTCTAATATATATACCAGGTGACACAAATTTGGATTGTCGCTTAAAGTTACGTAGACTTCTATGTCCCTTCTTCGACACTGATGTGAAGTCATAAAGACACTGATATTCTTCAACGGCAATCCTTGCTGGGTTGCCCGTAAAAGAAACCGCGTTGTCGCCCCTTGCACACCTACGATGTCTAAAGGGTGTGCTTTCTCTATTTAGCTGTCTGTTTATTGCTTTCACAAGGGCAGACCTCTCGGTTCCACGCGTGTGAATGCAGAGAACATACACCGGTGGGTAGAATGTTTTCCCTTGATAACGCTCCGTCTCTCTGTCTCTCTTGGAATCACTGAACCGAAGCGGAAAGCGAGTTAACAAACAGGGAGCGGAGTATTTGCATACATCGCGCGCAGCCCTCGCCTGCTCGGAAATTGCTCTGCATAATTCAGCGGTATTCTGGACACGTTAGCTTCGGGCCCTCGGAAGGACTGCAGGTTTAAGTGTGAAATTTAATTAAATGCAATTTAAGTTTAAAACTGCCCCCCCCCCACACACACACACCCATCTGCTATAACACTTTTTGTATCTAAATCCAGAATTAGAAAGACTGTTCCTCCTACTGTTAAAAGCACAACATTTTCTCCGAAACAATTCTTTAACCCCTTAAGGACAATGGGCGGCCCCTAAACCCATTGAAAACAATGCATTTTGAGCCCCAACATGTACAGGCTTTGTCATTAAATTAATTGCATAAAATTTTGCCTAGTCCATAATTTGTGCTGGGAACACTTATTTGTTGTGTGACACCAAAGCAGCCACCGATAGGTTGCAAAAATATAAAGATGATGTGAACGAGCGCCTGTAATGTGTATTGGGTTGATATAATCCTTAGATCCTAACTTAAAAATTACTTTTTGTGCTATAAAACACTGAAGCACGTTCCATGTATAGCATAACCCCCAGCGCTGTATACAGTAATGTAACCCCCCCAGCGCTCTATACAGTAATAACCCGCGGTGCTGTATACGGTAATAACTCCCCCGCGCTATATATAGTAATATACCGCCAGCGCTGTATACAGTAATATACCCCCCAGTGCTGTTTACAGTAATATACCCCCCCAGTGCTGTATACAGTTATAACCCCCAGTGTTCTATACAGTAATCTACCCCCAGCGCTGTATACAGTAATGTAGGTCGGCAACCTGTTTTTATCTCATTTAGTTCCAGTGAACTCCCTTTTATCTGCAGACCTGGAGGCGGCCATTATTATTAATCATGTGATACTTTGGGTGGCTTTTGCTGCTCAAACACCACACCGACCTAATGCTTTATGGCAATGCTAATAAAGTCCGTTCCATTCTATTGTTTCCCACAGTCCGGGCTTTTCTAGTAGATTGGACTCGGATAACGGAGTGAGATCTCATACAAATGGCTAATATGCAGTTTCCTAAAAAACACATTATATTATGCAAAAGCTGCAAGTATGCAAAAAAGAAAACAGCCCAATATTTTTGATCTGATGGTGGGAGTTCCCTGTTAACCCCTTAATGACAAAGCCTGTACATGTACGGGCTCAAAATGCATTGCTTTCAATGGGTTTAGGGGCCGCCCATTGCCCTTAAGAGGTTAAGCTTAGACACAATCTTTATTTCCAGCCGAAACTTTTACACCGGTAAAGATCATATTGATTTTTTGTCCTCCCGCTGTATAATGCACGGTACATATTAAAGGACCTAACTTTGTTTGCATCGGATCTGCTTTACGCCTCAAGTTACCACTTTGTCATATTTTAAGTGATTTTTGTCAAAGTGCCATCTCTGCGGAGTCCGTTTGTTCCCATCCCCAGCACTCCCTGTCCTCGCCTGTGCGTTCATTTCATTGATTCCGGTTTTATAGAGAAATCCTTAACTTCTGTCGAATTTCTTCATCGCGAGAAAAAGTTTGCAAGGTCTTGGCTTTGGAGAGAAGGATTTGGCCAAATGCCTTTACGCTCGCTTTCCAAGGGCGATGGGCTTTAACGAGCCATGCCTACAGAAAATACCCGGATATCGTAAAAGATCCAATCTTTATAAGATCAGACAAAAGTTGTCAAAGTCAACATTTGAACATTTGAAAAACTAGAAACAAGCATTTTAGCTCACTTTGTTAAAATAAAAAAAAATGTGTTTTTCTATAAAAGAAAGAACTATAAATATGTATTTTCACCTGAAAAAAAGGCCCAGAAAGTTTCAGTAACTTTACATATTTTTCTAAGGTGGCCCATTAAAAGGTATCAATTTCTACTAAAGACTACAACAAAATATGGAAAGCCTGAGGGTTATCTGTGAAAAACTTGCCTAAGGTAGAAGCTGCAGCTCTGCAGTTGCATCTGCCCTATTTCCCCGTGTTGGGGCAATTCTTGCCACTCATTGGCTGCCTGAAGCATCCAATCAATGGCAGGATGGTGCTCTCATTAAAATGGATTCTAGTGCTTTTCATGCATGAGCACAGGTGTCCAAATAGACCTCTGCCTACTGTGTTCTTACATAACGCACCCCCCCCATGCATTTGGAAGGGGATACTGGGACTACACATACCTGTAGGGTAGGTAAAAACCCTAAGATTTCCTAGGAATAGGCAACATCAATTACCCTCCTTTTTACCTTCGAAATAGATTTAGCGTAGAGTAAAGTTAGATTCCCAGACCTAAAACGGTCAAAGTTTAAAGCAGAAATTAAACAGAAATTGTGAAAAAGCCCATGACTCAGAACCAAAAAAAACTATATAACAAGGCTGAGCAGAATTTGGAGGTAATATCCTGATATCCTTTAGGAATAGAGAGAAGATACGCATTGAACTGAAAACAAGCAACAGAAGGCTTTGCTGTCTATCCATCAACGGGATGAAGGTCATCCTAGATATCAAAACTCACAAGGATATATCGGAATAAGAAAGTCGCAATTTAGAAACATGAGGGAGGCTGACGAGAAAATATTGGAAAAAATGAAGAATTACAGAAAGAGTGTGGTGGAGAAAGCTTTAAAAGGTCTTTATTCAGACTGTGCTGGAGGTCAATACTCGAACGGTTCTGGTTTTTAATAGGCATGCATATCATCATCATCATCATCATCATCATTCAAAAAATCCATAAATTGGTCAATGGAATTGGGGTTGAGCAAAATATTAAGAATTACAAAAAAAAATCAAGTTAAAATACAGAAAGTTTAAACTAATGCTCTGTGGAGATTTTTGGAGCTCAACAAGATAAGGTCTGTACACTTCTCACCATTTCATACACGCAGGGCCACCGCGCATGATTACAAGGATTAAAAACAATAAAGTCACGATAGAACATTATTCTTATAAATGTATCCAGGACACATTGTGAGAAAAGACGGGTGACTTGTTTGGAACTAAAGTTCTGTTTTTTTGTTTTTTTTTTTTAAAAAACACCTTTTGAGAAGTTTGAGGGATCATGACATATTTCACCAGACAGACCACTGGCTAATTTAAAGCAAAAAACCCCAAAACATTTTAATTTACTTACAGAACTTCCATAAGGAGCATGTTTGAAAACGTCCAAAAGCAGACCTGATGCATCTCTTTGGGTTGGTTCCCAGTTGGTGAATCATTCCCATGCCACTTTCCCCAGGTTTTCATGTGGTTTGTAAGTTATTGGATCAGAGAGGAGGGGACAGCAGCAGCACCAAAGCTGCAGCTTCTATTTTATACTTGATTTTTTTTTTTTTTTTTTTAACGAACGCATAATTCATTCTTCTTTAGTTCGGCTGTCAGTAGTAAAATAGAAAAAAAGAACCTTTAAGAAAAGATTTTTTTTAGAAAGCCCTAGGATCTTGGTTGCAATTAAAATGCTCTTAACCTACAAATGTATTTTACTTTTCCAAGGAAGAAAATATAATATTCTAAGTATTACTTCTGTGCTGTCATTAGCCTATCTATTCCTTTGTATGCCCTCTGTGGGTTTCTTTCCACAAAAGGACCCTGACGATTCAGAAGCAGATCTCCTACCAGGTATGTTATTGACTGTAACAATGAAAATCTATTCTTTTGATGAGAATAAAGCACCTTAAGATAACAGACTCAGGCTTTGCGTCCCAGGATAGGGGACAGATTACATTTCAGTATAAAATATGCAGTGCGAGAACTTTGAATTGGAAATTTGGGGCATTGATTTCTTTTTTTGGATATTATTAATTTTACATTTTAATTTGGTAGAATGTAATTAAGCTGCAGCAGCAATTGTTACTTTATAATAATCATTGTTCAATAATCTGTTCAATATGTAATGATATATATATGTTATATGTTATATATATGTTATATGTTATATATGTATATATATATATATATGATATATATTATGTTATATATTATATATATATATATTGTTTATTATATATGTTTTATATATATATATATATTATATATTATATTATGTATAGGAATTTGGAAACAAACAGAAATTCAAATGTATCAAATTATCTATTTAAAAAAAAAGTTACGCACATTTTTGACCATTATAAACATTTTTAAAAAATATACATATATATATATAAATAATATCAAATCTATTTCTAAAACAATTAAATGAATCTCATTATTAATTTACTGTCTTACTCTTGGATTTTCGGTATTTTCAGTGGGAAAATGTAAGGCTTGTTCTCGTTTTGTAAATGTTTACAAAAAAAAAAGGTTTTATCTTGCATATGTCAGGACCGCACATTAATGATATTAGTTACTATTGCGGCATTACGGAAAGCTGTTTTCTTAATACTCTTCTATCTCTTTGTGGAAATTACAAGCAGAAAACAGCCTACTATCACCCCCGAAGCTTCTCGTATCTGCAATTTCCAGGACTTCAAATGGCTTATGATGCGCAGATAATAACAGGTCTGAGTGGAGAAAGTACCGAGATCTATAATCAAATATATAAGCAGATGGTGTAGATGTGTTGTGATGATTTTTCTTGTACAAGTAAGAGATTCCAACGACGAATGTTCTTTTAATCTTTATTCTATGCCTATGTGCATATCTGGAAACCTTCGACCCGGAGAATCTTCAAATGTAATCCCTTTAACGGAACATCACAAAGGCATGATAATGGCGGGAGCGAAATGGTTCTAATGGAGGTGCTTATGAAGACCATTATTTGTCAGATGGTAGATATATTAGGAATGCATCAGCAGGGTTATAGCACAGGTGTCATCTGTGAGCAGTGCTGGACCGGAGAAGAAGAAGAAGCCCTGCAACTTTGTAGCCAGAGGCCGCTAAATGGCATATGTGGGCCACCAGCTGGATACATCTCTTGCGCCATCTGGCACCGGCCCACCAAGTATTCGCCCAGTTTGCCTGATGGCTTGCCAGTTAGAAAAGTCCAAACTGGGATGTTCAGCCCCATGTATCATTAACTCAGCTCTTGATTGAGTGACCCATAGAATTTGCCATTTCATTCCGAGATTTGGGTAAAAACCCTAAGACTTTGGGACAAATCCTGAGAGCCACGAGAAGGTTTAAAAGATTGTAGAACGTAGTGCGTTTAGAGAGGGTGACCCTAGGCAAGTTCGTTAGTTTACGATGTTCCCCTCGAAGGATACAGCTACATTTTCAGGGCCAGACTGGGGGCCCTGAAACTCATCATATAGGTGAGGCCGATGGCTGAAAATGCCCAACGCTCGCTATGTTTTCATCCAGTGTGCCAGACGGCCAGTCCTGGCCCGTGGACTTCGATTTAGCCCATATCATTGAAATACAGAAGTCACTGGATGCGTTTTAGAAAAGGGAAAAGTCAATAAGAAGTCTGAAATGTTTTTTTTTTATTGGATCATTTGCTTAGAGGCTAACTAGGCTTTTCGTGTGCACTGGAACAGATTTTTATGCTTAATTCTCTTGTAAATGAAATCCCAGGTCAATGGTGATGGGTAAATGATGGTTCATATTGATTGAATCTATAGAAAGAACACTTTAAAAAAAAAAATAACAAAAAATATAAAGGATCTAATTTGAAATGTTCGTAACAGCAATTTCTTTTAATTATTTTTGCTTGAGATTAGGTGCGACCTGTGGTTTCCTGTGATTAAAAAATGAATTTTTTTAATGATTCTCCCTGGGATAGTGATCTGTCTGAACCCTTTAACACATTGCTGCTTTGATGAGTAAAAATTATTAACAAAGCTTAATTTATTCTGTTTGTTAAGCTGTGTTCCAGGAACAGGGCTGACATTGTGTCAGGCAAAATTAAATTCACCCACAATGCCATTATGTCATCTCTGTTCTTTTTTTTTTTTAAAGGAACAAAATAGAGATATTTTCCACAGCAGATAAATTACTAAAATTATATATATTTTTTTTTTTAAAAAAAACAAAGAAAAATACCAAAAATGGGAAGGATGGTGTCAGCACTGTGTTTATTTTCAGACTTGCCATTGCGTCAACTGAATGTAAAATATTTATTTTAATAAATATCTGAATACAAATATATCAATGAAACATTTCTACAAAGATAAGTCATTTTCACCTTAAATAGTGTTCAGTTGCATATAGTTGAATATTTTAATGGATTTGTCTTTGGGATCAAATTGTCCATGTCATATTATCGCTGTAATTTATTGCTCATTAAATGAAGTATATGCTTGATTTACAACCTAATAGTGGGTTGTTAATTACTTACTAGTTTATTAGGTTTGATTACTGGTTGTGGGTGATCAAAACGATGATAGAACCTAAAGATCTCCATCAATATTGTGGCAGCCCAATGACTACACTATCATTAAAATATGTGAACAAATACTGTATTTAGGGGCTTAACTACCCACATTATCAAGTAGCCATCTAGGTCGCCATTAATTTGTCCATTGAAGATTGCTACAAAAGCAGCTCATTAGTCTTTACCTGGACTGCCCACTAAGTCCAGAGGATTGACAAATGACCTAACTTTGGTGGTTTTAATGTTATCTTTCAAAGTAAACACTCATCTACAGACACCAGACAGCTTGTTTTTCCCTCAGAAATCTCTCAGTGCTGCCACAACCATAAGGGATTCTGGGTAGGCACATGCAAATAAGATCAACAATGATCACCTTTTACTTCTATATCTAGTTTATACATGGATCCCTGTACAAGACAGCATTTAGCCAAACTCAGACAAGATAGACAGGTTTTTTTTTTTTTATTTACTAGATTATTTATCCTTAATGCAATACCAGCCTCATACGTGAGGCTTGCCGGTAGTTATTGACTGAGAAAGGACCATGCTACATAAGTATGTGGGTAAAGGTGATGGGGGGGGCGGGGGCTCTTCCCACTGTAAAATGAAGGGGTAGTAGAGTTTACGTTATTTTTAAAACACTCAATCTACAGACATTTTTCAGAACCGGGGCGCTCTGTTTTTCCCTATCAGAATCTCATGGGTGCCTGCCAGCAACCACAAGGGATTCTGGGTAGGCGCATGGCAAATAAGGTCAACAATAAACACTTTTACCCGCCATAACTTATGTAAGGTTATTGTTGCCCTTATTTGCATGCACCTACCCAACTTCCCTTGTGGTTGTGGGAGCACCGTCAGATTTCTGAGGGAAAACCAAGCTTTCTGGCTTGTCTGGTGCCTGTAGACGAATGTTTAATAATAACTTCTGCTACCCCCTTAATTTTAGGTGGAAGGGTTTTCCCCATCACATTTACTCACCATAACTTATGTAAGGAATGGAGGAGATTGAAAGGGGTGAAATATAATGTTAATTATATGGATGTTGTCTCATTATTCACTGTACAGCAGAAAGATTTGTATATTCTTTCTGTTCCCTATAGAGATGAGCAACATTGTAGTACTACGGGAAGAGATAATTAAGTCTCTGTAGCCTAACTTTATTTAGAAAAAAATACTTTTTTTCCAATCAAAATTTCTGAATGTTGATCTCAAGGTACTTTGAGAATATTCCTGTATTGTTCGAAAGACCACAATGCAAAACAATCCTCTGCTTTGATCACAATTATTCTCTGTAACCTGAGCTGAGATTTTTTTAGATTAATTTTAATGTATCTCAGTTATAAACCCTTGCATTTTTTAGGCCATGTTGAAAAATAAAAAATGTTTATTTGCTGTTGTTTAGACGTTTTTATAAATCTTTGCTTAATAAATCGTCAATCCAAAAAGTTCATGGTTTTTGGACACAAGAAAGAGAAGAAAAACTCTTTTGCATTCACAACACTGAAGGTTTATTTGGCCACCTTTGGGTTATTCCATTTTATGAATACATTAGGTGCAGTTACCGTAGCAACTGGTTAATTCATCTATTGCTTTATTTTGTATCACAATCATTTTTATTAGCAGACATCACTCTATACACACCTGATTGGGTGTGTATAGAGTGATATCGGTCAGCGGCCAGGTGACCAGGTCAGGCCTGCATGGTGACCCCCTATAACTAGGGGTACTTAGAAAAAAATATATGTACAATAAAATCATAGTTGCCCTACACAATTACATCAATCCTTGTACAGTTAGAGAAAAGTTTGACCGCACAATGGTTGATAATGCTTAATAAGCTGGCTGTATAGTTAGCGCTATAAAGAGTCATCCCCAACGCGTTTCTCCTATGAGAAGGGCAGCGTTGTCCCTTCATAATACATGGCTGGTGCCCACCTCAATACTTAGTGAATAATAGTGGGATACTTTAGAGAATGATATGATTTACGGGAAGATTTGCCTAGATTTATTTCTATCAGAACAAATATGTTTCGGCTAACCTAGGTCAGTAGAATGTATGTTGTATGTTCACTCTATGCGTGAACAGTGGTTCTTGATCTCGGCATGTTATCCTATCTACAAAGAATGCTTTCTTTTACAAACACTGGGAATTAAGGATTCTATGTTCTCAATATCTGCTGTAATCTCTGTATTATTATCTCTCCAAAGCCTCACAACTTACATTTGACAAATGACACCTATTAGAAATCGTCTGCCC